>CM074781.1:24050480-24519351 GCA_037355745.1 Pseudo-nitzschia multiseries
ATTACAAGTATGGAGCTCCACTGAGCTCCTTGTCCTTTTTTTGGTAGTCTTTTCCTATGGTGCACTAGGGCTATATACAGGAGCACCTGCTGGATACCTGCTCCTGTTGTAGAAAAGATAGTAGTAGTAGTAATATTGGTACTAGTAGTTGTCTGGCACTATTGGTAGTATGTTGGCTCAAGAATAGTCGGAGTTTATAACTAGACAGAAAAATTGAAGTCCCATTCTTGAATAATGTTTTGTGAAGCATTTTTCATTTTGGAAGGCATTAGTAAGTTTAATTGGAGTATTCACTCAGCAAGTATTTCACATGCAGGCCAGACAACCAATCCTCTGGATCAAAGTAAGAAGATGACGATCTATACGAATACGAGTTCGTAGTACGAGTACGAGTATGTGTGTAAGTACTAGGGTGGCCATTTTGAGACAAAAAAATTCCTCCCCCTCAATACACCCATCGATTCCGGTCCTGTTAGTCCTATTGATCTTACTCTCCAGGTGTGACTTCCTGACCAAAGTAATCACCGCGCCAGAATTGGCAAGGTCAAGAGCTATCCATAGATACCCAATTTTCTGGGGTTGCGCGTACAGGAACCCCTTCCAACTTTATGATCCTTTCGATCAAGAAAATCATGAACAATTATGAAAAAATCCATTAACACACCCATCACAATACCAAGTGGTCTCAAACAAACCATTCCTTAGCCATAGAATTACATCAACCCGCTACTTGGCGTTCCCTTCTTTATACCAAGTCCAAGAAGACCTACAAGTTTCGGATTGATCGGCTGAGTCCTTTGGGAGAAACCAGCTGGAACAACAGCAACAACAGATCGATGGCAAAGGGCAAAAACTGCGAAAAACGCCCCCCCCCCCCCCCCCCCCCCCCGCGCGCGCGCTCCCCGTCATTGCCGCCGTCGTTGCCGTCGCCGCCGCCGTCAGCATCAAAGCGCGTGGGGCAACAATAAGCAATGGTGGCTAGTAGCTACAGTGTAATTCAATTAGTTTAATATTTATTTGTTGTTCAGTGCTGTTAAAGTAGTTGCAATTAGATGGAGTAGGAAGCAAAGAAGTGAGTAGGTGTTGGAGTTTCACAATAGAGGTTCGAAATAAGTAATGGTATTGTGAGTGTACGTTATAAAAATATCACAACGTCACTTAAACGATGCTCATGGTTGCGTCAAATTCGTGCGATGTATTTTGAAAATTCCGAAAACTTTTGTTGCGCGCATCACAAAACATTCTCTACGTATTTTTGCACGCAACAATTTGAAGTAGGACTATCTTCGCGAGGATAGTTGCTTTTTTTTGAAGTCCGTCTCTTTAGGCGAGACTGCTCCAAGAATTCTTTTGAAGAAATATTGTAATTCCGGTGTATTTTTTCGCCGATAGTCTTCGTGCAATTGGTACCTATTTTCTGAGTTCACGTCTCGGCTGTCCGTGAGTAGAACCGTTCCTGGGAAACTATCCGGTATCTGTTTGTTTCTTTTATCATCTATGCATCAATGTGAACAATACGATATGGTTAGTTATTTGAAAAATATGTCTGAAGAGAAAAAGTGTTGTTTGTGTCTGTTCTTACCTTTATCATTTTTCCTCGCTAGTGTCTGGGCATTGTGCCTACATGTAGTTATTGCTCTACAGAACATTCCACTCCACTTCGGCGCATGGACGTTCCATGTCGCTGGTAGTGTGTTTTGATGATTCACTTTTACAATGTGGGTAATAATCATCTTTATGTATTGTCTACCTTGTTCCTTTGTTACCGGGAATTTCATTTGCCTGAACGTTTGTTCCTTGACGTGCTTATTAATGTAAGTATTAATGTTGTTGTCAGTGCGCTCTTGCGAATCGTCTTTTGCACCGCTGCTGTTACTGGTGCTATTGGTTTTATCTGCTGTACAATCATTCGTGCTTTGTGTCTCACTGCCTGATACACTGCTCACTGGGGGGCTGTTTGTTATCTGTGTATCAATTGTTGTACCCTGAACGGTCGGTGTGGAAATGTGATCAACCATTATTTTTTTGTTAAATCGGAAAAGGAACTTACCAGCTGTTCAATTTCATGTATTTGGCGCGCTCATTTTATGGGAGTTGAGTTGTTTTGGAGTATTCTGATTTTAGTTTTAATTCACACTGTTGTACCGTGCTAAAATTCTTAGTACTAGTTGTAAGCACCTGAGCTACTGCATCCTGAGGATTTCAGTACCGGTATCACTACTACTAGTTATTTTTGTAGTATTGTTTCAGTTTTGTGTGGGGTTGTACTGTCGCATGCCCCTCATTTTACTGCGCATGCCCTGACAATCTGTAATGCAGATTCAAGAAAATCCTGGCGCGGACCAAAATCCTGACGCGGTGTCTAATACTATAGTGTACCCCAGCCCAGGAATGGTATGGTCTACTTATAGAAGTCTTAGCCCAAGCCTAGTAATATCTTGTGTGTCCGGGTGTATTATGATAGTAGTAGTAATGTAGGTATGATAGTAATGACTTCTGTTGGGGTGGTGAAACGTCTTTTTGTACAATTGATGTCAACAATCATGGAACGGCATTTCAGAATTCTCTAACCGGAATGGTGTTGCAGGTTTTGTGTTTGAAGCATGTTTAAATTTGAAATCTCAAAATGAATGTTACTGGGTGTTAAAGAAGTGGTTGGAAAATCTCAACATAGAGCACCGTATCTCAAAATTGATGATCGGTGTTTCATATCGTTATGGTTTGTTTTGGTCAGTTTTTAAGTTTTCTTTTTGAACGGTGTTGCAGGTTCTACTATTTATTTGCCGTTAAAGTGGACAGAAAATCTCAAAATATTTGTACATTGTTGCATTATGTTTGTTTGTTGTTAGAGGCGCTGTGGTTTGAAGTTTTGTCGAATATGTTTTTCGTTTCATCTTTTCAGAATGTTGTGTTTGGTCAAATTGTAGCAACTTAGATTGCTTTGACACAATTTTATTTTGTTCTTTCTAAAATTATCAATCAAACAATGCCAACGGCAACAAGAAGTAAGTCGAGAAGTAGTATCTCTAATTCACCAGAAGACAAAGTCCCTGGTGAAGTCCCAGAGGGAACCACAGGGTCAGAAGACGATACTATTCCACCAGGAGAGGATGCAGTCCCACACGCAAGCGCAGGGTCAGAAGACAATACTATTACACCACCAGGAGATGCAGCGGCAGCCGCAGTCAACATCACAGCCCCACCAAAAGCACCACCAACGTTGCGTTGAAATGATCTAAAAGCTTCTCCGGTCAGTCCACGGGGTGCAGTACCGAAGATGACGAAACCCAAGAAATTGAATAAAAAAGCGACTAAAAAACAAAAGAAGAGGCAATGATCGTCAAACACCATCAGTCGTTCCCCCAACACCAGATCAAGGAGTCACAGGTGCACAACCTTCGGCGTGTTTAGGCAATGATGTTGGTGATACTTTATCATTGGAATTGTTTGAGGATGACTCCCAATATAAGGTTCACACGGATGCGATGAAAAGACCTGTCAAAGCTTGTCTGAAGCAACAGGGTCCTAACGGATTCTCCGAGAATATTTTGACAGACGAACTCATCACTGCCGTAAGTTGGGACATCAAATCTGTCTTCAGCAAGCTCATGAACAAGGTTTTCATTGTCATAAAACTCTTTTCTTCCGGAACCGGTCCTGACTTCAGCGAGACAGCAATGAGTGACAAGCCATCATCAGGTCCTATACCAAGGGTTGTTGACGTGATGGTAAATCTTTTCCTACGTGACTCGGGTTCACAGTTGATAAAGAAGGTCTGTATCTTGGATCCAAAGGAGCTGACAACTTGTTTCAAGGAGTACAAAATGAAAGATAAATGGAACGCCTTCCAGTCAGCGCTCAACTCCGTTATCAAAATTAATGATACTAGTACAGCAGGTGTAACAGAGTACACCCGGATTGAAGGACAAGACGAAGTAGCAGAAGGCACATCGCATGCTGTTTGGTTGAAGAATGTTGTTAACTACAACACCATACTGAAGTACATGAAAGTGTATTTAAGCCTACTTTGGTGGTACGTACGTTGTGTCAAATTCCCACCTTCACCTTCACAGGACGAGGAAGGTCCGTTTTTCTATCAACGATTTAAAGACGATGTAAACAAAGGGAAGCTATTCGTCTGGCAGATGGTCTCATTCTTTGAAGGTCTTTCCTTTCACCACGCACTGAGGCATTTTCTTTCAGCAAGTCACTCCTTTGAACAGTTGGACAATAGAATGAATCAAATTAGGGGGCAGGAAGTTGTGTGTGCACCAACAAGAGAAGGTGTCGCAGCAGTTGAGTTAGTGCCCTTAACTGATTCCCCAAAATACCTCAAGTTGGATTGGCCATCCAATGTGTCCAAGATACCCCTTCTTGCATTTCAAAAGGTCCTCATGTATTTGTGGGTACGCTTCCAACAACAGAAGGCACGAATTTTTCAAGAAGTCAGCCTGGACCACTTCGCCGATGAGTCATTCGTTGATGACAATTTGTACAAGGAACTATTGCCCAATCTCTATGAGTCTTCGTTTTTGGTTGGATGGTACAAAATACCAGGAGTTGACAATTTGGTGGGGAAAATTTGATTCAAACTGTTATCTTCTCTTCACTTTTGCAAGATTATGGAGCACCGGAAAACTCTGAACAAGTGTTACAGAGTAGGCATTGACTTTGCGAAAAATGTGCTGACTCTTTCTACTGCAAAGAAATCAGAGGAACGGGACATATTTGTCCACGATTACGATCCTGAGGATGCACAACACATGAAGACATTGTTGCAACATTACCTCCTGAGTTTGTCCTGGGTTGACAATGTGGTTTCCACGCCGGACCAACTTGACCAGGTGGATCTTGTTTGCGAGGAATTGCTCCACAATGTTCTAAAATCTTGGTTGTCCCGTGGTCCTAACGGTACACGTGTCCCGGTTACTAGGATTATGGTTTTGAAGGCAATACTGAAGGCAGTACTGGGCAAGGAAGAAAAAACATCTGTTAACATTGATGACGCACACGAGAATTTGGACAAATATTTGAAAGCAGAGCGCCATTCATTGTCATCGGACTCCAATCCTTGTGAACCTCACCGCAATGATCGGTTATTCATTTTCACCAACGACGCTGCTGGATCCATTCAATTTGAAGAACAAACTCCACCTGAGCTTCTGAGAGGTGAAGAGTGTCGACATACTTACCCCATTGCAAAAGATGACTATGTTCCTTAATTTTGATGAGAATTGCACGTACACGGTGGAGGACCGATTGTTCTGGGAACATACGAGATTTGTATTCCGTGATAATTTCATCACGCGACCGGAAATACTACTCAAAGGTTGTAAGTGTTTTGAGAGGTCTCTGCAATTTCTGACAACTTACAATTATCTACCTGTTGGGGGCCTATTGTTTGTTCCATTGACGAATGAACTTCTGTGTTTCGGTTTTCCAGAACAAAAAATACGTGTTGGAAGCAAACTTGGAAGTAAGCTTTGTGTCAGGGGACAATGAAAAGACTTTACAATCCGGTGGCGGCTCCTTGATCCAACTATTCGAAAAAATCAAGGTACCCACAAGTCAACGTTACAGTGCAGCCAACATTGCAAAGTGGGACTTCCTCAAGAAACACGTGAAAAACTTTGAGACCTTCATCGAAGAGAATGGCACATATTCCGTCCGATGGCTAGTGTTCACTAACAAAGGGCTCAACAAAGTGAAATCATTCTTTTGATTTCCTTGGGAAGATAAATTGACAGTCGACTCGGACTCCAAAATTGGTGAAGGTGAACCAGATGATGATGAAGAAGGAGAGGACGGAGGAAACACCAACGAACATCCCGCCCTCCCCAACACAGTTGAAGACAACCCATCCACGAAGTTAAAGGCAAAGAGGAAGTTCGTTCCTTAGCCAACATAATAAACGAAGGAAGTATGTATCAGACGCATCAAATGGAGAGCTAAAGTACAAGGAGAGGAAGGTTTCTCTGAACCTTGGCCATGTTCAAGATCTTGAATACCTTCTGCAAGTTCCTCGTCCAAGACCCAACAACATAGTAACGCAAAAGCCCTCCGGAAACGTGAAGGTGTTGTTTGCAGAACCTGATCCCGTGATCTCGTATCCTAAATTTGCAATTGGTAGTGAGGTTACAATCACCAATATTCCACCACCTGGAACTGGTGTAGTGAAGAGTTATGCATTGAAGAAGAAGAACCCTTATCCTCTTTACCCTGGATACATGGTGTACAAGAAACTACTGGATGGTACAAAAGTGAAACACGCAACCTGGTTCCCTTAAGACCGTGTCGGGTCAAATACACCGCAGTACACCAAGTTGTCCGAGGACTTGAAAGAATGAAACAATGCTGTATCCGGTAGACATGTATAGCCGTGACCACGTACCACCATAGAACACAATGAAGTGTGGCAAACCGGCAGAGAAGTGGTCATAGTAATACTACGTCACTAGTACTTCTTCTTCTCCACATTGGGTTGATATTAACCAACAAATGGTTGTTGACGTAAGAAAGAATCATAAGTCATATTTACTAGACTACTACAATGTATTACTTCAAGCTTTTTGTATTATTCTACTATTACATGTTCTTGTAGTACTGTAGTCCAACCTGCGTGTTCGTAGTGCTTAGTACTTTAATGTTCTCAGATTCTTCTACCTACTACTAGTATTAGTAGTAGTACTACAGTCCAATCTGTTCATATTATGATGGACAACAACAGGATGCATTTTCATGGAACAATGAATTCAACCCCATCCATAGTATGAGCAATATTGATGATAAAATTGCTGGCAAGGACACACAGTTGCACTTCAAAACTGATTAGAACTCACAGTTTTGGTAATTGCATGATGCCCATGGACAAAAAGTATTCCAAAATTCATACTGTCTAAAGTATCAGCTTGAAAAAATAAACACTTTGTTTCATAGTCTACCCCATACATAATATGAGCAAATAAAATCACTCATAGTGGTCTATGTGTAATTGTTTTTTTATTCATCAAGAAGGATCCTGGATACTAGTAGTAGTATGAATAGGGAGGGATGGCAAAATAATTGCGTGTGAGTACCTCTGAACAAAATGTACGGTGTGGAGGAAACAAAAGTGTTATGTGCTCGATGGTTAATTCCACTTGTGTTTGGGGACTTGATCCAATGCACACAATGTCATCAATATCAAGCAGTTGTACCCAGCAGCAAACGTTACACTACTTATAGTTAGTCAAATTTTGTATCAAAAAGTTGTTATCTCCAACACCGTTCCATACACTTAACACTGAAACGCCGTTCCATATATCATGCTTATTTTCCATTACAGGCTCATCAATGCGCCTTACCGTTGAAAACACTTAACCCTGCAACGCAATTCCAGACAATGTGCCTATTTTCAGTTCTACAGATTTCAATGTGCAACGGCGTTCCAGACACTTAACCCTGCCACTGGTGTTACGGACATTGTGCTTATTTCCCACTCAACGGAATTCAATCTGAAATGCGGTTGCAGATATTGAGGCAATTAAACCAAAAAAAAACTTTCAAGACACATAACCCTGCAACAGGCGTTCCAAACATTGAGCTTATTTCTTGTCATACACCATTTGGTGAATAAACAAAAATGAAACGACAATCAACCATGTTGAAATAAACAGCGTTGGAGTTGCACAAATAAAGAAAGTTGTGTACGAACTTGCGATCGAAGAATTCAAAAATGGAATCCTAACCCTCACTTACCTGCACCACAGTTGAAAGAAGGATTACAAATCATTACTGATTTCCCCGGCTTTCACTATTGACTCCATTGTTTTTGTTTCTAAACCAACCTTGTCTCACGGAAATGAAACAACCATCGTTCCCTATTTCCAAGGACAAAGAAGTTATATTTACTACCAAGGTTACGGACCATGGCAACTTCAGACTCGATTGCATTGCAGTCAAACAAATATAATTTGTTGCGCAACACACCTTGCTTCACCAATGTGTGGCGGTCTCTTCTCCCTTGAGCCCTCTTACTCGAGATTGGGTCAACAGAAAGAAAGCAACAAGCAACGGCGTAGTAACCATCGTGTACTAATTCAAACCCGCTGACAGAACTTCCAGGGGGGAAAGGGCCTTCAAGATGAAGCAGGCACAGAATCTGACATGGATAAACTTGCAGACCATGTCCGTCCAATAGGTCTAGTTGAAAATTTGCCCAGTCGTACCAAGCGTTGGACAACTGTCCAGAATCAGACTTAAATGATGGATGAGCGCAAAAAAGTAACCCCATACAACGATAATTGTCATACATCTTGTGCTCCATGGATCCACAAAGCGTGTTGGTCCCCACAGCTGGAAGAACCACGTCGCAACAAAATTTGAGAACATCTGATGGAAACCATGTCACACTTGTGTTTTTCTTTTCGTCCCACTTCTTGTAAGGCAAACCATCCCTAACTGAAATCGAAAACTTAGACCCGGCTGACTGACCGCCCTCTGTAGCATGACTGACTCCTGTAAAAGATTTGTGATGAAACAGATCAAATTCACGGTCAAGTTGATCACTAGTGCGGTATTCCATTACTCGCTTGCAGGTTTGTTTGATTAACGTGGATTTGATTCATGGTTGCTCTCACTAGCTGCGGAATCCCATCCTGTTGGAGGACCAAATAATCTCATGTACTGCTGTGATAAATGGAAATACATGTGATTCTTCACCAGATTGTTACCCTCTCCCTTACTTTGATGTAGGTAGTTATTTATACAGTTAATGAAATGAACAACCATCTTGTCAATATTTAAAACACCCTTGTTGTCTTCTTTGAAAACCTCATCAAATGTTCCAGCATATTTAAGGAACTCTTCCATACCCAACAACAACTCAAGGGCGTAGATACGTCCGTCAATTTCTTCCTCACACTTTTGGCTCCTATTCTCAAGATTTGTTGTTGTTCTTGGGGACAACAACAGTTGACAACCTTCAGCAGACAAAAGTGCAAGCATCTGAATATAAAGCATGTCAATGTACTGGTTTCCCCTCCTTCTTCGCTGTATATATCGACTCAGAAAAATCGGTTCGCGGAAAATCGCGATTCGGATTGCCTCTGAACAGCACCACCATAGTAACTTGACCTAGTAGCTGTGTGTTATGACCTAAAAAATCCTGACGGAAAATCTCTGCGACTTGCTTTGCGCAACCAAGTTGGTACATATGGAGTCTCTCTCCTGGTGACGCTAGATGAATATTATGTGGGTTTTCTCCAAAATCAAGATCATAAAATGCGTTACCCTTATGAACACGGTGATGGGAGGACATTCTTGAAATACTGTTCAACATTCACTCCTTCCCCCACAGTCGGGGAAGTAAAATTGGACCTCTTCCATAACCGAACGGATTGATACTCTTCCCCACTTTCGTGATTTGACACATGCATGTTCCCGCTTTCAATTGAAACAGGAATCTTCAGAACATTCACACGAGAGTTGTTACTGTGTGCTCTTGGACAATTGCAATGCCTACAGGTCATCTTTGTAATTGCCATTTGATGATGTCCACAAAGTTGGTTGTGCTGGGGAGTATTGCCTATAAAGTACGCGACCGCAAATTTCATTCAAACAGACCATTTCTTATTGTTCCAAGGCAAATTAGACCATTCGATACCATCCGTTAGGTTACAGGCTTCTTTCAAAGAAGAAAGAGCGCAACGAAGGCCAGTATTAGTGAAGATTGTTCACATTGTCAATTGATTCGTTACCTTTATCACGTGAACCTGTTGGATGAAAATATATAGTTTCCCAAGCATCCGGCCGACAGTTCCGAGTTAAAGTGCTGAATATGCCAAGTGTCATGTTCAGTGGGGTAAGAGTGCTTTGACCACTATTATCAATTGCGATTCCATCCATGAAGAGAATGATAGGCACCAAAATTTCATTCAAATCTCTTCTGCATCTCTTTCCCCAAGTATTGATCCACCATTCACTGTGGTGGAGTTTGTCTATATCAATATTGCCTTGTAGTTCTAGAAAACGGACTGGTAACGTGGGGTCTTCAGCATGGGGGAAAGACAGGTTTTCTTCTTTTACCAACGTGACGTTTGTTAATAGGGAATGAAGTGCTTTTTGAAATGACCGAACATAGATTTCTTTAGGAACGGGAACATCACTAGTAGTCATTGATTTCTTAGAACACCAGTCAATAAGATGAGGTTCAAGTCCATCACCTTTTATTTCAGGAACAGTTGCAGAAATCTCCCTTATAACTGTTGACCTTGTCTGTACGATGTTGTTAGCCTTTCGTCCATGAAAATAAATGGAGATGCTCTGATTTGACAGCCCATTTGTACAATTCCTTCTCTGCAACAAGTGGTATGCTATGATTCCGCATAATTTTCATTAGCGTGATCTTTACCATCAGTTCATCTGATACATGCCTCCCAGCACTGGGCGTCATAATTGCCATGTTGGTATCATGATGCAAATCATCAACCTCAATGTCATTGCCTTCTTCATCATTGACACTCGAAGAGTGGGGGGCCTCTGTGCTCTCACTTCCTTCATCTTCATCCTCATCGTTAGGAAAGAAAAAATTATCCTCAGGATACAGTATCATTGTCATCCTCTATGTTGGTAAATTCCCGGCCAATCAAGGCACGCCCAATCGGTTCAACAGAAGGGTTGAACATAACTTGATTGTTGAGCACCTCTGGAAATGCGCCAACACTACTCTGTGGACCGTTACGGGTGTTCGATAGACCTAATTGTTGAGTAGCATCCTCAAACTTCTTTGATTTTCTAACAAAAATTCAAGAGGCAAAACCGACTACACCCGAAGATCGTTTGTAATAAGAATAGCATGCTGCGTCATTGGAAATATGGTGCAGCAGACCGGGAGAAACAACTACTCCTGTTTTCTTTCTTAACCGCGCTGTAAACAAGGTTAGTTTTATCTTCTTGCTGACCTTCTTCTTTCCCCTACCTTTAGTAATTGGAGGAGAAGTCAAATCGCAATGTTTACAATAAACCTGACATAAAGGAGTGCAGACCATCGTTACTAGTAACATCTTACAATAGCCAGTAATAACAATAAAAATGGGGAAATGATTGAGATTGAGAAATTATGGGCATGCACTGTTTGTTTCAGGCATCAAACTCAGTAACATGCCACAAATTCAGAAACAGATGCCAGCGGGGTAGGAAAATGAAATGTGCATAAAAATATTAGGAGTTTGACATTAGTTTCAATAAGTAGGGTGAAATTACAAAGGGGGACCAATGGAGTTCGGCCCAAATATGCGCGTGATTCCGAAAGAACCCCGAATCTTGTTTGTGCGACGAATAAATACCCAGTACAAAAACCATGTAGAAGTCTACGGGTAACATACATGCGTGTGCTCCGCACACTGAAGTCTCTTCAAAAAAAGAACAAGACAAAAGACCCTGAAAACACACTGGAAAACTCACTCCTAAGACAATTTTTTTGATGGGAGGTCCAATTGTCAAAATCACGAATGTCATTAATTTTACGGCTCTTCTGTTCCTCCTTCCATAGAACAGATCATGATGGTTCACCACCATACAAATAGTACAAAATGACACCAACTCAAATACCTACTACACATTACTCTACTTGGTTTTCGACCCGGAAGGGCATTCGAACCGCAATCCTACTATGAATAAGACAAGTGACGATGAAGAAAAACGAGCGGACAACACGCTGCCCTTCTCCGACCCATCTGTTTCCCCTCCAATAGAAGGGTTGATGAGGGTTCACATGTACAGATACTACCACATTTGAACGTCACCATGTTACTCTACTAATTTGTTGACCGGGAATGGCAATCGAACGGCTATTGGTTGGATGGCTATCTGGATGGCGATTTACGAAGATACGGGGGACACCATTTCCATTTTGATGACCATTCTGTTTCTCCTTCAATAGAACAGACCATGAAGGTTCACCACTGTACAAATAGTACAAAACGATACAGCTCAAATACCTACACGTTACTCTACTTCGTCTTTGATTGGGAAGGGTATTTGAACGGCAACGAATGACAAAGATACAAAAAAACGAGCCAACAAACGACAACGATGCACCCTACTCCGACCCATCTCTTCCCCCTCAGATAGAGGAGACAATGGAGGCAGCCATGCACAAACCTTACTAGGTTCGAACACCAGCATGTTACTCTACTATTTTTTTGACTGGGAAAGGCAATCCAACGGCGATTGGACGACTTACGATCGAAACAAGCGTTACGATCAAAATGAACAAACGTTGCCACCAAGGTAGATGCATAGTAGACTACATTAAAATACAGTACCAAAATATTATGCAGCACACTATTAGCTTACTCAGAAGGGATCGATTTAGCAGCAATAATAGGGGGATTGGTACTTGTCGTAACATATCCATCGGTGTTTTGAAAAAGTGAGCAAAAAAGTGTGTCGCGGAACAAATACCTCCAGGGAGATTCTTTCTTAGAAAGAAAAGATCGAAGAACAACGGTCATGTAAAGTACTTGTGGTATTTGTGGTATTTCCTTAAGTGTTCCACGGAGTCTTATACCACTAAAATGCAACAATTCTGTATATGAAAAAACGCCGCATACCCCTATTTTTTGAGGGGTGCCACATGATTTCTACGTCTAAAAACATAGGGAAATAGTCATTAAAGGTACGTATCATTAACCGTACCTATTTCTTCTTACAAGTCACAGCAGTGCCAGGTTAAATACCACCTTTGTGGTATTTCCGACGTATTGTGAGTGTACGTTATAAAAATACCACAATAAATACCCAGTACAAAAACCATGTACAAGTCTACGGGTAATGAACATGTGTGTACTTCGTACACCGAAGTCTCTTCAAAAAAGAACAAGTGAAAAGACCTTGAAAACACAGCCAAATGACACAGAAAAAAACTCACAAGACAATTTTTTTGATGGGAAGTCCGATCATTGAAATAACGAATGTCATTAATTTCACACACACGATCCCTACAGTGACCCTTCTGTTTCTCCTTCCATAGAACAGACTATGAAGGTCCGCCACCATACAAATAGTACAAAATGACACCAACTCAAATACCTACACATTCCTCTACTTGGTTTTCGATCCGGAAGGGTATTCAAACGGCAATTCAATGGCAAATAACACACACCCAGCACAAAGATACGAAAAAATCGAGCCGACGGCCCTTCTACGACCCATCTGTTTCCCCTCCAATAGAAGGGAAGATGAGGGTTAACATGTACAAATACTACCACATTCGAAAACCATCATATTAAATTCCTTTCGTGACCAGAAGTACCAAAGCTACCAGATGGTAGATACCCTATTCGTACAAATCCATGAGTCCCGTATCAATCAAAATAATCGATTCCCACGGCATATCGATTCCCACGGTGCATCGATTCCCATCGCGCATCAACGGTGAGCAATCCCTGTTTTACAGTATTGCCATCGTTCTTCGGTGAGCAAACTCTGACTTCATAAAATATCACACGAGCTACGGGAGCAATTCCTGACCTTAATGATAAACAATTCATGGAGTCTTCCTAACGGAACAGGAGAAGAAAACCGTTGGCGTGTGATTCTCACACAGTATATATACATGCATACAGATATATATGGTCAACGACCAATACATGTACGGAAATAATCAGCGAGTAATCTCATCACTACGCAACAGCAGTTGCAACGTATTCATCTCAATAAAAGAGACATCTTGCATTTCGGCAAGATTTCACTTTATCTCATACTTTTAACATTCAACTGATTTATATCCCAAAATTCACACTAGTTGCTACCAACTACTTGTAATCTACATACTAAGGTCTGTCTCGCTGCAATCTGAACAAGTCACAGCAAGAAGAGATCTGGCGTTTCCCTAGTCTCGCCTGTAGTCCGATTATCCGTTGCCGAAAGTATCCAAACACAGTTTTCACGCATAGAGTACAATCGTTCGTCTACTAACACACTAACGCTAGCGTTGCTGTTCTTCAGAAGCCTTTGAATCAGACCTTCAACGGACCGGATTCAGAAGGAAATTAATAGATTAACAGTCGCAAGCTCTAAGGTGGCTTGCACACAAAAAGGAACAGGAACGGAATTGAATACAATCCTTACGCTGGCATATGCCAATCGCACATAGTACACGAAGCAGTTCTCATTCCCAGTCACCGCGCAATTCTTTCGAAGGATCGGAACCTGTCACAAATGCCGAACATACCGATGATGCCCGCCAATGTATTTGGGGGCGAGGAGAACACAGGTGATGTTGAAGTTACTACTGCCAACCACTTTCCCAGTTTTGATACTGATATGAAGAAGATACTTGTATCCCTACTCAACGTAACAAGTGAGGCTAATAGTAAGTTGTGTTTAGCTCTCAAGGAAGGCGGATTATTCGAGTGGAATGCATTCCACGACGCACTTATTGAACCGGACTTTGCACGCGAGCTTACCTATACTGAGGGAGGACTACCAACGCATATCCCTCGATTCATTCAAAGGAGCATAGAGGCACTTGCGGAGTTCGCTATCAATCTACAAGAAGACAATATCGATATACAAGAAGACGAGAGAAATTGGAAAGATGTAAAATCATATACATATAAGGAATTCCAACCATTCCGCGAAGAGCGTGCCCAACGCATGCGTAACGAATCTGCTCTGAACCCTCCACCTCCTCCGGCGGGAAGTAACAAAAAGTCACCTCAGCAGGTAAAGTAAGAATCTTGGTGCCGAAAAGCACTGGGATGAAAAGTCTTTTACGCCCCTCACAAATGACTCAAGATTCGAACACTGGCTCGTAGGTTTCAAAGCTAAACTCGAGGCATACGACATCGACACAGAGACATTCCTTGATGAAACTTGGCCTCCAGCTACGCTTCTGGGTTATACCCGTGATCTTTTCGTCAAACAGTGTGCCTTCTTCTGGGTACTAATGTTGGAAGTCTTCAAAAGCGATCTTTCTGCATCGTGTGTACACAGCCATTCTACCACTTGTGATGGACGTAAAGCATACTTCGATTTCGTAAACCTTCACAGCAAATCAAAAGCCAAGGTATATGACAATTTGACTCAGCTACAAGCGTTGCTAAAGTTGAATCTCAACAATTGGAAAGAATCCAAAGTGAAATTCATTACACATTGGTTTGATGAATTAAATCACCTCAATAAGCTCCGTCCTCCCAACAAGCCCCTTGAGTACCATACTGCAAAATCAGCATTATGTCAGGCATGCTATTCCAGCTTTCAGCTAAGTGAACAGTTTGCCAAAGTCAAGGATCCAGGTGGGGCGAATAGCACCGTGACAGATGCAGTCGCTGAAGCAGCTGCTATTCACAAACTTAAAATCACGCTTTTACTCAAAGCAACTCGACTCGATTCCCAGTCCGCGATGGCTGCTCCTCGGTCCGCTGTACGTGCACACATTCATGACTTCTCCTCTGAACAAAGCCAAAACCATGATGACTATGCTCTCCCTATCGAATTTGAAGGAGACTATCAAGACTATGCGGTATTTAAGGCTGGACGTACCCCTGACCCTACCACGCGGCTGCCTACAAACATATGGAAGGCCCTGTCACGTCAGGACATGAAGAGTTGGCTAAGTTTTTCTCCGGAAGGCAAGAAAATTCGTGGTCGCATCGTTACGACACGACTTACTCAACAAGGACCAACCTGACCCCAACAATGTCAAACCCATTACCCGGAAGGCATATCCTCAACATGGACATTTGGTATCATTCCGAGAAGACGATACTTCAAACAAAGATGAACATGCCAATTCCGCAGCAGATCTACATCCTGCTGTAGAAAATGATCGTAGAGGTGTTTTCCATGCATCCTTAGGTGTATACAAATCAACAACCTCTTCATCCAAGGACCAGCGACCTCTCAAGTCTTCCGTGTCACCCGCACATCCCGCTCGATTCCTTTCCGAAAACCCTGACATTCGGTACAAAAAGGACGGTGACACCCAAATACCTGTAGGAACATCCTCATATTCCGCCAATTTTCACCAGTGGTATAATCCTGACGAAGATCTGACCTTTCCTAACGATAGTCCAGTAACGTCGTACACATACAGCATACACAAAACTACGGTTACTAGTCCTGGTTTTGCCATGGTCGATCGCGGCGCAAATGGTTGCATCATCGGCAATGATGCATGCCTCATCTCCAAGGATATCCCACCACAATATGTCAATGTCACCGGCATTAACAATCACCAGGTACAGAATATCCCCATTGCTACATGCGGAGCTTATTCCATATCGAACAGAGGCCCCGTCATCCTCATTTTCAATGAATGTGCCTATACAGGACGACACCATTCTATATTGTCCTCTGGCCAGATGCTGGAAGCATATTTTTCCACTGTTGACGACACATCCATCAAAGCGGGCGGTGGACAGGTAATCACCACCTCCGATGGATATGAACTGCCTCTTAGCATACAACATGGTTTACCATACCTTGCGATGCGAAAGCACACGACTATTGAGTTTGACACACTCCCACATGTTATGATGACATCCGACAAGCATTGCGACCCATCTGTTCTTGATACCACCATCAGTGCAAAAGATGAACAATTTCTCCAGAAATATCCTCCTCAGCCACAGCAACTCCCTTATGCCGATTACGACGAATATGGAAACCCACGTTGTCTTGAAGGATTGGATATCTCTGTATCCCCCGGCTCCTCCACTGGTCACGTCCCTCAGTTCATATTCCAGCCAATCCACTTGATCTCCCTTCCTTCCTATTGATGATCATAGAACCAACGATCGCTCATTTTGGCTTGCTTCCACCGGACTACATTCACCAAGAACGCCTCGCATGCTGCACTTTACCTGAAGCCTCTGGGACAGTCACTGCGTTTCCGACGGATTGCACTGCCAGTGATACTACAGGTATTGCAGCTACACCCCGTGAGATATACCCCAACGAACATGACTACCTATCCCTGAAACCTTTCTTTTGTTGGGTTTCCACATGATCGCATCAAAGCCACGTTTGAAAACTCAACCCAATATGGTTCATTAGCGGTTAGCCCTGATGGAAACATTTTCAAACGTTTCCATTCCCCACAACCGGCCATGAACGTACGATGTTATGTCCGATGCTGTCTATTCGGATGTCCCAGCAATTGATGGTGGCTCCAAGATTGCTCAGATCTTCTTCGGCCGAAAGTCACATATTATACACGTTGAAGAAATGCGTACCACCGGCGATTTTCTATCTTGCTTCCAGAACTTTGTTCGAAAATGGGGCAGGCCCATTCGCCTCCTTTGCGACCACGGTAACTATCAATCTAGTAAGAAGGTCGTCGATTATCTCAAAATGCTATGGATTGGACTCTGGCAAAGTGAACCTTATCACCAACACCAGAATCAATTCGAACGTCGATACCAAACGCTCAAGCGCATTGTCAATCGCGTCATGGATCGTACAGGCACACCACCACATCTATGGCTACTGTGCATGACATACGTTGCTGGTCTCCTCAATATTATTTCTGATCCTACGCTGTCAGATAAACAACCGGTCTTCATTGCTACCGGTACACTTGGCGACATCAGCGCATACACCAGTTTCTTCTGGTTTGAACCTGTTTATTTCAAGACCAACGACTCCCCTTTCGGTACCCAGTCTACCAAACGCCTAGGTCACTTCGTTGGCATCGCCGAACATGTTGGCAATGGACTCTGCTTCCGAATCTGGGATCCTGTTACCAACAAGTTACTTGACCGGTCCGGTGTCCGCTCTGCTCTTACACCTGAGTCCCTTAACAAACGCGCGGGCCTATTCACTGATGATGGTTTCATCAAATGGCGTAACGCCAAGGATTCCTTGCCCCGTTTATACGCCACTGGAGATGCTCTAGCATTCAAACATGGGGAGCATACCAAGAATGACCCCATTGGCGCGTCTACAAAACCGGGCAACTCAATTCCCCCTAGCGTTTCACCCGCTGATTCTGACACTGCCGATGACACCATCCCATCTGTACCCAACGAACCACCAGGTACTACGCCTCCCGCATCTGGCACTCAACCTATTCTTCAACCACCCGCCCACCCCTCGTTACCGAGCTTTCTTTATAAGAAGGTCGATGACAGCCCAAGCTGGTCACCTTCTCCACTCCCTAACAACTATGGGGAGAGTTTTGATGGTCCTCCTACAACACACATCTTCAGCAAGACCTCCGATGGCGTTCTCCTTACTGAAGATGATTTTGATCCACCGGAATTAGCATACTTTGATGTTAGTGACGTCACAACTCCACACACCAACCCCGCTACTCCTTCAGTAGACCCATCACAGGTAGTTGTTACCGACGAAGAAGGCAACGCACAATTTGACGATGATGGTAAACCCATTACCATCCCTACAGTCCCGATTGCCGATCTACAAGGACGATCCTTCCTTGTAACCAACCCCGATGGCACTCGGAAGCGTCTTACCATCGTCGATGTAGAAGACAGTCTTGAACGCAATAAAGAATTCATCAAGTTCAAGTGCAAACACTCTGATGACGAACTTAATGATATCATTGCATACAATGATGTCATGAATTACATCCATCATGATTCAACACAAGAAGACGGCAAACTTTGGTCATTTCGCCGCATCCTAGGACACCAAGGCCCGCTAGATAACAAGCACCCCCAGTACAAAGGCTCCAAGTATAACCTTTGGATTGAATGGGAAAATATGGAACGCACATATGAACCTCTGGCCAACATTGCGGCTGATGACCCTGTCACCGTTGCAATATATGGGAAAGACAACAACTTGCTTGACCTCCCGGGTTGGAAACGCCTTAAGCGAATCACCAATCTAGCACGACGAACCAAGAAACTTGATCGACTCGTACACCAAGCCAAACTTCGTTCTTTCCGTACAACTCCACAGTACCAATACGGATTCAAAGTACCTCGTAACCACGAAGAAGCCCTCCGATTTGACCACGCCAACGGAAACACCAAATGGGAAGATGCCACCACTCTGGAAATGGCACAACTCAATGAATACAATACATTCATTGATAAGCGCGCGTACAAGACAAGCTCCATTCCCCCCGGGTTCCAACAGATCAAGGTACACATGATATATGCTGTCAAGCACGACGGTAGACACAAGGCTCGTCTCGTTGCTAACGGTAATCTCACTGAGGCCCCTATCCACAGTGTTTACGCAGGTGTCGTATCTCTCCGCGGCCTACGTATGTGCCTATTCCTAGCTGAACTGAACGAACTGGAAGCATGGGGTACCGACATAGGTAATGCCTACCTAGAAGCAGTTACCTGCGAGAAAGTATGCATCAAGGCAGGTCCCGAATTCGGATCGCTGGAAGGTCACCTATTGATCATTTACAAAGCCCTATATGGCCTCAGATCTTCAGGCAAGTGTTTTGGAGACTTACTTCGCGGCTTGTCTCATCGAACTCGGCTTTGAAAGATCCCGCGCAGAACCGGAAATATTCCTCAAGCCTGGAACAAACAAGCATGGTGAACGTGTATATGAACTTATATGCACATATGTCGATGACCTATGTCTCTGCATGGCAGATCCCAATTCCTTCTTGAAGATATTGCAGTCGTCACCATATAACTTCAAACTGAAGGGATCCGGACCTATGAACTTCCACCTAGGTTGCGGATTTGAGCGCGACGCGCATGGTGTTCTCTGCATGAATCCCATAAAGTTCATCGAAAAGATGGAAGCGTCTTACGAACAAATGTTCGGATGCAAACCTAGCACTAGGTTCCAATCACCCATTGCAGAGAACGATCATCCCGAATTGGACTCCTCAGCCTTTCTTCGAAGAAACTGGTATACAGAAATACCAAAGTATGATCGGTTCACTCCAATGGATCATCGCTATTGGGCGTTTTGATGTACAAACAGCCGTGATGACACTCTCAAGTTTCAGAGCTCAACCACGAGATGGGCATCTCAAACGTGCCAAACGTATCTATGGATATATCTCCAAGTTTAGACATTTTAAAATCAGATTCCGCGTGGAACCCCCCGACTTTATATTGACTAAACCCGACACCATCGACTGGTCCAACACCGTCTATGGGGAGCATTCTGAAGAGCTACCCGACGACGCTCCTGCACCGCTTGGGAAGACAGTAGTAGTGTTGACACATTTCTATGATGCCAACCTCATGCATGATATTCTTAGCGGTAAGGCTGTAACCGGCATTCTTCATTTCGCGAACAAGACTCCCATGATGTGGTTCTTGAAGAAACAGTCTACTACGGAAACAGCCACCTTTGGAGCTGAATTCGTTGCAGGAAGAACTTGCATCGAACAAATCGTCGATCTACGCCACTCATTCCGATACCTCGGAACACGAGTCCATGATATCTCCTACTCTTGGGGTGACAACGAAAAGATGATCCAAATGTCGACCTTCCCTTACGCAAGGTTGCATAAGCGTCACAACATCCTATCGTTTCACTACGTACGGAGCATGATAGCGAAGAGGTTTCATTTTAATGATGCACATCCCAGGTAAGGATAACTGTGCAGATATTCTCACCAAGCATTGGGGACACTCAGTTGTGTATCCACTGCTCAAGCCCATCTTCTACTTTTGTGGGAATACCGGCGACCTTCTCCAAGACAATGGAAGCATCATGTAGAGCGTGATGACCTTTCACAAGGAGACATGGGGAGTATTAAATTCCTTTCGTGACCAGAAGTACCAAAGCTACCAGATGGTAGATACCCTATTCGTACGAATCCATGAGTCCCGTATCAATCAAAATAATCGATTCCCACGGCATATCGATTCCCACGGTGCATCGATTCCCATCGCGCATCAACGGTGAGCAATCCCTGTTTTACAGTATTGCCATCGTTCTTCGGTGAGCAAACTCTGACTTCATAAAATATCACACGAGCTACGGGAGCAATTCCTGACCTTAATGATAAACAATTCATGGAGTCTTCCTAACGGAACAAGAGAAGAAAACCGCTGGCGTGTGATTCTCACACAGTATATATACATGCATACAGATATATATGGTCAACGACCAATACATGTACGGAAATAATCAGCGAGTAATCTCATCACTACGCAACAGCAGTTGCAACGTATTCATCCCAATAAAAGAGATATCTTGCATTTCGGCAAGATTTCACTTTATCTCATACTTTTAACATTCAACTGATTTATATCCCAAAATTCACACTAGTTGCTACCAACTACTTGTAATCTACATACTAAGGTCTGTCTCGCTGCAATCTGACCAAGTCACAGCAAGAAGAGATCTGGCGTTTCCCTAGCTTCGCCTGTAGTCCGATTATCTGTTGCCAAAAGTATCCAACACAATTGTCACGCGTAGAGTACAATCGTTCGTCTACTAACACACTAATGCAGCGTTGCTGTTCTTCAGAAGCCTTTGAATCAGACCTCCAACGGACCGGATTCAGAAGGAAATTAATAAGAACTTGCATCGAACAAATCGTCGATCTACGCCACTCATTCCGATACCTCGGAACACGAGTCCATGATATCTCCTACTCTTGGGGTGATAACGAAAAGATGATTCAAACGTCGACCTTTCCTTACGCAAGGTTGCATAAGCGTCACAACATCCTATCGTTTCACTACGTACGGAGCATGATAGCGAGAGGTTTCATTTTAATGATGCACATCCCAGGTAAGGATAACTGTGCAGATATTCTCACCAAGCATTGGGGACACTCAGTTGTGTATCCACTGCTCAAGCCCATCTTCCACTTTTGTGGGAATACCGGCAAGCTTCTCCAAGATGATGGAAGCATCATGTAGAGCGTGATGACCTTTCACAAGGAGACATGGGGAGTATTAAATTCCTTTCGTGACCAGAAGTACCAAAGCTACCAGATGGTAGATACCCTATTTGTATGAATCCATGAGTCCCGTATCAATCAAAGTAATCGATTCCCACGGCATATCGATTCCCACGGTGCATCGATTCCCATCGCGCATCAACGGTGAGCAATCCCTGTTTTACAGTATTGTCATCGTTCTTCGGTGAGCAAACTCTGACTTCATAAAATATCACACGAGCTACGTGAGCAATTCCTGACCTTAATGATAAACAATTCATGGAGTCTTCCTAACGGAACAAGAGAAGAAAACCGCTGGCGTGTGATTCTCACATAGTATATATACATGCATACAGATATATATGGTCAATGACCAATACATGTACGGAAATAATCAGCGAGTAATCTCATCACTACGCAACAGCAGTTGCAACGTATTCATCTCAATAAAAGAGACATCTTGCATTTCGGCAAGATTTCACTTTATCTCATACTTTTAACATTCAACTGATTTATATCCCAAAATTCACACTAGTTGCTACCAACTACTTGTAATCTACATACTAAGGTCTGTCTCGCTGCAATCTGAACAAGTCACAGCAAGAAGAGATCTGCCGTTTCCCTAGTCTCGCCTGTAGTCCGATTATCTGTTGCCAAAAGTATCCAAACACAATTGTCACGCGTAGAGTACAATCGTTCGTCTACTAACACACTAACGCAGCGTTGCTGTTCTTCAGAAGCCTTTGAATCAGACCTTCAACGGATCGGATTCAGAAGGAAAATAATACATCATGCTCCTCTACTGATTTGCTGACCTGGAATGGCAATCAAATGGCAATCGAACGGCTAACGAATCATCATTAATTTCACGACCCCTACACAACCCTTCTATTTCTCCTTCCATAGAACAGACCATGAAGGTTCGCCACTGTACAAATAGTACAAAATGATACCTACTCAAATACTTACACATTCAGCTACTTGGTTTTTGATCCGGAAGGGTATTTGAACCGCAATTCTACTGCGAATAACACACAAAAGATATGTCGTCGTCAACGATGACCCTTCTCTGACCCATCTGTTTCCCCTCCAATAGAAGGGAAGATGAGGGTGGACATGTACAAATACTACCACATTCGAACACCATCATGTTCATCTACTGATTTGCTGACCTGGAATGGCAATCGAACGGCAATCGAATGGCAATTGATCGAAGATACAACGGATACAAACAGAGGAGAGATGACAATGGATCAATATAAAGAAGAGCAAGCAGGGCGAGCTTCATTACAATTCGACTTAGGTGCCAACCAACGTGTTACACTACACTAAAATCTGCAGGGCGAATCCCCCCTAGCAACAACAAGAAGGGGGGTTTGCTCTCCAGCAAGATCAACGCCGTCACATCACACCAACACAATCACACCAACACGTAACAATAAACCAAACGCCGCCGCTGCCAATGCCAACGAACGCCAACGCCTACCGATACAGCCTGTTGTTCCCTCCACGACCTTCATGATCCTTTCGAAGCTGGTTAATGGCAATCCAACGGCAATCTGACGGCAAATAACAAATGTTACAATTGAACTTTGCCACCAAGGGATATGTAGACTAAATAATCATTGAAATACAGTACCAAAATATTATACAGCACACTACTAGTAGCTTGCTTAGAGGGGACTGATTTAGCAGCAATAATAGGGGAACCGGTGCTTATTAGCCATCTTATCGATTCTTGTCTTATCATTCAAAAAAGTGAGCGAAAAAAACAAGCACCTCCGGGGATATTTCTTAGAAAAGACCGAAGAACAACGGTCATGTAAAGTACTTGTGGTATTTGTGGTATTTCCTTAAGAGTTACACGGAGTCTTATACCACTAAAAATGCAACAATTCTGTGTATGGAAATGCGCCGCGTACCCCTATTTTTTGAGGGGTTCCACATGATTTCTACATCTAAAAACAGTACTAGGAATAGTCATTAAAGGTATGTATCATTAAGTGTACCTATTTCTACTTACGAGGAGCCACAGTAGTTCCAGGCTAAATACCACAACTGTGGTATTTCCGATGTACTGTACGAGTACTGGTAGTACAAGTAGTAATAAAGAGAGGAAAAACGTCTCGAAAGAGGTTCAAAATAATCAGTCATGAGACCAATTTAGATCATGAGTGTTATGTTTGTCGTAAGCCTCTAAAAAGAGAGTGTGTATTGGTAGTTTGATTTAGTAAGAATTTAGAATTGTGGGAATGATAAATCTGAAGAAAGAAACATGTTTTTGGATACTTTTGTATTCAATCGTATTAGATTGGGAGAAGGTTGGGAGAAGCTTCTCATATACAAAAGTGACGTGTTCTCGGAATTGAATCGTATGATTGGAGTTCGAATTCCGATCAATCGTATTTGGGACGACGGTTGGACGTGTATCGGGAGAAGGAGAGACGAGATACGACACTCTTCTCCTTCTCGTAGAATGAGTCAAAGAGTAGGGTGATAAGGCTTGATGTGACGAATGTTGATTCTTTCTTTGAGGTGTGGAGTTTTCCAGTAGGCAATGGTGCCATTGGTGAAGATTTGGTCAATGGTGAATGGACCAATGTTTTTGGCATGAAGAGCATCTGCATTTGGTTTGGTGATCATGATTTGTTCATTGACAGCAAAGTCATGTTGTTTGCGATGAGAGTTTTCACGGAGGGCATCTTTGTTGATGATGTTTTGGCGTTTGTTTCGAATGATGTTGATATCAGAGATGATAGGGATGGGGAGAAACATATCGCGGTTGAATACAAGGGCACCTGGAGAGATGCCAAAAGTCTTGTGGACAGTGCATCGAAGAGCAAATTGTGTGGATGCAAAGATGTTGTCAATAAGATCATGAGCTTGTTGTAGATCTTGAGGAGGATTGGTGTTTAGTTCAATGCGCATGGCTGATTTGATAGTATCATGGGCCCGCTCAAGAACAGCATTTGATTGTGGGTTCTTGGTTGTGGACATCTTGGGTTTGATACCGAGATATTCAAGGTGGAATTGAAAATCATGGCCAATGAAGCAAGGTCCTCTGTCAAATTGACAATTGTTGGGTCGAGGGTATCGAGAAAGCCAGGCATTGTTGAGTGCATGGACTGCCATTAGGCTGGTAGGATTGACTTGAGGAGATCGAATGATTTCCAAGAGATTTGTGGACATATCCATGATGGTAAAACCATTGAATTGGATGGGTAGAGGATGACCAGGGAGTTCAATAGACCATGGACCAATTGCGTCGATGGCGATTGTATCCCAAGGTACATGTGTTTCTTGTCGAGTAGCTAGTTGACCATGGTGACGATGATCTAACTTGTAGCGTTGACAAGCATCGCAAGTACGGCAGAATTGAAGAACGGCGTCCTTGAGACCAGGAGAGTAGATGAATCGATTGATTGTGCTGGTGAGTCGATCAGCTCCAGCATGCCCGAGGACATGGTGGTACCATTTGATGGTGTTGGCTCTGAGGATTGCGGGGAGAACAATTTTGATTTGGTTATTGTGGTTAGTGAATACAAATATGTCTGTACCATTGAAATTTTGAATTGTATACTTGTCATTTTGTGTAATACTTTCATCCGCAAGTTGTGCTTGCGCAAGGTGTGGAAGGGCTAGTGGGTATTCAGGAATTGTTTCCGGATAGTTGATGAAGAGATCAGAGAGATCGAGGCTAGGAGAGTCTTCTTCCTTGGAGTCTTCTTGCATGGGTAGTCGCGAGAGTGCGTCTGCAATGACATTTTCTTTGCCCTTGATGTATTTGAAGACTGGAGAGAATTCTTCAAGAAGCATTCGCCAGGTCATGATTCGATTGGAAGTGATAGTTTGACGAGTGAGATTGATATGGTCAGTCCATACAATGATTTCTGCGCCCCAGAGGATAGGTCGAAATTCTTTGAAGACTTTGACTACACAGAGCATTTCTTTGTCGATGGTAGGGTACTTGAGTTGAGCCTTGGTTAGTTTTTGAGAATAACAGACGATGATTCGATTGTCTTGGACAATTACAGCGCCTAACTGGTAATCAGAGGCGTCAGTGTAGACATGAAATGGTTTGTTTGGATCAGGATAACTGAGAAGAATATCTTCAGCTATCATAGCTTTTGCCCGTGTAAAAGCTTCGATAAGTGCTGGATTGGGAGCAAGCTTACCCTTTTGTTGGCCGGATAAAGCTGTGAGTGGAGCAAGCACTTCAGCGCGTTTGCGCCAAAAGTTTCTGTAAAAATTAACCATACCGATAAACGATCTGAGTTGGGTAATGGTTTTGGGGAAGGTGAGCTTCAGGATGGGTTCAATCTTGATAGGATTAGGTCTGACACCATCGGAAGATATGATGTGGCCTAGCCAAGGTGCAGAGCTTTTCAACCAGTGACATTTGGCTGGCTTGACTGAGAAGTTATGAGCCTTTAGTAGGTAAAGGACTTGATTTACGGTCTTGCAGTGAGCGCCGAGTTCATCAGAGAAGATTCCAATATCGTCAATGTAGACTTCGACTTGAGGGAGATGAAGGAATATTTGTTCCATACAACCCTGGGCCCAACATGGAGAGTTTAGAAAGCCCATGGGTAAGCGAAGGAGGCGAAATTTGCCAAAAGGGGTTACAAGAACACACTTCCAACTGGATTCTTCATCGAGTTTGAAGGTGTGGAATTGCATGCTGACGTCGATGAGTGTGAGGTATTTGAAGCCTCGACGCCGGTGGAAGATATCTTGAATCTTTGGTAATGGGTAATGAAGTTTCTTGGTGACCTTTGTTGAGTTCACGAAAGTCACTGATTAGACGGCAGGAACCATCTGGCTTGGGCACCACAAATGTAGGCATTCCCCATTCGGTAGCATAACAACGTTCAAGAATCCCAAGATTGACTTGTCGAAGGAGTTCGGTTTTGACGGCTTGTTGCTGGTGGATGGGAATGGAGTATGGTTGCTTGATATGGAATGGAACTGCATCGGGTTGAAGATCAATGTGGAATTCTTTGTCCGGAAAGATTCCTAGTTCGCGGTCGGTGAGACCTTCGAAGAGCTTAGCATTTGGGCTGAGAATCTTGAGGAGCTGCTCTTGTTCATATGAACTGAGATGAGTTTGTTCAGCGACTAGTTTGGGTAGATCAGTCTTCTCGTATTTGGTTGCTCCATCAACGTAAGCTTGTTGGTTGACTTGGTTCATGTAGCTTTCGGCAACGACGTATGGTTCGTTGGACATGACTCTTTGGATGATAGTCTTGTCATGGAAGTAACTGGGTGGATGAAATGGCATCGTTTTCTCGTACCAGGTCATGGTTGAGTTTTCAAAATCCATTTTGATTCCAATGTCCTTCATAGTTTTTCGGCCAAGGATGAAATGGTAATTCATTTTGGCGTCGACTACATAGCACTTGACCTTGTTGATGAGGAGTGAGAAGGATAGCTCGGGAAGCATGAGGTTGTGAAGGTTTACATACTTGGAGCAGCTGGCTTTGCCATTGGTGGTAATCATGTTGACCGGAGTTTCGAGATCATGGAGGACGACTGTTGGTGGAAGGGATGATTGAAGAATAAGATTGTCAGGTTGATCCCGAATCGAAAAGTGTCTTGAAGTAGTATTTTCCTTTTTGTTCATTGACTTGATTGCAAGTAGTAATGGTCGTTGGAGCAAGATCTTGGGGTTCCTTTGGTTTGGAGAGAGCATGTGAAGTTTTCAGTGTAGCCGTTAGGTGGGCTAGGAGATATGACAGTAAGAGTCAGTGAGTGGTTCCTTGTTAGGCTTGTTGTTGATATAGATCAATTCTTCCGTTGGAATCTCAACGCACAAATCAGTTGTTGTATGATGGGAACCGTTGAATGTCTTTATCGTAATATTCGGAGTCGACTTCAATGTCGACATGAAAGAGGTCGTGCCAAATTTCTTCTGGAGCCTCGGAGTGTTCTTGAATAACAACACACATGTGTTGTTCCGTATCTGGAGGAGTAGGTGGAGTGTTGTTGTTGTTGTTGTCATCAGAACGATCGTTGACATATGAGTCATTGTTATTGTTGTTGCGATTGTTGTTGTTGTTATTGCGACTGTTTCTGTTAGGATTGCTCGCAGTTTTGATAGCATTGTCCCCACGTGTGGTTCGATGCTGGATGTACTGGGACAAGGGTCCGAAGATTGTAGTCTTTGTTTGTTGTTGTTGTTGTTGTTTCTTTGGTTGTTGTTGTTCAAATTGTTGTTTCGATTGCCATTGTTGTTGTTCGTTGGTTGTTGTTGTTGTTGTTGTTCGAATTGTTGTTTCGATTGCCATTGTTGTTGTTGTTTCGGCGATTGTTGTAATTGTTGTTGTTGTTGCGGCGATTGTTGTTTTTATTGTTGTTTTGATTGTTGTTATTGTTGTTGTTATTGTTATTGTTGTTGTTACGTATGGATTTTTGGTGTAGTCTTTCCATTCTGGTGATGATTTGATGGAGTTCATCGTCAAAGGGTGAATTGTGTTCTTCATAGGTGTGTCTCCATTGTTCAGGCATGGATTCGTAGATCAAGCTCTTGAAGTCTTCGCCATCAATAATAGCAAGATTTGGGTCATCAGGAGCACCGGGAAGCAGAGGAAGAATGGCTTTGTTGTGGTAAGATACCATTGAGACGAACTTGTTGACTGTCATGTTGGAAGTCTTCTTGATATTGAGGATGAATCGTTTGTGATTGCGATAGGCATCAAAGTTGTTGGAGAACTTGAATTGGATGAATTGTCCTATGACGATATCGAAGTTTTCTTCTGTTTCTTCAATATCTTTGATTTGTTCAGTGAACCAAGCATCATCAGCATAGTCATTGAGGATGTCTGGGAACTTGGAGAAGAGCTTGGCGCCATCGTCCCATTCGAGGGTTCTTCTGGCCTTGTTGAATTCATGAATAGAGTGAATGATTTGCATATGAGTGGAAGAGTGAGAAATGATGGGGACTTTTACCTTGGTTGTTTCGGTAACGCCGTCTTCGACTCTTGAGGTTTTGTATTCCACTTTTTCAATCGTGTTCGGATCGAAATCGAACTTGAAGGGGATTAGATTGTAAGTAGTCATTGTGAATAGAATTGTTGATAGTTAGTACGGGTGAGAAAAGCGTTGATTAGAGTGTAAAGCGTTGAATTGTAATACTCGAGTAATATTGAAAGGATAAATATCGAATAGAAGCGTTTATTCGACTGTTTAAACAGTGTCGTAAGCCTCTAAAAAGAGAGTGTGTATTGGTAGTTTGATTTAGTAAGAATTTAGAATTGTGGGAATGATAAATCTGAAGAAAGAAACATGTTTTTGGATACTTTTGTATTCAATCGTATTAGATTGGGAGAAGGTTGGGAGAAGCTTCTCATATACAAAAGTGACGTGTTCTCGGAATTGAATCGTATGATTGGAGTTCGAATTCCGATCAATCGTATTTGGGACGACGGTTGGACGTGTATCGGGAGAAGGAGAGACGAGATACGACAATGTTTGTCGTAAGCCTCTAAAAAGAGAACGTGTATGGTAATTTGAATTAGTAAATGTTTAGAATTGTGGGATTGATAAATCTGAAGAGAGGAAACATGTTTTTGGATATTTTTGTATTCAATCGTATTTAGATTGGGAGAAGCTTCTCATATACAAAAGTGATGTGTTCTCGGAATTGGAACATGTGATTAAAGTTCTGATTCCGATTCAATCGTATAAGGAAGGACGGATAGATGTGCAATGGACGAAGAAGTGACAGGATACGGGCAATGGGTGATTCCCAAAATAGTCTGGGTAGGGGCCCAGATTTAATCTGGTTAGGGGCTCAGATTAAATTCTGTAACATTTTGACCCACCAGAAACCAGTCGACGTGAGCTCACGTCGACCAGTATCTGGGTCCCTACCCAGATTTGCTTGAAATCGCGCATGGAATTTTGTTTTTTGTTTCCTGCGCGCGCACATGCTTATCACTTAACAAAGTAGGAAGTATAAATTATAATAGCCTATGAACAAATTCCTTATTCCAAAAATGAGACTTTAGACAAAATCTGGGTATGGTGATTTTCATTCCCGAAATACAAAAATCTGGGACCCTACCCAGACTATTTCGGGAATCACCCTAATGTTGAACATTTTGCTTCGGTACAAATTCTAAGTAGGCCACTTTGTCTCTTCGTCATTAACACACATACGGTACTCGTACGACTCGTACTCGTAGTCATACTATTTTTTCTTGTATCCTCTACGGACTCGGTGGGTTTTGATTTCGTCCTTTTATATGCGCTCCATCACCATAATTATTGTTCGGAGAACTCAATGCGTCATAGAGAACACTGGGAATCGTAAGGCGAATCAATTCATTCGTGAAGTTGATGGATCCGAGTTGGGTCTTGGTGGCTCGAAAATGCAATCAGATACTTCTACTTCGGATTATGTTGGAAGTCGGTAGGCCTACTTGTACTTACCGGTAAGATCTTACCTGCTGCTCAACAGCCACACCGGCACATCAATCTTTTTCAGGAGGAAGAGAAGAACTCTGTATTATCTCCTTCGAATATCCTCATCGGTGCTGGAAGATTTGACTACTGTAAATTGTAGATGTAATTGCAAAATGTGTGATAAATAATCTCAGAAATCTTTTCGTAGCGGTATGAATATGAATTTGAATATGAATAATATGATGTACCCGTATGGTATACCGAAAATTCAGACGAGGAACGAGCTGCAACTGTAACAGCACATTGAACATATCAGTATTCAATCTCGACTGCTTTGCTACCGTGCGCATAATTTTTCAATTCCTCTTCCCAAACCAAAATGTCGTCCGTTTCCTCTCAACCAACTCCCGTCACCATGGATGGGTCAGGCACCACTGGCAGTGAAATGTCTTCCTCGTCATGGTCGTCCAAAGCCACGCCTTCGTCCAAAGCAAAAACAACCGCTGTTCCGCTCCCCCTCCGCATGGTGCTCGGAGCCATTTCGGGCATGGGGGCTGCCTCGCTCTGCCATCCCCTCGATGTTATCCGAGTTCGTCTTCAAACAACAGGAGGAAGCGAAATGGGAATCCTTCGAACAACGGTGACGGCCTATCAGCAGGGGTCATTATACAACGGGATCGGTGCCGCCTACTTGCGGCAATGGACGTACGGGTCGTGTCGCATGGGGATCTATTCGTACTTGCTGGATAAAGCCAAAGCCCAGCACGGTGGAACAGTCGAAAATGTCCCCTTCGGTGTGAAACTGGGTATGGGTATGGTTTCTGGTGGAATCGGTTCCTTCGTGGGAACGCCTTCGGAGCTAGCCCTGGTACGGTTGACAAACGATGGCAAGCTTCCCGAAGCAGAGCGACGAAACTACAAGGGCGTCGCGGATTGCCTCCGTCGTATCGCTAGGGAAGAAGGCGGCGTGCTGGCTTGGTGGACGGGGGCGACACCGACTGTCTTTCGGGCATGCGTGCTAAGTGCCTGCCTGATGGGAGGGACGAGCCAAGCCAAGAGCTTTTTGAAATCGACCGGGGCGTTCGAGCAGGAACAAGCATCGACACTGAACACGAAGGACGACTTCAGAGGCGACTGGCTCAATGGGATTCCGCTCTTGTTTTGCTCGACACTCATAAGCTCCTTTTGTGCCAACGTTTGCGCCAATCCCTTTGACGTGGTGAAATCCCGAATGCAAAACATGCCCCAGCCGACCGCACCAGGAATAGAGCCACTCTATAGAGGCAGCCTTGACTGCCTCCGAAAAAGTGTCGCCTCTGAGGGCATTGCGGTCCTCAGCAGTGGATTCCTCCCGGCTTTTGTCAAGCTAGCACCGTACACGGTGATTTCCTTGACTCTTGTGGATACCATGACCAAGGCCATAACGGGCAAAGATGCTCTTTGAGAAAGCATTCCGAAGGTTTGAAACCTGCCATGAACCATTGTACCTGTCCCTGCATGCTGTCACAGCGAAATTATTCTAATGAAATACGTACATTCCATACGATACCGTACATACCGGGTGCACCTTTATTTTTCGGTGTGCATGATGCCTTGCATTCGGTCTCGGCCATGCCCTCTTAATAAAAAATGACATTTTTGCTTATAAAATATTACGTCGTATGTTTCAAAAACTATGTATTGTGCGTATACTGCACATTCAAACTGAATAGATAAAGAAATTTAACAAACACTACATTATTGAATAGTCCAGTGACAACTATGTTTTATCAGAAACATGAGTGTGGTCTTTGGACCGAAAGGGAAGCATTGCAATCTTTTTCAAGCTGCGGCTCTTTCGAATTGACAGGCACGAGATAGCCGATCGAAACGACGAAGTCTTGCAAGTTGGCTGCTGCTGCTGCTGCTGCTTAATTTGTTCTTGGGGCTGGGGCTGGGGCTGCTGTTTTCTCTCACGACCTTTCTTATTTTTCTTGCCGATGGCACCAAACATTTTTTTCAACCGAGCTTCCATGGACAGCTCCTCGTCGTTGTCGTCGTTATCCTCATAAAATATGGCGGTGAGGCCTGACAAACCATCGGGTGGGATATCCCAAATTTTTTTTCGGTCCTTTTCCGTCAACGAGATCCTAAGATTTTCTACAGTGTGCACGGTAGCAATGGATTCCGCAAAGGAGACACGCGGGGATTGTTTGATTATACTGCGGTCGCTAGGATTGCGAAGGATGCTTCGGGAACTTCGGCTCGTGTTCTCGATGTGGTCTTCCTCTTGCTCCTGTTGCATAAGAATGCTATCGTGGGAGTGGTTGGTCACGCTTCTTGTGTCAAATGTATTGCTACTAGAGCAACAATCTCCGTCGTAAAGTGTATCAGGCGTGTGCGCGCTATTCTTGCGTTCCTCAAACGATAGTAAGATTGATCTTTTTCGATACTCCGAATCCTTGATCATTGTAGTGGTGGGAGACAAGAGCGACGGCGACGATGATAACGAGATTGGCATCTTGTGATTATTGCGGGCTGGGCCCTGCTTCTTCTGTAGAAACTATTTCGGGCGTCTGTTACTCTTGCAAATGAGACTACTTTTTCCTATGTTTACGTGACATCACTGTCTTGTCGATAGAGGCGATACAATATGAGACCGGCGGCAGTGCGAGGAATAGCGCAGGGTTTTGCCTTTCATTCTCAGAAAGAAGCAAGTGCGAATACGACTAATTACCGTAGACTAGTGAAGTTTTTATGTATCCGGTACTACCGGTACCGGTATTTCAGCGGCTTGAGATTTATTCGTTGTTTTAACGGCATTGTACCTGTATAATAGTGGCATTCGTCTTGGTGTCCGCGAGAACATTGTAGAAGACTAAGTAATTCTGTGACATTATGATAATATTTTATCTATTTTATATAGTTTATCAAAAACTAAAACACAAGCAAGACTTTCGAACTACGATTCGCTGATTATTTGTTTCTTGAAGCTTCTTTAGAGAAGTTGTTATGTATGACAAGGACATTTTTGAACAATACAGCTTTTGTCTCGATAAACCGTCACGCTTAAAAATGTCTGTGTAGTGAAAGATATATGGGCTCTAAACGTGATTCTCTCCACCAACATTTCGAAGAATCTTATGGGCGTTGAAAATAAAAAGTCACGATCTTCGGTTTGTCGGGAGCATGTACGAATGATTTGTTTCTAACCACCCCAAGTTTGATTCTCGTTTTTTGTTCTTAAACGAAAAGAAAATAATATTCGTAGACTTCATGAAGAATATTACTTCATACGTATTTGAGTATTACAACATGCATTCGTAAGAAACAAATGAGATCCTGCATGGCACATTAATTGCTGCAGAAGCGAGAAGTTATTATATCTATGAAGAACTTTTCACACCAGAACAAAGAAAGGAATACCTCATTATTGCTCAGTGATTTTTACTTTCTATCAATCATGTACTACTTTTCATGCCAAAACAAAGAAAGAAAGACTAAATATATGCTCAGAAATTGTATCTCTTCACCCTACCAAGTATCAATTGTACATAGACAGTTCGAGCAAAATGTACATGCTAGAAAAAGAAGGAATGCCGGTCATATTGTTGAAAAGAGAAGAAGGAAAAACGTGACGAGAGACCCCCATATTCTGTCAAAAATACTTCGTATATTATTCATCGGTGAATTGAATGAATGACTCAGTCGGATACCGTACGTACCAGTTTTTTTTTTTAATATTTCGTCCTGGTACGAGTACATAAATTTGTATGGATCTCCGTCATACCGGGTACGAAACTCGTACCCATGTGCACATTCGTGAGCATTCAATTTTGTACTTAGGTACTAGAACTCTTGCTGAGACTCGAAGTGCACATTTGCTCAATCATGTGCACTTTGATTTTTGAACTGTTATGAATTTTTTAATCCTAAATGGAGCCCGAAATCTAAATTTTGACTGGAGTTGAACCTAAAATTGTGAAAAAATTCTGCAAGAGGCACCAGACCCATACCATAGTAGTATCTGGCCTCCTCCAAACCTCCTCACGAATGTTCACATGGTGGGTATGCTATTGATATTTGCATATTGCGGTACCACATGTACCATCCATAGACTAATAAGCGGTTCTTCAGCAGTTTAGGCTTGCGCCCCAAAAAATTTGGCACACCATGGAATCCTGTTGTACACTCAAATAGTAGAAACTAGTCGAGTTCTCGAGCAGGATTGTTGGATGTCCATATGCATCTGTGTCCACGGGTATACTCCTTCTGTTTGAGGTCTGTTCTGGCTTGTATTTTATTTAAGCTTTGTATTGTATCTTCTTTATCTTGATACTTGAACTCCCTGTTATCTCTTGAGGAGTCTAAGTAAATTCCTTGATGTGTATAAGTAAATTCTCTTGGATTTCCATGCATCAAAATTAAGCACAGTTTGTTTGCCAACACCACACCCCTTGATCCAACATTTAGTGAAGAAGTGTTGGATTACTGTTGGTTCTCCGGATCCAAACAGAAATATTGAATGCACACCCCTTGATGCAACACTTAGGGAAGGAGTGTTGAATGAATGTTGTATTAAGTGATATTTGACTTGTATTGTGTTGCAAATTGGAGGTTGTGTTCTGAAGTATTGATTAATACTAAATTGGGACATGACACATGGTATCAAACAAAGGTAGTATCAACTCGTAAGCAAAGGAAGATTAAATTAAGCATCAAAAACTGTAGATTCTTGAGCAAGCATCAAATTGTATTTGGCTGCCATGGCTGCGTATTGTGACAGAGAAACATTAGTGCATAGTACATGCACCCCCTGATTCACAAGCAGGGGATAAAATTGTTTGATCAAAATGGAGCATCCATAGCAGGGGTTGAAGTGGCGCTTGAGTCATTTAAGATTGTAGATGGCTTGATTGTATTCTTGAATTGTTTGGTTCTTTCATTTTTTGGTGCATTTCCAACAAGTTAAAGTGAATATTGGTGATATTGCTCCAATCAAAGTCTGGCATGGTTGCAGATTAAACAACTGTACACAGTGAATACCCCCACCTTGATTTGCAAGCAGGGAAGATAGAGAAGCAAATTGGAAATGATGACACAGGAAGAAGTGAAATCAAAATGTAATATTGAATTAAAAGGTACCATTGGTCCTAGAAAGTGATTTAAGGGCCTGTGTTGATCAAGGAGAGATTGTCTTGCAATTGCAACAAACAACATGTAGAAGCAATGGCACAGGAGGAGGAAGAAAGATTGTCATTGGAGGAGGAATAATGGAGTATCAACAATCACGGAATGGTCTTTAGTAGAAGCAACAAAGTTGGTTATCTGATGCCTAGGGTTGGTTCAAAGAAGGGGGAGAAAAGAGAAAGATCCCAGTAGGAGGCCAAGATGCGGAGGGATTAAGAGACCAAAGGGAGAGTAATATTGAATTGGAACATCAACTGGAGTGAAACAGATATCAATTGGATTGAAGATAGTCCTCATCAAAGGAGGAGGAACAATGTGAGTGGATTAAGGCAGCTGTCAATGGATAAGTTGCAGCTGGTGGTTTGAAGTAGTGCTTAGCTCAATCAAATGGGTATCAATGGGCTGTTGACACATTTGGTGTCACGTGGATGGTAGATAGAGAAGATGCGGAGTATTACTATTGGGGTATCTGTATAGCAACATGGCTTCTAATAAAGACGGCAGTGGTATTTATCTTGTAATCAAATCAGAGAACTGTTTGTGGATTGGAATGTGTGCATAGCAAGTAAATTCCCTGATCCACAAGCAGGGAAAAGAAGGAGGGAAGAAGAAGAACAGAAGATCTTCGTGACACAGGAGGGAAGGGGGGGGGGGGGGTGAGATACAGCCCATGGAAGGGCCACAAAGCTAATTTCCTCAGGAGTGCACCAGGTCAGTGGAGGTGATGGTTGGTCAGATGTAGGTAGCGTAAGGTATTAATTTACATGAAGCATATTTAAATTAGTCAAAGTGTGAGCTCATGAATGCTCTGTTATTTCACGTAAAAGGTGTATCCATGGATCATATCTATCATGTGCTGTTTGTCACAAGACAGAGGACACATGGTGAGAAGACCTAAATATCTTGATACTTACAGTCACTTTTTATCTCTTGAGGAGTTTAAGTAACTGTTCATGTGAAGGACAAACATAAATAGTGCATGTACTTTCAACTGGCAACAAATCCAACACATGGTAAGAACACTTTATGATGCGCAGACTAGAACCTCTATTTTTCCTAAAGTCTCCTATTGTGCCATGCTGGTCTCACTATTGTTATTCTTATACTGGTAAAAGTACTAGCCAAGAGTACTATTGGGATGTTCAGAAAATCATTATATTTAAGTTATGTCAATTCTCTAGTGATTGTGTTTGTGGGCCATATTCTGATAACTCAGAATATCATGATGTGGTCAATTCTGAGGTTAAAGTTTGATCTTGTTTTCAAGGGACATGTTCTTTTTGTTTTTGTTTGTCATCAGAGCTCACATTTAGACACGGGGCTCAGTAGCTGAATACATCCTCGTATGGTATGCAGACTCATTTCCAGATCATAACACTAGATTGCTCTTACTTGCTTATGATGTACAACATTGCTGTGCACCGGGATTCAGTCACAACTCTACTACTATGCTACTAGTGACAGAGACTGGACTGGGATTGGAAATGGAATCTGGTATTATGAGGACTTGCTCAAGCAGCTAACAAGGCCTTGTTGAGTTTGCAATGACAATGACCACACCTTAGATAACCAATAGTAGACCCAGGGTATTGCAACCATTATGGTGTTTTGCTAAGTAGTCAGCTAGATTATGTTTACCTAGTTCCCAGTAGATTCCAAACTGTCCCTGAGCCGCTCTACTTTGAGCCAGAACCACATGTCAACCGATTTTGACCTCTTTTGCTGAATGGTTCCTGTCAGTATTCTTCTGGCAGCACTGTTATCTATTTTCAATTGAGGCATAGGACATTTGAGTTACTTGTTGATTCAGCAATGCCCAGGCGAGTTTGAAATTTAGGAAAGTATCATGTCTTTTCCATTATTCCATGAAATTATCACTAGATACCAGTGCCAATACTGTCATGTAACATAAATGAATATATTCCTATCAAATTTAAAAAATGGAGATACCATCAATTTGTTCTCAACATGGTTCAAAACTCAGCACTGTCTGTATCAGACAAGTCAACACCATTGAATTTGGTTGCATATCTCTTCTGAGCTTGTGATGCATCAAATGTTATGCATGTGCAAGATCATTTCACTCCTCTATTGATATGTGATGATATACAGCCAGCATTATCTCTACGCAACCATGTAAATGCCCATTTGCCTTTCCAAATTGTAGCTTGGACAACATATTCTCAACCCCAGGGCCCTGTAATTTCACTCTTGTTCAATTCTGCCAATAGCACTATTGGACAATTTTGGAAATATAAAATCATTCAAGCTGCATCTACTTACTATTTTGTTTCTTTGCACAGCAGTTCTGCTGATAGTTACTATCCCTGATTTTCATGAAGTGTTTTTGACAACCCTCATTGTAGTGTACAAGTTGTCCATAAATAATCTTTGACCCACTTATTTTCCTAAACCAGACTGCGTGATCATGAGTGGACTGATGATATCTGTTGATCTGCTCTTCGATCCATGACATTTGATTCATGGCTATTTTTCACATTAAGAGGACACTTGACTTGTTTTTTATCATTTTGAGGGGGTGGATTGAATATCCAATTTCAGGACAAGGCAAGGTGCATCAATTTTCAGAACCATGGAATCCCCATTTTCAGAAGGCAACAAAATGCATTCATTCTCAGAACACGCAAGTTTGTATCCATTCCACGTCACAGCCCTTTCCATTTCATGTCACCAAAATGGCAGCAAAACCTTCTGGTACATGATCATCTATTCTAGTCTACACAAGAACATAATCTTCTCGCACTTGTTCTTCTAAGGATGGGGCATTCTTAACTTTACCATGATTTTGGGAGTGGATACCACATATATCATATGCAGCTTCAGGGATAATTACTTTTGGACGTGGTCTGCAATATGTGAACATAGTTAATGCATTCATATCAGTATCATAAATGGCTGCTGACAACTTCTGAATTCCATACTGCAAACCACATGTCTCTATGTCAAATGAAATCCTGATTACTTTCTTGTCTTGAATTTGTTCACAAATGATGCTGATTCTTTTCCCCCATGTTGTTTTCTTTTCTCGTGCGTCTTTTTTCTTCCATGAACTGAAATGCATATCCCAATTTCTAGCAGTAGAGACTAAAATCTCTGTCTAGATTCTTGTTCCTGCTGGAGCTCTTTTTGGAGGACACAGATACAGCATACTGAGTTAGATTCACAATTTCGTCAGCTTCAATATGCAATATGATGAATCCCACAATTCCTCATGATCAAAGCTACTAGTAGTGAATTCATCTTTGCCCAAGCTGATGTCAGAATACATGTGATATAAAAAAGAGGAATCTGAATCACCATCCTTGTTCATTGTGTTGGATCTAGTATGGCTGAAAGAGGCAGTGAACTGTTGGTCAGAACCCAGATGGTGTTCTTGGTCTTTCACTATTTTTAGGAATTGGTCTCTTTTGGGTTTCAGGTCAGAACTTGGTCAATACCAGGTCTTTTCTCTCACTAATTCAAGGGAAATCAATTGAAAATATGTCTGGGAGGCACACCAGTTTGCAGCGCTGTATCACAGCCCAGATACGTTGAACAAATGAAGAACCAGGGATACCATACTTGTTATGGGAAAAATCATTGGCCCAAAAACGCCCAAAATAACACATTCAAACCAATTTTCCAGTGGGCAAAGAAAAGTCAAATGAGACTGGGTTTTGATTTTTGCGATGCCAAAATTAGATCTCGGAAAGCAATTTTTGACAATCTCCAATCCAATCTGGGTCTCTCCGATATGAAATTTCATCCTCATATACTGAATTGATTACCTGATAATAAGCCCACTCAGGTGTATGTCCGTTCTTTTAAGGATGCCATTTATTCTCCTCTTTCTGACCAGCAGCTAATGATAGAAGAAAACCTCTCCTTTCCCGACTATTCCACCCCTCTATCTCCTGACAATAATCCTGAGTTGAATCCTCATTCTGTAATCTCAGAATTGCATCACGGCTCGTGGTAAAAATCTTCTTGGAAAGAAATTTGCAATCCCAATTTGCAAGAAATTCTTGTTCCTATTATATTTTACATGGACAACATATCATTGGATGCGCACGGATGACTTACGCTTACACCGTTGAACATGACACTCGGTATCTTTAATGTGGAGACCCTGCTCTCTACCTGAAGCATAGACAACTATTTACTTCCATCCCGACCCCGAATGGGAGTCAACCAGACACTCTCGTCCTGCCACTTCAAAGGAAAAAATTCAGAATCTTCACAATGGTTTGGAAGTAGCGTTTTCGTTCCTTTAAAGCCGCGTGTAACAAAGACGGTGGTATCGAATGGAATTATCTTCCGTACGCAAATCAACAGTGGAAGGTAAAAATGAAATTTGCCATTGCCTATGTTATCGGCGACACAGAACTTCATGATAAATTGTGTGGAAAATACGGCTCCTTCAATAAGGGTGTCATGCGGATGTGCCGTCACTGCAACTGTTATTCTCCGAACATAAACATTCCTTCTGTTCAACCTGCAACAAAGAATTGGTTCGTCTGTCGATTTCCATTGTTTTCCCGGCACTGATCTAAACAATATCAATAAGAACTTCAAAAACAACTCTCATCATAACATCAGGAATGTATTTCATGATTTATGCTTTGGTACAAATCAGCACAACATTCATTTTGCAACTCCCGGTGAATGTTTGCACATGCACCAGCTTGGTACTGCCAAACGGGCTGTCAAGTCAATTGAATTGTTGCTCCGCAGAAGTGTACCATGTGTTTATGCCCCCAATTTGAATCACAGCGTGGCTGTTGCTAACAGTATTGGCCATTTAGCACAACGGTACGGTGGTTTGTTATCACGCCAGTCTGATAGAGATTTTCCTCGCACCAAATTTGGGACTCAGCTTCTATCAACCACAAAGAAAGAAGGGCATGATTTCTCTGGAATGCTTATTTCTCTTCTGATTGCTATGGTTTCCAAACCTGGATCTGACATTATTGGTGACCATCATTTTGTAAAGAAACAGATAGAGGTAATTCAGCTCATTCTACCGATGGAAGAATTTCTTAAACACGGTCGAATGAAAAATGCTTCCTTAAAGAATCTCCCAAAAACAATCGTTCACTTTATCAATTGTATAAACTCAACATGTCACAGGAAAGGGATGGGAACAAAACTAATCAAGAATGACCTGTACTTTCACCTACCAGATTATATCTCTTTATGGGGAAGCCCTGCAGGCTGGGATAGTGCTCCTAATGAGTCTCACCATAAAACTGAGATTAAAGCTCCTTCCAAGAACACGCAAGGTAATGCTGCATCACTAATCAATCAAACGACCAAGCAAAAGTCAGAGAAAATGATGCTAAGCCAGGCAACATATCACTACAACTTGAATCCGCCTGACCCTCCCCCAATTGAATGTCCTGATGGTGGCGGTTCTCATTTTCAAATAATGAGAACCGAGAATGGGGAATCAACAATGAAGTGGCTTTGTTCTACGAACAAAAGCAAACCATTTTTTCCTTCTGACATACTTGACTTTGTTTGTGATTCTGTGCTACCTTTATTGGAGAATCCTTTGCACATTTGTGGAGTTACAGAGCACAATTGTTACGATGTTGCTTGTGGGTCTAATTTTATATTTCGCTCGCATCCTTCATATAGATCGGAGAGTTCTCTGCTCAACTCCGTATGGATGGATTGGTGTTTGATGAAATTGGACTTTGATTTGAATAACAATCCAAAGCTCATACCGTGCCATCTGCTATGCTTTTTAACTGTACAGAATTTGAAGCAGCCATACAGTAGTATTGGTGGCTATCCAATTGATACAAACGGAATGTATGCTGTGGCTCGCCGGTTTCAAGATGAGCCAAAGAAAACAGCTTCTGAATTTGTCAAACGTGGGCACCTGATGAATTCTCTCTACCTATTTCATGTCAACACTATCCATTCTGAGCTGGCAGTTGTCCCAGAGCAAGGAAAAGGCGGCTGCATAACCAATTGTGATTGGCTCGTGATATCGAATCGTATCTCGTGGCTTGATTTCTTTGAAAGCAAAAATGGTGCTACACCAATGTCTTACGAATGTTTGTACAACGCATGCACACTACAGGACAACATCCAGTTGGCACCGTTTGAGATGGCATTGAATGATAAGGAATCCAGTGATTATCTATCCAGTTCAGAGAGCGATAGTTTGGACAGCAGTTCCAATTGAGTAGCAAGGGTGAATGTAATGGCTAACTTTAAATTATTGTTTAATATTATTATAGAGGCTTAGCTCTAAGCACAGTTTTGCAAGATACATACGCACTCATAATATAGCACCCTTCGAATTTGGGATTCGAACAGCTATGTAATACTAATGGATTGAAGAATAGAGTATCTCCCGACCTCAATGGAACGGTTGCGGCTGTTGCTCTCTCTCGCTTTGCCTGTTGCTTTTGCTGTTGCTCTTGCTTTCCGCTTTGCTGTTGTTGCTCTCGCTGTTGCTCTCGCGGTGCGATGGTTCCCGGTTGCAGCTGTTGCTCTCGCTCTCGCTGTTGCTCTTGCTGTTGCTCTCGCTGTTGCTCTGGCTGTTGCTCTCGCTGTGGCTCTCTCGGTTCGAACGTTCACGGTTGCTGTTGTTGCTCCCGCTGTTGCTCTCGGTTTCCGATTCGATTGTTCCCGGTTGTTGCTCTTGCTGTTGCTCTTGCTGTTGCTCTCACGATGCAGTTCAATCATTCCTGGTTGCTGTTGCTCTCGCTGTTGCCGTAGAGGAGCGATTCGATGCAGACGATTCGTTGTCGTTGTTGCCTAGGGGTATTGCTGTTGCTGCTGCTGCTGCTGCTGCTGCTGCTGTTGCTGTTGCTGTTGCTGTTGCTGTTGCTGTTGCCGGCGTTGGTGGAGCGCCGGTGGAGGAGGAGGAGCGATTTGATGCCGACGATTCGTTGATTCGTCGATTCGTTGCCGGATGAATCCCACTGATTCATTGCCGTTCCTATTCGAATTTGTTGATTTTTGCCGCCGTTGGTGGAGCGCCGGTGGAGGAGGAGCGATTCAATGCCGCTGATTCGTTTATGTACAATTGGCCCGCTGCCGCTGTTGGTGGAGCGCCGGTGGAGGAGGAGGAACGATTTGATGCCGACGATTCGTTGATTCATTGATTCGTTGCCGGATGAATCCCACTGATCAATTCGTTGCCATTCCTATTCGAATTTGTTGATTTTTGCTGCCATTGGTGGAGCGCCGGTGGAGGAGGAGCGATTTGATGCCGCTGATTTGTTTACGAACGATTGGCCCGCTGTCGCCGTTGGTGGAGCGCCGGTGGAGGAGAAGTGATTTGATGCTGATGATTCGTTGATTCATCGATTCGTTGCCGGATGAATCCCACTGATCGATTCGTTGCCATTCCTATTCAAATAATATATGATAATTGAACAAAATGGGTGAGTATCTATTGATGTACTACTACATAGAGTAAATAATAAAAACAGAATAATATAATGTACATGCCAATCGATTCGTAATTATCACCAACCGGGAAAATTCCCCGCACCTACAGGGAAGAATCAATGGTTGCTTCCAATTCGATGGTTGCTTCCAATCCGTTGATTCCAATCCGTTTGTTTCGATTCGTTGCGTCCGATCCGGTCCTATGAAAATAAGAAGAAAAACAGAGAGGAAATACATTATCAGTAATGCCGGTGGAGTGGAAGACCAATCAATTGCCGTTGCCGATGCCGATGGAGTGGAAAACCAATTGCCGTTGCCGTTGCCTATCTCTCTCATTCTTACCTTTGCTTGTTCCGACGTTCCGACAATCGTCCCGATGAAATTGTTCTTGTTGCTGCTGCTGTAGGTCTGAACACTTCTTACTCCTACATCACGAAAAACAGTATCTTGTTCCTGTTGATATAGATGCAATGGGAGGCTTGTTGCTTTCAAGACGTATATGTTTGTGGGCCAATTCAAACAACAATATCTATCCAGCCATTCCCCTCTTCTCCAATGCTAACTACTTCTTTTGCAGTACAAGGCTGTTATTTTGGACTGAAATATCTGAGAACGGATCGTTGTGCTCGTGACATTGTCACATGTGGCATGTGACAAAGAGGGTCAGATCCCATGTTCTCAGACAAAGTGTTGATTGCAAGAACCAACACTCTACTCAAATAACTTGGATGTAAGGCAGATTATGAAGTGATTGTTTTTTTTTTGTCGAAAGGTAGAAAAAGTGATTTTTTTTGTCGGGAGGTAGAAAAGAAAATTACTGTGTGTGTGTGAGAGAGAGAGTGTAGATTTCTAGGAGATTTTTTTTTGCCGCGAGGTACAATCAAAATCATCGATCAAAATCATCGATCAAAATCATCGATCAATCGATACGTACAATACCATCTAGGATACTTCAACTTCTGTAGAATTCTACATGTTTTTTGTACGAGTGTAGAATTATACACGTTTTTTGTACTATATAATTCCTAGTAGTGCATCCGAGTCGGTTTCTACGCCTGTGGATTCGTACACGCTTTTTGTACTAGATACTTACTAGTATTGAATCGGCGTAGGTTTCTACGCGAGTAGATTTCTACACGCTTTTCATACTAGATACATACTAGTATTGAATCGGCGTAGGTCTCTACGCAAGTAGATTTCTACACGCTTTTTGTACTAGATACACACTAGTATTGAATCCGAGTAGGTTTCTACGCCAGTAGATTCCTACATGCTTGTTGTACTAGATAAATACTAGTATTGAATCCGCGTAGGTTTCTACACAAATAGATTACTACACGCTATTTGTACTAGATACATACTAGTATTGAATCCGAGTTGGTTTCTACGCGAGTAAATTACTACACGCTTGTTGTACTAGATACATACTAGCATGAGGGTATTTTGGGTGCAATTCCTGGGCGAAAACTAACTCATTGGGTAATGATTCCAAAAGTATCCGGTCCAAGCCAGGAATACATTTATCATGAATCATCAAATGCATATTGGGAACAACTTTGTCACACAAAATGATGGAAATGTTGTGGTTTGACTCTCCAAATGGCAAACATGAGGGTATTTTTGGTGCAATTCCAGGGCACAAACTAACTTATTGGGTAATGACTACCAAAGTATCCGGTCCAAGACATGAATACATTTATCATGACTCATCAAATGCATATTGGGAACAACTTTGCCCCACAGAATGCCCAAAATGTTGTGGTTTGATTCTCCAAATGGCAAACATGAGGGTATTTTGGGTGCAACAATTCCAGCAGGACACAAACTGAATTATTGGGTAATGACTCCCAAAGTATACGGTCAAAGCCATGAATACATTTATCATGACTCATCAAATGCATATTGGGAACAACTTTGTCACACAGAATCACGGAAATGTTGGGGTTTGACTCTCCAAATGGCAAACATAGGGGTATTTTTGGTTAAATTCCAGGGCACAAACTTACTTAGGGGGTAATGATTCCAAAAGTATCCGGTCCAAGCCATGAATACATTTATCATGACTCATCAAATGCATATTGGGAACAACTTTGCCCCACAGAATGCCCAAAATGTTGAGGTTTGACTCTCCAAATGGCAAACATGAGAGTTTTTTTTTGTGCAATTTCAGGGCACAAACTAACTTATTGGGTAATGGCTCCAAAAGTATCCGGTCCAAGCCATTAATACATTTATCATGACTCATCAAATGCATATTGGGAACAACTTTGTCACACAAAATCCCGTAAATGTTGTGGTTTGACTCTCCAAATGGCAAACATGAGGATATGTTGGGTTGAATTCCAGGGCACAAACTTACTTATTGGGTAATGACTCCCAAAGTATCCGGTCCAAGCCATGAATACATTTATCATGACTCATCAAATACATATTGGGAACAACGTTTCCTCACAGATTGCTGGAAATGTTGTGGTTTGTCTCTCCAAATGGCAAACATGAGGGTATTTTTGGTGAAATTTCAGGGCACAAACTTACTTATTGGGTAATGACTCCCAAAGTATCCGGTCCAAGCCATGAATACATTTATCATGACTCATCAAATGCATATTGGGAACAACTTTGTCACACAGGATGCTGGAAATGTTGTGGTTTGACTCTCCAAATGGCAAACATGAGGGTATTTTTGATGCAAATACAGGGCACAAACAGTCTCATTTGGTAATGACTACCAAACTTTTCGTACCAGGCCATGAATGCATATCACATGACTCATCAAATGCATGTTGGGAACAACTTTTAAATGCATATTGGGAACAACTTTGCCACACACAGTACAGAAAATGTTGTGGTTTGTAGATACAAATGGCACACAAGACAGTACAGTATGTTAGGTGCAGTCTACGAGATTCTACAGGTGACTAGAGGATTGAAATACATAACCTTAGTGTTATCAAAAGTTTCCCTTTTGAAAAAATTATGGCGCGGGAGGGCTGGCTTGCACAGGTACGTGATCTACTTCTACAAATATATAAGGGCGCGCCCAAGCCAGACAACACACAGAAGAAGTTAGGGCAAACATCATAGTACAGAACCCACGGAAAAACTCTACACACAAAACATCGTACACATACTACACGAAACACCGTACACACACACACACACGAAACACAAAACACAAAACACCGTACACACACACACACACACACACACACATGAAAATTAAAAAACCGTAAACACAGGAAACACTGTACACACACAAGAAAGAACCCAACAAAATTATTAGTACACACACAAAACCACACAAAAAGAAACACATGATTCTTGATCAACACCGTATTCAGAAGAAAAAAAAATATGAATGCTATCGGAAAGACACGACGAAGCAAAAAATCAGAGGGAAAGACCCTCCGAAACAACAAAACCATCCGGCCCGGTGATCATCAAACTACAGGGGACAACAACGGTAAGAAAAAAAGAAGAGTTAAAACAAACACGGCAATTAAGATATTTAGTAGGAAGGAAAGTTCGACAGATTACACCAAGAAAAATAAGCATGGCGATGCAAATATTACTAGTAGCAGCTCCACTAGTTGTAGTGGACCAAAAAAGAAAAAGAAAAGAAACGTCTATATTGATCCGGAAATAACAGCATCGATGAATGCAAGTTTATCTATTGGTGAACAAATGTAGAAAATAACAGTACATACACTATATAAAAATACTACTAATCATGAACTTAATATTGAGAATATTAGAAATAATGGAGGATTCGTAATACGTTGCAATAGGAATAAATCAAGCATAATAGAATCTACATTTTAAAAAGGGAATATTGTAGTCGAGAAATAGAATTCACAACTAGGGGAGCAGAATCGAATTGTTATTTGGGAGATTAATATTTTGGAATTAATACTGAGTCAAAATTTCATTTTTATTCGTTAATAGAAGTAAGTGTTGTTGGTATGGAATAATAATTGGGTTCTGCTAGAGACTGAAATAAATTATTTTTATTCGAGAGTAGAGTAATGTGCATCACGCGCACAGAATTATTCTTTGTATGATTTTAAGGCAATAACTATGGTTGTGCGGGGGTGGGAATTTCAGGGTGTACAGAAATATTGCCGTGTTAAAATCACGCACAAAATTTGTGCGCGAGACGTAAATTTGAACCCCGCGAAACAGTTCTCGGACGTAGTTGACAGTTATTGACATAACTAGCCGAGGAGTAACAATATCCCTTACAACCAAGCACGCAAAGTTTCAAAGTGCCATGAGCTACAAGCATCCCCTTCCCCCCAAAAAATCTAGGGAACAGTGCATTCTTGCTCCGGCGTCCAAACTACAAGCACTGCCTGCTACAATACAAGCACTGCCTGCTCTGACAATCTAGTTTCTTGGCCAGCATCTGAACTACAAGCACTGCCAGCTACGATCCAGGGAAATGGTGTATTCTTGCTCCAGCGTCCAAACTACAAGCACTGCACAGCTTCAATCTAGGAGACTGGTGCATTCTTGCACCGGTGTCTGAATAGGGGAACAGTGTATTCTTGCTCGGGGGGTTGATGATGGCAATGGTGATGATGATGATGATGACAATGATGGCAAAATCAATTTTTATTCGATCCACCAAGCTACAAAAGGAAGCCGCTCGATGCAATCCTTACCACCTTGTCATTGCGGACATTTTGGTACCAGTTTGGTCCCCTAGTAGCTCTCAATATTCAGGGAGATATCAATTGTTTACTGTGTCACCACCAAAGTTTGAAAAGAAAGGACGATGGTATGATGCAACTGTAAAGAAAATTATTATTCGTTGCTCCCCCAAGCTACGAACGCAAAGCTGTTTGGCATGATTGATACCGCCTTGTCATTGTGAACATTTTGGTACCAGTTTGGTCCCCTACCGGTAGCTCCCAATATTCAGGGAGATATCAATTTTTTTCCTCACCATCGTGGTGTTTTGTGTTTGGTGCTTGTTTTGTGTTTTGTGTTTTGTGTTTTGTGTTTTGTGGTTCGTGGTTCGTGGTTCGTGGTTCGTGGTTGGTGTTTGTTTCGTGTTGTTTGTTTCGTGTTTGTTTCGTGTTTGTTTCGTGTTTGTTTCGTGTTTGTTTGTTTCGTGTTTGTTTCGTGTTGTTTGTTTCGTGTTTGTTTCGTGTTGTTGTCGTACGCCTCTAAAATAAGGTACTAAAATAAGGTTTATGTATTGGTTAAAAACTAAGATTGAGATTGTGAGCTAGCCCTGTCAACTACTCCGAGGAGCCGTTGAGAAAGCTTGCAACAGTAAAAAGGCGTTGAATCGAAATTCAACGTACATTGCACATAGAGAATTTGGATATGTTCTTCATACAGTCTTCAATATTGAAGACCGGCTTGCTTTTCAGATTTTCTTGAATCGTGGGTAATTTCAATCGTGAGCGTTGGAATACCACACTCTTCTCCTTCTCGTAAAAGTTGGATTGGTGGCACAGAATTTTGTTAGTCGTGTGCGACCAGTATTCCTTAGATAAGAAATTTTTAGTTGGTGTGATATGGTTTGAGGTTCCGAATGTTCATACGTTGGATCACGTGATTTCTTAAGAGAAAGGAAACTGTACCATTTGTGTGAATTTGCTGTATGGTGTAGGGGCCTTTGCTTCTTGCTTCGAAAGCTCCAGGGATTTGCTTTTCATTTTTCACCATAACTTGATCTCCTACACTGTAATCATGAATCTTCCTGTGGCTGTTCTCTTTCATCGCGTTCTTATCTATCTGAGCCTGGCGTTTGTTTCTGACCATGGCCAAATCTGTAATCACAGGAATTGGTAGGAACATATCTCTGTGGAATACAAGGGCTCCAGGCGTCATTCCAAAGGTCTTGTTGATGGTTGATCTAACCGCAAACTGAGCCGACGCAAAGATGCTGTCAATGATATCAGTCGCTTCCTGGAGAGTCTGTGGAGGGTTGGTATTGAGTTCGGTTCTCATTGCAGACTTCATGGTGTCATGGACGCGTTCGAGTACTGCGTTGGATTGTGGGTTTCGAACAGAGCAAACCTTTGCCTTGATTCCTAGGTTCGCAAGGTGGAGTTGGAAATCATTGCTCATGAAGTTAGTTCCTTGGTCAATAATACAATTTACTGGTTTGGGATATCTGGAGAGCCAGCCATTGTCGAGGGCATGGACTGCCATGAGGCCGGTTGGATTTACTTGTGGAGCTCGGATGATCTCGAGGAGATTGGTGCACATGTCCATGATGGTAAAGCCATTGAAGGAGACTGTTCCATGGCCAGGGATCTTGATTTTCCAAGGGCCTACTCCATCGATTGCAATGGTGTCCCAAGGAACATACTGGTGTTCTTTGGTAGGGAGCTGTCCGTGGTTTTGGTGGCTATTCTTGTATCGTTGGCACGTGTCACAAGTCTTGCAGAAGGCGTTGATTTGGTCCTTCAGGTTTGGGGCATATACAAATTGGTTGATGGTTCGATACAATCGTTCTGCGCCGGCATGGCCAAGCACGTGGTGGTAGTATTTGATGGTGGCTTGCACTCTGTTTGGAGGGAGTACAATTTTCTGGCGACCGTTGGAGTCTACAACTTTCAAGTCGGTGCCGTTGAAGTTTTCAGTTGTGTACCGGGGATTGGTAGCAATATCAGCATTGGCTGCTTGATCTTGAGCGAGTTGGTCGAAGGCTAAGGGGTACATGGGAATGTCTTCTGGGTAGTTAAGAAACAAGTCAGAAAGAGAGAGAAGATCAGAGTCCGTTGAGTTAGGTGCAAGGTCCGAGTCAACCGTTGGATCGGGAGTTGGAGGACCGAAGAACTCCTTCTTCTTCTCGGGAGGGTCTTGCTGGAGTGGGAGCCTGGAGAGAGCATCAGCAAGCCCATTGTCTTTGCCTTTGATATACTTGAATACTGGGGAAAATTCTTCAAGGAGCATGCGCCAAGTCATGATTCGGTGGCTTGTGAGGTTTTGTCGGGTTAAGTTGATGTGGTCTGTCCATACGATGATTTCAGCACCCCAAAGAATGGTGCGAAATTCCTTGAAGACTTCTACAATACAGAGCATCTCTTTATCGACCGTTGGGTATTTCCGTTGAGCGGCGTTGAGTTTTCTGGAGAAACAAAGGATAATTTTGCCATCTTGGAGGATGACAGCTCCGAGTTGGTAGTCAGAAGCGTCAGTATAGACATGGAAGGGCTTGTTTGGATCAGGGAAGGCAAGGAGGATGTCTTTGGCGATGAGGGACTTGGCTTTGTTGAAAGCTTCAAGTAGTTCTGGAGTTGGAGAGATTTTGCCTTTGGCTCTTCCAGAGAGGTCTGTAAGGGGTGCAAGAACTTCAGCTCGTTTGGGGTAGAAGTTGCGGTAGAAGTTAATCATCCCAACAAAGGACCGAAGTTGGGTTGTTGTTGAGGGAAAAGCAAGTTTCAGGATGGGAGCAATCTTGTTTGGATTGGGACGGATACCATCGCGCGAGATAATATGGCCAAGCCAAGGAGCTTTGGATTGAAACCAGTGGCACTTGGAGGGTTTGACAGAGAAGTTGTGACACTTCAGTAAGGACAGGACAGAAGAGACTGATTTGCAATGGGATTCGAGAGTATCTGAGAAGATACCAATATCATCGATGTATACTTCGATGTCCTTTAGATGGGAGAGCATTTGTTCCATACAGCCTTGGGCCCAACTTGGAGAGTTAAGGAAGCCCATTGGCAATCGGAGGAGTCTGAACTTTCCGAATGGAGTAACAAGGACACAAAGCCAGGTGGAGGCCTCATCGAGTTTGAAGGTGTGGAATTGCATGCTCACATCGATAAGGGTGACGTATTTGAAGCCTCTTCTTCTGTGGAAGATGTCTTGGAGTTTTGGGAGTGGATAGTGAAGTTTCTTGGTGATCTTATTAAGTTCTCGAAAGTCACTGATGAGTCAACAGGAGCCATCTGGTTTGGGCACTACAAACGTTGGCATTCCCCATTCAGTTGCATAGCATCTTTCGAGGATGCCAAGTTTTACTTGGCGATCGATTTCTTTCTTCACTGCTTCTTGTTGGTGCAGTGGAATGGAATATGGTTGTTTTACATGATATGGCGTTGCGCCTTGCTGTAGTTCAATGTGGAACGTTTGATTAGGGAAAATGCCTAATTCTTTGTCGTTCAACCCTTCAAAAAGTTCTTTGTTTTGGAGGAGTATTGGTAACAAGGATTGTTTCTCTTGGTAGGAAAGATGATTTTGGTCGGTGACAAGCTTGTGGAGGTCGGTTTTCTCATACTTGGTGGTTCCATCTACATAAGACTGTTGGATTGATTGGTTGGAGTAACTTTCTGCAATTGCATGTGGTTCTGCAGACATGACTTTGTGAAGCAAGGACTTGTTGTCGAAGTAATTTCGCGGGTGGAAGTCCATTGTCTTCTCATACCATTCTATGGTACAAGTCTCGAAGTCCATTTTCATTCCAAGATCTCTCATTGTCTTTCTTCCAATGAGGAGATGGTAGTTGATATTCTGAGAGACGACAAAGCATTTGATTTGTAGGACTTTCATGGAATAGGATAGTTCTGGGAATATGGTGTTCTCCAAGGTTACGTAGTGGTTGCAAGTGGTTTTGCCATTTGTTGTTTGCATTTGAATTGGTTGGTCTAGGAGGTTCTTCTTGATTCCAGAGGGAATTGCTGATTCCACTATAAGATTGTCAGTTGATCCAGAATCGAAGAGGGTTTTCAAGTAGTATTTTCCAAGGGATCCATTGATGGAATTGCAGACGCTTACTGTGGTTGGAGCAAGGTCGATGTCGACATTGTCCTTGCTAGGAGCAACATCTTGCTTATTGTTGTCGGAATTGATCTTTTCAGAGGGAAATCTTTGAAGATCCGAGTTGTAGTATTCTTCATCGATATCCATATCGACATGGAAGAGATCTGGCCAAGGGGTTGCAGGTATGGTTTCTTCTGGTTCATTGATGAAGACACACATGTGCTGTTCGGTTTCCTGATAGTTACTGCCGTGGGAAGAGGTAGTGGATCGATTGCTGTTGTTGGAGTTACTGCGGTCGTTCACATGCGAGTCGGTGTTGTCTCTGTTGTTGTTATTGGACTGATTGGAATTGCTGCCATATTTGTTGGTGTAGCATTGACCCCAGGTGTGATTGGTACCAGGGTGGATAGGACATGGTGAGTCGTTCGAAATCCTAGTCGAGCCTTTGTTGTTGTTGCCTTGATTGTTGCTGCGTTGATTGTTGTTGTTGTTGTTGCGTTGGTTATGGTTGTTGTTGTTGTTATTGTTTCGATTTCGGTTGTTACGGTTGTTTCGATTGTTGCGATTGTTTCCATTTCGGTTGTTACGGTTGTTGTTGGCATTGTTGTTGCTGTTGTTGTTGTTGTTTTGAGACTGGTTGTCTGATTTCTTGTTCTTGTTTTTATTCTGTACAGATTGGAATCTTTCGAATCTTATCATCATTTCAGAGAGAGAATCTCTATGGGGAGAATGGTGTTGTTGATAGAGGTCTTTCCAGTCCTCTGGCATCGATTCAAAGACTAGATTCTTGAAATCACTTTGATTGATCTCTGCATTTTGTGGAGGGTGTCCCGGTAGTAATGGGAGAATAACATGGTTGTGGAAGTTGACTTGTGCTACAAATTGGTGTACAGTCATGGAGGTTGTCTTCTTGATATTGGAGAGGAATCTTTTATGATTCTGGTAGGCATCGAGGTTGCTGTTGAACTTGAAGCTGATGAATGCTTCCACTGTCGTCTGGAAGTTGTCCACAGTTCTCTGTGGAACATTGGCTGTTACATAGCTGTTCCACCAGCTACAGTCGGTGTAGTCTCTGAGGAGGTCTAGAAACTTGTCATAGATTCTTGGTCCTGTGGTTAGGTTGAGAGTCTTCTTAGATCTAATGAAGGTGTTGATGGTGAAAAGAATTTGTAGTTTGGTTGATCCTGCAGTAATCAAAGGGATTTTGATCTTGGTGACTTCTTGTGAGCCATTGACTTCTTGGGTAATCTTGTACTCAATTTTTTCAATAGTCTCTTGATCAAAGTCATACTTGAAGGGAATGACTGAGTAAGACATACTGGTCGATTTCTTATTGTTACTGGACAATCTTCGGATCGGTTGTTAGTTGTGTATTAGTGGTAATTTGTTCGTGTAGTTGAAGTAGTCTTTACCGGTAGAAAGGGGTCGAAGCGGTTATTCGACTGTTTAAACAGTGTCGTACGCCTCTAAAATAAGGTACTAAAATAAGGTTTATGTATTGGTTAAAAACTAAGATTGAGATTGTGAGCTAGCCCTGTCAACTACTCCGAGGAGCCGTTGAGAAAGCTTGCAACAGTAAAAAGGCGTTGAATCGAAATTCAACGTACATTGCACATAGAGAATTTGGATATGTTCTTCATACAGTCTTCAATATTGAAGACCGGCTTGCTTTTCAGATTTTCTTGAATCGTGGGTAATTTCAATCGTGAGCGTTGGAATACCACAGTTGTTTGTTTCGTGTTTCGTGTTTCGGTTTTCTGTTTCTGTTTCTGTTTTTGTTTTTGTTTTTGTTGTAACCGTGGAGTAGCACCTATTTTCCTTGCAATCCTGCGCTCGAGATTGCAAAGTGGTTCTTAAAAAATTGGAGTGCCCAAACACTAAGAAACACTAGTTAATTTTTAACCTAATATGTGCACCTCGTCAGGTTTCAGATCAAGCTCAGCTGAAAAAAGAACCTGATTATGAAACCTCGAGTTCTCCTTATATAATTTTCTTAATAAATAAAATCAGGTTTCAACACTCCGTATATTTACCACGGCACCTCTACCAGGCAGTTTCTTTTTGTTTTTGCAACCGGCCCAGTTGAAACTTGCAACCGGCCCATGAAAACGAAAACAAGAAACTTGCAACCGGCCAAAAACACAAAACTTGCAACCGGAAAACCGAAAACAAGAAACTTGCAACCAATGAGACCAACAATGGTGACAGTAAAAAATTGATATCTCCCTGAATATTGGGAGCTAGGAGACCACACTGGTACCAAAATGTCCACATTGACGAGGCGGTATCGATTATGCTGAACGGCCTTGCGTTCGGAGCTTAGGGGAGCAACGAAAATTAATTTCAGGCAACAAATAATGCACCATTCCCCTATATCGGAGCAGGCTGTGCTTGTAGTTCGGATGGCGCCAGAGCAAGAATACACCATTCCCCTATATTGTAGCTGGCAGTGCTTGTAGTTCGGACGCCGGAGCGAGAATACACTGTTCCCCTATATTGGGGGAGGCAGTGCTGCTTGCTTGTAGTTTGTGGCACTTTGCAATCTCGCGCACAGGATTGCAAGGAAAATAGGTGCTACTTCGACTAGTTACATATATAACTGTTGAGGATACTCGCTCCAACATGAACAGTAACACTCCTTTGGTATCAGTGTCGTTGCACTCCACTTCAACCTCAGGAGTGTTACTGCTGCAATCCCCCTTTGGTCTCCACTTCGGGCAAGCCCTCAGTGTCGGCCTCAGGGGGATTGCAGTGTGAAACCCTTTTGCAATCTGGATGTGAACCGTGCAATCCAGTACTAAGTAAATTAATTTCTTAAGTAATGATTATGCACACCACACTCCGGCTCGTTGCACTTGCTCTCGTGTGTGCATAATCATTACTTAAGAAATTAATTTACTTGGTACTGGATTGCACGGTTCACATCCAGATTGCAAAAGGGTTTCACTCCCTGCGCGAGTACCTCGACAGTTATTATACAAAACTTCAAAGTTTCAGTTTCAAAGTTTCAGTTTCAAAGTTCAAAGTTTCATTTTCGTTTTTGTTTAAAACAAAAAAGAGAAGGTTCTTTGAAACTTGACGAGTACTACCGGTACCGTACCGGTACCTCCAACAGAGTGTCGAAAGCAGGTTGAAACTTGATTTTGATTTTAACATGATTTTGTTAGGGACATTGATATTTTAAGAAGCTTATAAGGGGAACCGCAAGTTTCATTATTAAGATTCATTTTCTGGGGATCTTCTTTGAAACTGCTGGTGGTGTAGGTGTGCTGATTGGGGGTCAAAATTAACTAGTATTTCTTAGTGCTGTGCGCTCCGATTTTCCATGTATCCACTTTGAAACTTCTTCGCGCGCCTGGTTGCAAGGGATATCACTGCTATTCGACGGTTATACTACGGGTACTACTATTAGTACAAGCAAGAAGCCAATAATTTCTGCCCTTTTTTCACACACAAAAAATACACAAATGGATGTCTTAGTTGCTACGGTGGTTGCTGTAACGTGCCAAGGCCACATACGTGCCGAGCTACATAGATCTACCGTACAAGTTGTACTATCCAAGATACCAGCGAAAGATATGCAGGATTGAACTAATGAGACCTGGGTTACTCTAGGAATCATTAAGTACTCAAACATTTGTATACAATGGTATACCTCAATAGATGACAGGCGGGCGCACGATATTATTATTATTATTATTATCCGTGTGCCAAATAATAATATCATGTGTGATCGAAGTTAACACACGCTCGATTGCTCATTATTTATCTATTAAGTTTCCATCCATTTTCATAAAGTATTAATCCATCATAATTATCACTCCTACTCAAATTCTACCCCTAGTGTGTTACACAGTAATTGCTAGGTGTCACTTATTATGTGCGTGAGCCTACCTGTAGTACTGGATGTGCAATGTTTGTAGTTTATTGGTGTGTTGGTGGTTTAAGCAGTGCTAGAGGGGGTAGGAAACTCCTGACTGTTAATTGTTTTTGCAGGCTGGGGAGTCCGGTCCCTTAGGTTGCTTTGCCCACACACCTGCGCACAGCTTTGGCTGTTAAGCCTTTTCTGTGGGCGGGCGTAGCGGGCCAACTTATTCTACTTACTAATCATTTTAGAAGCAAAAGAGTGAGCTGTATGCTTGGATTTTGCTGGATGAATCCTTTACACACTTGTTGCGGGTAGACTGTATTTTTTATGTGTATGTTTGAAATTGCAGACGCGTATTTCAGTCGAGAGCATTTGTACAAGATAGATCTTGTGATACAGTGATACACTGATACAGGGAACCAGTTGTATTTTCCCTGGTAGCAAGTGTACCGGTATGCTTCAGGAGCTTTGCTGGAGGAATCCTTTACAGGCTTGTTAAGGATAGCCTGTATCAAAGGCACCTGCTAGATCTTAGTGATACATTAAACGTGTGCTAGATCCAGTGATACAGGCAATCTTCGATCATCCTTGGTCTGTCCTTCTTTGGATCCTAGGCAGTGCCATGTGGCACTACCATTTCTTTCATTTGGATCACTACATCAATAGCAAGTTTCACCCAAGTCAAAGGTTTGGTAGACCCTGAGATACTTGTTTGACTCTGGCTGACTTTTTGAGAAAGTGTTCTGCAGAAGTTAAATACCGTTCGGTAACGTAGCCACAAGAAGTACTACAGTAGAGAATTGAAATTGGAAATAAATGCACGGGGCGGTGGTACAAAAAAGTTTATTCGTGAAGATGCTGTGTCAATGGCAAATTCTAGCCCCCCTGCAGTTGAGGATCAAGTGGGGTGTCGCGGAGTGACAGAGACGGCAAAACTTCAGTTTGTTCAATGGGACACCATATCGCATTATGTAATCCACAAGGACAGTCACGATCAATTGATGTAGCGATCTGAATGAAGGGAAGAATGGTAGTGCCACGTGGCACTGACTAGGTGTACGATTGTCAGACCGGGGAACATCCTTGAGTATCCAAGTGCTCACTGTATCACTAAGATATCACAAAATCACAAAATCCCCGGCTTCCATATTAATTTGCAAAAAACATACGCTAGCACTAACACGCGTGTAAAGGATTACACCTCCAGCAAAACCCAAGCCTACTACAGCTCACTCTTTTTGCTCCTTATCAATAGTTGTAGAATAAGTTGGCTAACACGTCCTGGTTCAATAGTCATCCCTATTGTAACCATATGTACCCGTACCAACACACGTCCCAACGCGGCCTTTGTTGATATACCACCACGTCCCCATTCGACGACACAACAAGGCCCCTACCACAACACATTCCTCCTAGTAGTAGCCATCATACAACAACACGTCGGATCTACACTGGCCAACTACCCAGCAGAATGAAGACATACTTGGAGTATTTCCAAGCCACAGCTAGCCCATTTGGGGACTCACCAGCCGATCGGAGTGAAGACTACAACACCATCTATGGGTACTTTGCGTCTGACGACGCCCCCCCCCCCCCTCTGGACCAACTCCTTGACCTCTTTGAAGCTCAAGCTGTTGGCGCCTTAGGCATATTTGTGGCTGACACCCGGAGACAGTCTTGTCTCCGGCTGGTGCATGGCCTCTATTAGTACCCTGGCGCCTTAGCCCAGGCCAGCACCAACAAGGGGAAGGCCTTTGGATACTTGGACGGCATTGAAGGTGATGCTGGGGAGTTGGTTCACATAGACATGGACATGCTCTCCAAGCCCCCAGCATCCAGAGTGTTCTCTTTAGGGCATCACATTACTGAACTAGATGCCCATTGGCAACCATCCTACTTGATTCCTGCGGTACTGGAAGGTGTGACCCACGCGGAGATGATCAGCGTCCACACGCGGAGATGATCAGCGTCCACAAGGCCTTCTTCATCCCTTTTGAGTTGGCCCACTTCCTCTTAGGCAAGGGCCTTACCCCCAGGGAAGCAATGGGGACTCTATATCCTTACCTAAATCACCATGGACTAGTGGGGACCTGCGCAGCGCTATTTGACACTCTCAGGGTAGCAGGCACTTTCCCCACGGCACCAGCTGGTGACCCAACATTCATCCAGTCTGGCCCCTCCTTTTGCAGTGAGTCCGACCTCGCCATGTGCATGAAGAACAAGGTGCTCTACAGGGACCTACCCAGCCTTAACAGGCCCCCCATTCCTCCAGGTGACCCTGTGCTCACAGCAGCAGTAACAGCCCTCACTGACCACCAGCTGAAGCTCAGTGAGGGCCTAGACCAGAGGCATTCAAAAAAGGTAGTGGCTGCATGGGGCCCCTTGTACACCCAGCACTTGCTGCTGCTGTTCGGAAAGAAGGAGGAAGCAGACATTCCACCCATCTATACAGCCTGGGCCCAGAAGAGCAATCACAAAAATACACAAATGATATTTCAGAGCCAAGTTGCCACCAGAGCCTCCGGACTTGGTATTTAGGCCCCCCTTGTTACTACAGCGGTACTCAAGAGGTTCCAAGACTGCAATTTCCATGGGACCAATCCTTTTGATGTAACAGACAGGATACTCCCCGTGCGGGCACCCCCTCTGCTCATCCAAGAAAGTCTCCCCGGCAACACCACCCCCAATAAGCAGCCCATCCGCTATTGGGATGTGGATGTGGATGATTTCTGTGGTCTGGCTCAAGGCAACCAATGGACAGGCTGGGCCATTAAGAGGGTGCTCTTTCAATCCCTCAACAAAGTCTTTTGGCCCGCTTTGGATGCCCAGGACACCCCCTTTCGACAGGAGCCTGCTTCGCTCAAGAAAAATGCTCAAAGGGGATGTCACCTGGACTACCACCAAACTCATCCTTGGCTGGCTCATTGATTCCTTTGACAAATCAAACCATCAGCCTCCCTCCCCAGCACCGCGTTGCCTGCCTCCAAGAAATTCTTCATTCCATTGCCCCTACCCAGCGGCATGTCCCCGTGTCCGATTAGAATGAAGACCATTACCGGTAGAATTCAACATTCCATCTTTTTCCCCGCATCCGACCCATCCATTGAACCATTCAAAGATTCGAATTGTCGCCCTGTCACGGTTCGGTCTCTCGCATCTTCGTGTCCCATTTTTTCGTCGTCTCGCTAGTAGACACTGGGAGAGAAGAACATCCACATTTTTGACCGACGGGGCTTCCCCGCCACCAACCAAAGGGTTCCCCATGAAGAACGAAACAAATTTGTTGACCACAAGGAAAACCGCGGAAGCATGTACCACAGGTTTGGTTCTATTTCTTTCTTAAGTAGCAATGTGTGGTGCATGGATGCAGAAGTCCGCAGATTTTTGTCTTGAAAAACTCTCTAATGATTTGTAGTCTAATATGCTATGCTATGTTTGTTTTCCAAGAAAGGGAATTGGATGCTGCTGCCATTGCCATTGCCATTGCCATTGTAGTCGTCGTCGTCGTCGTCGTCGTCGTCGAGCCTTGAAAACGTTGTAAGTGCCTCTTGATTCCTAGAATGACATCATTTCTGAACGACCAATGGATTCCATGGGTGGTGGGAAAAATGCGGTTCTGATTTCTCGATCCGGGTCGTCATCGGTATCGATGATTTTCGCGTCGCTGTTTTGGTCGGTCCCCGACTCTCTTTCCACGGCACTAGGTTGTCGCGGTTCTACTCGATTGGTCGGTGATGATGTCGCCGTTGACGTTGACGTTGCCGTTGCTGCTGTTGTTTTTGTTGTTGTTTCGATTTCGGCTGCTTCGTCTTGCAAAAGCCCCGGTTCTGGTGCCATCAGGACTTTGCACCACATCCACCCGTAGAGCGCAAGGATGGAGAAATTCGCTAGCGTTTGCAACAGTTGGTATCTCCTGCTACTCATGCTGACGCTGCCGGACGCCACGAGCACGACTTCCCGCACCACGAGTGATAATGCGACCGTAACAAGGGCAGCACCGCAGCGTTTTCGAATCTCGCCGCTGTTGTTGATGATACTGCTCCTGCCAGATTTTGTGGTTTTCGTTCCGTAGCTGTAGCTGTAGCTGTTAACCTTGCGGCGATTGTTGAACATAAATAATGATAATCGTCGTCTTCGTCTTTGACGCCGTTTTTTGGAAGGCACGGATCGTGAGCCCACTCCGTCAATGTCGTCGTAGAGGAATATACCATCCATAGCGGTTTTCATACAGGCTCGGAGTACACCACCGCGTACGAAGTGAATCCACCTGGGTCTTCGTTGGTGTCGACAGTTCCCATCATCGTTGCTGCTGCTATGGTTGTTGTTGTTATTGTTGTTGTTGCTGTTGTTGTATCCAGAGTTGGTTCCGGTGTCCATGCGGAGTTTGATGTTGCTGCTGCTTCGAGAATTGCGACTCCTTTGCGTTGGAACCGGGTTGGCTTGCCAACGAATGGGACGGATCCCGGTGTGAGGCATCACCAATCCATATGCTGTCGTCGCAGTCGTTATGACGACCAGCAGAAAAAACAGTGTTCGTGTTCTTTGTTTCTGTAGAAACATAGTGGCCGCCTGTGATTTTTGATCGCCACACTTGTGTTTGCCCGAGTACAGCAAACGTCTCTCGTTTATACGCTAGCTACAGCTACCGCTACCGCTACAGCTACCGCTACCGCTATCGATCAATCGGGTTATCTTGTTTTTTTGGGGTTTCGTCCGTAACTCTTGGGTTGCGGCACTATTGGCATATCGTAGGATGCATCAAGCATCCATGCATCCGTGCTCCCGAGGTGAAGTTTATAATAGTTGCTGCACAAAACGAACAGCAACAGAATTTTCGCTTCGTCTGCAGCAACACTGCATCACGGTTCCATACGTGATTCCTCGCGTTTGCACTTTGCTACCGTACGGTAATTACTTGTACTTATCACCTTCAGGCTTACCGTACGGGTAAGATTACTTTTCTTCTTTCAAAATCGAACTTGCGGTAATTACCCGTACCGTACCGGTACTCATACGGTAGCTGACACAAAATGAAGCTACCGTATGTGGCGGGGCAGGCCTCGAACAACCATGGCGCTAATTACTTTTCATTGGATATCGCTTTCTGTCCTGGCAGGTGTCAAAGGACAGTTGTTTTCAAAAAAATTGGGGCATAGTTAGCGAACTGTTATTTTTGAAAAAAGGATGTCAAGAGCTAATCGTAAGGAAACACCGGAATACCGGAATACAGGCAAGATATTATGATTCACCCTACGAGTTCGTACCGTTACGTCCAGATACGAGTGAGATTTTACAAGTACGGTACTAACCGTCTTGTTGGACCGATTTTCCTTGTAATCATGCGCATGCATGATTACTTTTAATTACTAAAAAATCCAGCTGCGTGACACTAAGAAACACTACTTATTTTTTGACTTACTCAGTGCACCTCGGCTGATTACTGCTGATCAAGCTCCCCAAGATTAGTACTCAAATTAAGTAATCAGAAGTTCCCCTTCTTCGTCACTTTATAAAAGCTTCTTGTTCTTACAAAAATATCAATTGGTTTTAGTCATTACACTTTTGGTTTCTTCCTCCCCTACTACTACACTTATCGTATGTGACGTACTAGCACCTTTACTAGTAGAGCTGTTACTATCACTTGGCTTTTGTAATTACTTCTACTCAGTAATTACAGGTATGTTATTGGTTTCTTCTCATATTATGAACATCAAATTGGCTATCCTCAACAAAATCAGCAACTTCCTCTCCAGCAAAAAGAAATCAACATGAATTTGGATTGCTTGTCCGACAACGAGAACAAACACCTATCGTTAAGAAAGTAATTGATGATGGAACCTACAAGATCTACGAAGACATGTTGGATTTGCTAAAGCTAATGACAATGGAGCTTGCTCGACAGTTTGGAGTGAGAGGAAAAGATCAACTAGTTTATCTGAAATGGAACTATCTGAAGCTTGGCGTTTTTGCTTATGGAGCAATGCAAGACCTCAAGTATAACATCATTGCACCATCTGGAGGATTCTGCAAAAATGAATGGCCTCGACATAAACAATCCAATTGAAAACAAACATCATCCAATGGCTGTTGAAGATCTGGAGAACCCCAACTGTATTATCAAGTCAATTTACTTCTATCAGGTGAGGAGTCATAAAAACCAGGTTTGCTTCTTCTACCATGTGAATAACCAAAAAAGGAAGACAACCAACATCTACTTCAAGCCAAAGAGTCCAGTTGGCGCCAACACTATTGGAAAATGGGTGAGAGAGTTTGCTCAAGTTGCTGGCTTCAAGGATTGGGAGAAGTACACACCACATGATAATAGGCATTGGTGCTGTACTATCCTTGCTTCCAATTTAAATGTTCCAGAGAAGGTTCAAATGGATCATCTGCGGCACAATCATGCAAAGTCTGCTGAGTCATACATCCACCAGAACTCCAACACCCAAAAACAAGTCCAAGTGGCCTTGAGCAAACAGTTGTTGTAGAAGGGAGGGGAAAGCCGACAATTGATAATAACAACAACGACAATGGCAATAATAAAAACAGCAACAACAGCATCAACAAGCCCCAGTTCACTCCTAGCACAAAGCAAGTAGTCATCGATGTGGATCAACAAGACAAAGAGAACATCCCAGTCCCACAAGATCCAGCGCCGGCAGTCGTTCTGGGAACCAAGGAACCACCCCCCTCTAAAGACACGCTAAAGAAAGAGGTGCAAAAACGCAAAAAAAGACAGCAAGGAACTGAAGAAGGAAAACAAGAAGCAAAGGACCAAGCTCCAAGATCCTGAAGAAGCTGTTGACCAGTTGACAATGGATTTGAAAGAATCTAATAATATCAACAAGACCCTCACCAATGAAGTCGGCCGGCTTCATTGGAATGGAATGAACCTACAAAAAGAAAAAACGAATCTTGAACAGCAGCTTGAAAAACAGAAGGATCTACATGAAAAAGAACTTCTACAACAACAAACGGAACTACACGATCAATATGCTGTAGCATATGCCAAAGATTTGGAGGACGCGAAGAAGACAGCAACAAAAGAAGCAGCAGATGAATTCAAACTGTGCAAAATGGAGTGGAGGAATGAAAAAGGGAGGATGGAAACAAACCACAAATTTCAAGTTGCTCTTGCTGAAAACAATATCAAAAACGAACAGCAATTAAGGGACATGGAGCTTAAAGGGAAACAAAACAAAATCGACCAGCTCCATCGACAAATGAACCGGAATCAATGTGCCATCATGTAGGCTGTTGCTGTTGTTGCTGTAATTACAAGCAATTGCAAATTGCTGCTGTGAAGGAAAAAAAATACGCTTTCACGAAAAAAAAACTGAATCGAATCTGCTGTCAAGACAAATTGGCATATACAAGCTTGCTCCAGAAACAAGAAAAATTCGAATCTAAAAGTGTTGAAAACGATTGATATTCGCCACATAAAAGTGCAAACCCAAGACAAACTTCTCGGTTGTAGATTCTGCGCTAGAATGTTGCCGCCAATGTGGAAGGAGGACGCACCTTGCTGGTTTCATTGCTGAGTAACTTACTTTTATGATCACGCAACAATTATACTAGGTCTTGCTCCTGTGGGAATTCTGCCATATTTCATTTCCACAGTAAATGCGTCCGTCTAAACTTGATTCGTCGCATGCTCTTGGAAGCCCTGATATTACCCTAGAGAATACCACGAGAAACAGATGGATGACGACCTCGTTGCCATGAAATTGTTGTCGTGATAAGTAGAATCGAATCATGAGTCACACAATCGACTGTCGAGGAGTAGACTGCTCTGTGCAGCAGCATTCGATGTTCAATATCCCTGTCCTTCCTAAAATATTTGTGTTAATACTTTGTGCACGCATTGCAAACATATTACTGAGATCTGCCTCAAATCGGCATGTCACGTAGTGCCAACTCGATCTTCTTGCCTTTGATATCTTAGCCGACTAGCTCGAACAATCTCATTATGCATCATTATTCTCTTCAAGCAGGGAGTCCACAATCGGCGCGGCATCGATAACATCATCATCAGGCAGAATGGGACTAGATGACTTCGTTGTTTTGATGCTTATGTTTTTGCCGGCACCTGACTTTTTTTGGGTTTCGGTTGTAGTCTGGATCGGTAGAGAGATGCGAACGCGTCCAGTGCCATACATTTGCACGTATTCTGGCAAGGTCCCGTGGGTTTTTTCGTAGTAAACATAATACATTCGTGGGAAAACCAGAATTCCGACTGATAAAAGTACGTAAGAGATGCTGTAGAGCCTCCAGACGACTACCATGATGGAGGATCCTTTCATCAAATCAAGTTCTTCGAAGCCATAACAAATTGAATAGTTCGCAGCGTAAGTGATGCTGTAGATGGTTGTATTCAAGAAGATCAACCATAGAATTCGTCGTGAATCGCCAAGTTCTTCGTTAACCGTTCGAAGTTTCCACGCAAATACAAGAACAGCGATTTGAAGCAGCCAAAAGAAGAAGATTTTGATCCATATCAAGTAAACGTAGATTGAAAGTTGATGGAAATCGGGGCACGCCGGACAATGCGCAAACGTTACTATCTCATTAGGGTCATCGCCGTAGTAAAGTATCAAGTGGTCGTGAGGATGTAAAATTTCTGATGCTATCATGATTCCAGTCGCTACGAATATACTCAAAATAAAGGGTCCGAAGACGTGTCGCGCAAGAACTTTTTGGCCGCGACGGAATTGTACCACTTTGTGTGTTCGGTACAATTTGCAAAGTAGAATCGTCAAAACCGTTACATTCCCCATGAAATACATCCAGTCTGAAACAGAACAGAATCGGTCCAATGTTTGAGATGAAAATCTAGATTCGCCGTCTAATAATGGTAGCATATTAAACAAGTCTCCTGCAATAAATATCAATGTTCCCAGGCAGAGTATCGACAACATCGGAGGTTGACCCATCGCAACGATTGGCTTGTTTCGAAAATAGTTGACAAAAATCAATGATGCGACGGCCACCAAAGTGTTCAATGCAATCGAAACGCCCCATACAATCAGCACCCATGTCGAAGGACTTCCCATGGTCGTTTTACTTTGAGAGTTTCCAACTCGCTGTAAGCAATTTTATTAAGTACCGGGAGGATCTCTCGTTCTCGTGTTTTCGAAATTTTGACCACCGCAAATGGGTGACGGATTGTTATTGACCACGTGGCCTGTTAGCGTATGAAGCTGGCAAAAGTGGTTCTGTAGCAGTGTACAGGTAGGTTGCAGATGTCCACTTTAGAATAGGAATCAGTGAGAATATCACTCTCGATTCTGTCGACAAGATTTTGTGATGAGTAGAAACTCGTGGAGGCTGTTGTCCTCGGTAACAGAAATGGACACAGGGGGGGAGGGTTCAGCTTTGGGCCAAACTTAACCCACATTCGTTGCGAAAGTGAAGGCTCAATTCAGAAATACGTTGAAAGGAACGCTTAACTCTCAAAGAAACATCGGTTTTTTCTTCTTTTTCTACGGAGTATGAACACGAGTGGTGTAACAATTGTCGTACCTACGCGTTGGGTATGATTGTTCCAGCTGGAAAATTTACCCCTTCAAGATAGTGTGTAACCCCTATTAACCTATATACCGTTGGAAAGCTTATTTAAAGAGGAATACGAATCTGCTGTTTGTTTCTGTTTCTTTTGAAGTCTTAGTGACTCGATATATAAAAAACTTTATCTTCATTACTGAATATGAATATAAAGAAATAATGAGGTATCTGATGTTCTGCACGTTCTATTTTCAAAAAAATTGTGCACGCCCATCCACTCAGCAGCCGTTAAACCGTTAACATAGATACTCCACGTGTAAATAATATCAATTCAAATCGTCTATCCATATTGCTGTATCTATGAATGGTACGATACCACTTAGGAGTAATTCAATCGAACCCAAGCAATGACGATCTGGAGTTAGTCTGTTCTGACTGTCTCGTGTGGAATCCCTACTAATAACGGCAAGTCCGATCTGAAAGACTTCAGAACGACAGTGCAAGAAGGCAAACGGCTACTAGCAAAGCGAGCAACCGAAACGGCTGCAATCGAAACGGCTAGTACCGTAGCAGGAACCAAACCGTCACAAGTATTTCTTTTCCGGCTCGTTTCTGTACATTTTGTACTACTCAGCAAAAGCCAGATTGGAAATACTATCGAACTTCCGGTCGAGCTACCGGTAGTGCCCAAGGTAGAAACAGTGACTGTCACAAGTGTTTCAGTTCCGACGTCGCTGTGTACAAATCCTACCATTAACGAGAAGTTGGATTGGAAATACTATCGAACTTCGGTCAAGCGAGCAATCGGAACGAGCAATCGAAAACAAGCAATCGAAATAGGGATCGCCGATTGTCACAAGTTTTTCTTTTCCGACGTCACTGTGTACAAATCCTACCATTAAGGAGAAGTTGGATTGGAAATACTATCGAACTTCGGTCAAGCGAGCAATCGGAACGAGCAATCGGAACGAGCAATCGAAGATCGCCGATTGTCACAAGTTTTTCTTTTCCGACGTCACTGTGTACAAATCCTACCATTAAGGAGAAGTTGGATTGGAAATACTATCGAACTTCGGTCAAGCGAGCAATCGGAACGAGCAATCGGAACGAGCAATCGCCGATTGTCACAAGTTTTTCTTTTCCGACGTCACTGTGTACAAATCCTACCATTAAGGAGAAGTTGGATTGGAAATACTATCGAACTTCGGTCAAGCGAGCAATCGGAACGAGCAATCGGAACAAGCAATCGAAGATCGCCGATTGTCACAAGTTTTTCTTTTCCGACGTCACTGTGTACAAATCCTACCATTAAGGAGAAGTTGGATTGGAAATACTATCGAACTTCGGTCGAGGGAAACAAGCAATCGAAATACTGTCACAAGTGTTTCAGTTCCAACGTCGCTGTGTACAAATCCTACCATTAACGAGAAGTTGGATTGGAAATACTATCGAGCGAAACGTGACAATTTCGGTCAAACGCGAAACAAGGGAGTGCAAGAAGAAGCAACCAAAACAGTATTTCAGTTCCGACGACCCTGTGTACATTCTGTACTTCTCTGGAAAAGCCCGACGCGAAACAAGGGAGTGCAACTTCTCAACAACAACAATCAACCAAGATGCCATTCAAGAAGAAGCGCGCTTCTGGTAACACTGTACCACCAAGGAAGAGAGAGAAGAAGAGCACTTTGCTTGTACGACAACAGAGAGAGGCCAAGAACAATGACGCCGCTGACTTGGGTGGCACAGCAGGTGTCAACCCCACCAGCGGCACAGCAGGTGTCAACCCCACTGGTGGCACAGCAGAATCTACTACTGGTAGACCATCACCAAGATCCATCCCTCAAGTGAATTATGCTGAAGAATCAAGTGATGATGAAGAAGACATTGATCCAGAAACATACGAAGAGCCACCACTTCCTGTAGCTACCAGCCAGAAGGATGTTAGAATTTCAATTGCAGTCATTTTTGAACGGTTGCTGGGTTCTCCTCCACAAGAGGAGTGGCACCGTCTAAAAACAATTGCACAAATCTGTGATCGTTTGGGTAACACCACAAGATCATTCCGACGTACAGTCTCTCAAGTTTGCACTGAAGTCTTGCACTGTGTTGAGAATGGAACCCCTTACACTGGTGATGGCAACTACAGTAAATCTGGAAGACCACCGGTTATTGCTGTGGATACCATTGAGGCTGAAATCATAGCAGATTCAATTGAAGGTGGGAACAGCATCCGAATGACCCGTCTTATTGTCAACCAATACAGGAGGAAATTTCAGTTGCCTGCTTTAACCTACTGGTCAGTAAGAAGCTGTATGTTGAGATTGAGTCCTCAAATTAAAGCTATCAAACGAGGCAAGCAAGGTTCAAAGAACAAGACTGATGCTTGGTGCCGCGCATCATTCAGGTGGTTTGCTCAGTTGTTGTTGCGCTTTGGTGAAATTGATTTCAGTCATCCAATTTTCCAAAAACTTCTTGGTCCAGCATATGTGAAAGAGAAGCCTCCTCCCTGTTATGATATCTCTCTCTTGACACCCCTCAAGCTTTCACAGGTAGTGTGGTTTGATGAACTACATAAGCAATGTCATATTGGAGAGTCCGGTAGCAGAGTGGGTCCAGGGAAACCAAATGTGGCAATCAGTTTCAAAAGGAATGCTAATGGAAAGCTTGATCCTAATGGTAAATATCCTGAGAAAGGCAAAACGGTTCTCCAGGTTAAGTATGAACAACAGGCACGGTTCAATTTTGGAGTCTACATGAGCGAAGATGGGAAGGGTAACCGAGTTCAACCACCTTTTGAGTATACAGGAAAGAAGTTGATCACTAGAGTTGAAAGAAATAAACTCTGGCTCCAGGCAATTGGTTATGTACGGTCCAAAAAAGGTGAGATATCTATTGATTGGTATGTTTCATTTTGAATCTTGCAATTGCTAACTGTGTTGATAACATTGCTGTTGTTGTTTCTAAATACTAGGTACTCCATCCAGAGTATGGGTTGAAGACCCCCGCCCTGGAAGAGCTATTTATGAAAATGATTCCATTCAGTGTATTCCTAAGCTTAAGTCGAAGACATTTGAAAAGTTGCAGCAGCATAATCTTCGTTTTGTTCGTGATCTGAAAGCTCTAGTATCAGGAAACACAAGTGAGATCAGAAGTATTGCTGCTTCTGTCTCTGGTATCTCATTTGAACGCCTGTCAGCTTTTGTTCGTGCAGCTGAAGCCTGTCTTGAGGGCAGTCCTCCACCAGTTGTTGATCACCGTTTAGCTAGCAACCCCTACCTTAGCTTGTACGGAGAGGATTCCTGGGAACAGCAATGCAACAAAGACTGCATGACTGGGAAGATGTGTGTAACGGAAATGATCGATTTTATGTTTGACCAAACTAAGGCCATAATGGGTGAGAATGGCTTCATATACCACGATGCACTCGTTCTGATGACTTCAGCTGACAGTGTTTCGTATATGAAGGAAAAGGGCTATTACAAAAGCTGGATTCTACCTGAACTGGATCTGATGGAGGAATGTGGTGGTTTAGGAGGGGCTCTCAAAGCCTACCGGAACAGGCCTGTTGGAAATCAACCGGAGGCTAATCCACTTGACACAAGCCTTTTCAGTCAACTGAATCGTGCAGTTGATCAGCATGTCATTCTCACTCAGGATTTCACCGATGAAGACAAAAAGTTTTCACTTGCTACACCAGGTGCAATTTCAAGTGCCTACAACCAGATTTGGACACTTCACCCAAAGTCTGAGACAATTGTTAAGGATATCAAGAAAGTGCTCCGATCTTTTCTGCAAGTAGTGGAGGCGGAAGGTGTTGCAATTGATGGGGTTGGTGATCGGTCAGGAAGACGCTATATTCCAAAGGATAAACATGGTGGAAAGAGAGTTAGAAAACTGAAAGATGATTGTTATGATGAAGAAAGCATTGAATTGCACAAGGATGCAGAAGATGCTGCGAAATGCATCGTTGAAAATGCAGAAGCAAAATTCAAAATTAGTAATGTAGAAAATAATTAGTAGTTACACAAAACGTGGTAGCGAGTGCCTCCCTGATGGACGATTGAATCAAAAGATAGGTCGATCGGCATCTACGATGCATGTAGATGGGCGCTGATCCCTGTAGAATGTTCTAACTCCCTCTGGAAGCAAAGTTATGGTAGTAGCAAGATTTCTCTCCCCATGTAACATTTTGTTCTTGAACATTCTTACATAATGTACACGAAACATGGTAGCGAGCGCCCCCCTGCCGGTTCGCTGAATCGATAGATAGCTCGATCGGCGTCTACATTGCATGTAGATGGGCGCTGATACCTGTAGAATGTTGTAACTCCCTCTGGAAGCAAAGTTATGGCAGTAGCAAGATTGGTCTCACCATGTCACATTGTAGTGTTGTTGAAAATGCTTACATAATTTACACGAATTTTTCTAGCGAGAGCCCCCTCCCACTCGTTTGAATCGATAGATAGCTCGATCGGCGTCTACATTGCATGTAGATGGGCGCTGATACCTGTAGAATGTTGTAACTCCCTCTGGAAGCAAAGTTATGGCAGTAGCAAGATTGGTCTCACCATGTCACATTGTAGTGTTGTTGAAAATGCTTACATAATTTACACGAATTTTTCTAGCGAGAGCCCCCTCCCACTCGTTTGAATCGATAGATAGCTCGATCGGCGTCTACATTGCATGTAGATGGGCGCTGATACCTGTAGAATGTTGTAACTCCCTCTGGAAGCAAAGTTATGGCAGTAGCAAGATTGGTCTCACCATGCCACATTGTAGTGTTGTTGAAAATGCTTACATAATTTAAACGAATTTTTCTAGCGAGAGCCCCCCTCCCACTCGTTTGAATCGATAGATAGCTCGATCGGCGTCTACATTGCATGTAGATGGGCGCTGATACCTGTAGAATGTTGTAACTCCCTCTGGAAGCAAAGTTATGGCAGTAGCAAGATTGGTCTCACCATGTCACATTGTAGTGTTGTTGAAAATGCTTACATAATTTACACGAATTTTTCTAGCGAGAGCCCCCTCCCACTCGTTTGAATCGATAGATAGCTCGATTGGCGTCTACATTGCATGTAGATGGGCGCTGATACCTGTAGAATGTTGTAACTCCCTCTGGAAGCAAAGTTATGGCAGTAGCAAGATTGGTCTCACCATGCCACATTGTAGTGTTGTTGAAAATGCTTACATAATTTAAACGAATTTTTCTAGCGAGAGCCCCCCTCCCACTCGTTTGAATCGATAGATAGCTCGATCGGCGTCTACATTGCATGTAGATGGGCGCTGATACCTGTAGAATGTTGTAACTCCCTCTGGAAGCAAAGTTATGGCAGTAGCAAGATTGGTCTCACCATGTCACATTGTAGTGTTGTTGAAAATGCTTACATAATTTACACGAATTTTTCTAGCGAGAGCCCCCTCCCACTCGTTTGAATCGATAGATAGCTCGATTGGCGTCTACATTGCATGTAGATGGGCGCTGATACCTGTAGAATGTTGTAACTCCCTCTGGAAGCAAAGTTATGGCAGTAGCAAGATTGGTCTCACCATGTCACATTGTAGTGTTGTTGAAAATGCTTACATAATTTACACGAATTTTTCTAGCGAGAGCCCCCTCCCACTCGTTTGAATCGATAGATAGCTCGATTGGCGTCTACATTGCATGTAGATGGGCGCTGATACCTGTAGAATGTTGTAACTCCCTCTGGAAGCAAAGTTATGGCAGTAGCAAGATTGGTCTCACCATGCCACATTGTAGTGTTGTTGAAAATGCTTACATAATTTAAACGAATTTTTCTAGCGAGAGCCCCCCTCCCACTCGTTTGAATCGATAGATAGCTCGATCGGCGTCTACATTGCATGTAGATGGGCGCTGATACCTGTAGAATGTTGTAACTCCCTCTGGAAGCAAAGTTATGGCAGTAGCAAGATTGGTCTCACCATGTCACATTGTAGTGTTGTTGAAAATGCTTACATAATTTACACGAATTTTTCTAGCGAGAGCCCCCTCCCACTCGTTTGAATCGATAGATAGCTCGATTGGCGTCTACATTGCATGTAGATGGGCGCTGATACCTGTAGAATGTTGTAACTCCCTCTGGAAGCAAAGTTATGGCAGTAGCAAGATTGGTCTCACCATGCCACATTGTAGTGTTGTTGAAAATGCTTACATAATTTAAACGAATTTTTCTAGCGAGAGCCCCCCTCCCACTCGTTTGAATCGATAGATAGCTCGATCGGCGTCTACATTGCATGTAGATGGGCGCTGATACCTGTAGAATGTTGTAACTCCCTCTGGAAGCAAAGTTATGGCAGTAGCAAGATTGGTCTCACCATGTCACATTGTAGTGTTGTTGAAAATGCTTACATAATTTACACGAATTTTTCTAGCGAGAGCCCCCTCCCACTCGTTTGAATCGATAGATAGCTCGATTGGCGTCTACATTGCATGTAGATGGGCGCTGATACCTGTAGAATGTTGTAACTCCCTCTGGAAGCAAAGTTATGGCAGTAGCAAGATTGGTCTCACCATGCCACATTGTAGTGTTGTTGAAAATGCTTACATAATTTAAACGAATTTTTCTAGCGAGAGCCCCCCTCCCACTCGTTTGAATCGATAGATAGCTCGATTGGCGTCTACATTGCATGTAGATGGGCGCTGATACCTGTAGAATGTTGTAACTCCCTCTGGAAGCAAAGTTATGGCAGTAGCAAGATTGGTCTCACCATGCCACATTGTAGTGTTGTTGAAAATGCTTACATAATTTAAACGAATTTTTCTAGCGAGAGCCCCCCTCCCACTCGTTTGAATCGATAGATAGCTTGATTGGCGTCTACATTGCATGTAGATGGGCGCTGATACCTGTAGAATGTTGTAACTCCCTCTGGAAGCAAAGTTATGGCAGTAGCAAGATTGGTCTCACCATGTCACATTGTAGTGTTGTTGAAAATGCTTACATAATTTAAACGAATTTTTCTAGCGAGAGCCCCCCTCCCACTCGTTTGAATCGATAGATAGCTCGATTGGCGTCTACATTGCATGTAGATGGGCGCTGATACCTGTAGAATGTTGTAACTCCCTCTGGAAGCAAAGTTATGGCAGTAGCAAGATTGGTCTCACCATGCCACATTGTAGTGTTGTTGAAAATGCTTACATAATTTAAACGAATTTTTCTAGCGAGAGCCCCCCTCCCACTCGTTTGAATCGATAGATAGCTCGATCGGCGTCTACATTGCATGTAGATGGGCGCTGATACCTGTAGAATGTTGTAACTCCCTCTGGAAGCAAAGTTATGGCAGTAGCAAGATTGGTCTCACCATGTCACATTGTAGTGTTGTTGAAAATGCTTACATAATTTACACGAATTTTTCTAGCGAGAGCCCCCTCCCACTCGTTTGAATCGATAGATAGCTCGATTGGCGTCTACATTGCATGTAGATGGGCGCTGATACCTGTAGAATGTTGTAACTCCCTCTGGAAGCAAAGTTATGGCAGTAGCAAGATTGGTCTCACCATGCCACATTGTAGTGTTGTTGAAAATGCTTACATAATTTAAACGAATTTTTCTAGCGAGAGCCCCCCTCCCACTCGTTTGAATCGATAGATAGCTCGATTGGCGTCTACATTGCATGTAGATGGGCGCTGATACCTGTAGAATGTTGTAACTCCCTCTGGAAGCAAAGTTATGGCAGTAGCAAGATTGGTCTCACCATGCCACATTGTAGTGTTGTTGAAAATGCTTACATAATTTAAACGAATTTTTCTAGCGAGAGCCCCCCTCCCACTCGTTTGAATCGATAGATAGCTTGATTGGCGTCTACATTGCATGTAGATGGGCGCTGATACCTGTAGAATGTTGTAACTCCCTCTGGAAGCAAAGTTATGGCAGTAGCAAGATTGGTCTCACCATGTCACATTGTAGTGTTGTTGAAAATGCTTACATAATTTAAACGAATTTTTGTAGCGAGAGCCCCCCTCCCACTCGTTTGAATCGATAGATAGCTCGATCGGCGTCTACATTGCATGTAGATGGGCGCTGATACCTGTAGAATGTTGTAACTCCCTCTGGAAGCAAAGTTATGGCAGTAGCAAGATTGGTCTCACCATGCCACATTGTAGTGTTGTTGAAAATGCTTACATAATTTAAACGAATTTTTCTAGCGAGAGCCCCCCTCCCACTCGTTTGAATCGATAGATAGCTCGATCGGCGTCTACATTGCATGTAGATGGGCGCTGATACCTGTAGAATGTTGTAACTCCCTCTGGAAGCAAAGTTATGGCAGTAGCAAGATTGGTCTCACCATGTCACATTGTAGTGTTGTTGAAAATGCTTACATAATTTACACGAATTTTTCTAGCGAGAGCCCCCTCCCACTCGTTTGAATCGATAGATAGCTCGATTGGCGTCTACATTGCATGTAGATGGGCGCTGATACCTGTAGAATGTTGTAACTCCCTCTGGAAGCAAAGTTATGGCAGTAGCAAGATTGGTCTCACCATGCCACATTGTAGTGTTGTTGAAAATGCTTACATAATTTAAACGAATTTTTCTAGCGAGAGCCCCCCTCCCACTCGTTTGAATCGATAGATAGCTTGATTGGCGTCTACATTGCATGTAGATGGGCGCTGATACCTGTAGAATGTTGTAACTCCCTCTGGAAGCAAAGTTATGGCAGTAGCAAGATTGGTCTCACCATGTCACATTGTAGTGTTGTTGAAAATGCTTACATAATTTAAACGAATTTTTCTAGCGAGAGCCCCCCTCCCACTCGTTTGAATCGATAGATAGCTCGATTGGCGTCTACATTGCATGTAGATGGGCGCTGATACCTGTAGAATGTTGTAACTCCCTCTGGAAGCAAAGTTATGGCAGTAGCAAGATTGGTCTCACCATGTCACATTGTAGTGTTGTTGAAAATGCTTACATAATTTAAACGAATTTTTCTAGCGAGAGCCCCCCTCCCACTCGTTTGAATCGATAGATAGCTCGATCGGCGTCTACATTGCATGTAGATGGGCGCTGATACCTGTAGAATGTTGTAACTCCCTCTGGAAGCAAAGTTATGGCAGTAGCAAGATTGGTCTCACCATGTCACATTGTAGTGTTGTTGAAAATGCTTACATAATTTACACGAATTTTTCTAGCGAGAGCCCCCTCCCACTCGTTTGAATCGATAGATAGCTCGATTGGCGTCTACATTGCATGTAGATGGGCGCTGATACCTGTAGAATGTTGTAACTCCCTCTGGAAGCAAAGTTATGGCAGTAGCAAGATTGGTCTCACCATGCCACATTGTAGTGTTGTTGAAAATGCTTACATAATTTAAACGAATTTTTCTAGCGAGAGCCCCCCTCCCACTCGTTTGAATCGATAGATAGCTCGATTGGCGTCTACATTGCATGTAGATGGGCGCTGATACCTGTAGAATGTTGTAACTCCCTCTGGAAGCAAAGTTATGGCAGTAGCAAGATTGGTCTCACCATGCCACATTGTAGTGTTGTTGAAAATGCTTACATAATTTAAACGAATTTTTCTAGCGAGAGCCCCCCTCCCACTCGTTTGAATCGATAGATAGCTTGATTGGCGTCTACATTGCATGTAGATGGGCGCTGATACCTGTAGAATGTTGTAACTCCCTCTGGAAGCAAAGTTATGGCAGTAGCAAGATTGGTCTCACCATGTCACATTGTAGTGTTGTTGAAAATGCTTACATAATTTAAACGAATTTTTCTAGCGAGAGCCCCCCTCCCACTCGTTTGAATCGATAGATAGCTCGATCGGCGTCTACATTGCATGTAGATGGGCGCTGATACCTGTAGAATGTTGTAACTCCCTCTGGAAGCAAAGTTATGGCAGTAGCAAGATTGGTCTCACCATGCCACATTGTAGTGTTGTTGAAAATGCTTACATAATTTAAACGAATTTTTCTAGCGAGAGCCCCCCTCCCACTCGTTTGAATCGATAGATAGCTCGATCGGCGTCTACATTGCATGTAGATGGGCGCTGATACCTGTAGAATGTTGTAACTCCCTCTGGAAGCAAAGTTATGGCAGTAGCAAGATTGGTCTCACCATGTCACATTGTAGTGTTGTTGAAAATGCTTACATAATTTACACGAATTTTTCTAGCGAGAGCCCCCTCCCACTCGTTTGAATCGATAGATAGCTCGATTGGCGTCTACATTGCATGTAGATGGGCGCTGATACCTGTAGAATGTTGTAACTCCCTCTGGAAGCAAAGTTATGGCAGTAGCAAGATTGGTCTCACCATGCCACATTGTAGTGTTGTTGAAAATGCTTACATAATTTAAACGAATTTTTCTAGCGAGAGCCCCCCTCCCACTCGTTTGAATCGATAGATAGCTTGATTGGCGTCTACATTGCATGTAGATGGGCGCTGATACCTGTAGAATGTTGTAACTCCCTCTGGAAGCAAAGTTATGGCAGTAGCAAGATTGGTCTCACCATGTCACATTGTAGTGTTGTTGAAAATGCTTACATAATTTAAACGAATTTTTCTAGCGAGAGCCCCCCTCCCACTCGTTTGAATCGATAGATAGCTCGATTGGCGTCTACATTGCATGTAGATGGGCGCTGATACCTGTAGAATGTTGTAACTCCCTCTGGAAGCAAAGTTATGGCAGTAGCAAGATTGGTCTCACCATGTCACATTGTAGTGTTGTTGAAAATGCTTACATAATTTAAACGAATTTTTCTAGCGAGAGCCCCCCTCCCACTCGTTTGAATCGATAGATAGCTCGATTGGCGTCTACATTGCATGTAGATGGGCGCTGATACCTGTAGAATGTTGTAACTCCCTCTGGAAGCAAAGTTATGGCAGTAGCAAGATTGGTCTCACCATGTCACATTGTAGTAGTGTTGTTGAAAATGCTTACATAATTTACACGAATTTTTCTAGCGAGAGCCCCCTCCCACTCGTTTGAATCGATAGATAGCTCGATTGGCGTCTACATTGCATGTAGATGGGCGCTGATACCTGTAGAATGTTGTAACTCCCTCTGGAAGCAAAGTTATGGCAGTAGCAAGATTGGTCTCACCATGCCACATTGTAGTGTTGTTGAAAATGCTTACATAATTTAAACGAATTTTTCTAGCGAGAGCCCCCCTCCCACTCGTTTGAATCGATAGATAGCTTGATTGGCGTCTACATTGCATGTAGATGGGCGCTGATACCTGTAGAATGTTGTAACTCCCTCTGGAAGCAAAGTTATGGCAGTAGCAAGATTGGTCTCACCATGTCACATTGTAGTGTTGTTGAAAATGCTTACATAATTTAAACGATTTTTTCTAGCGAGAGCCCCCCTCCCACTCGTTTGAATCGATAGATAGCTCGATTGGCGTCTACATTGCATGTAGATGGGCGCTGATACCTGTAGAATGTTGTAACTCCCTCTGGAAGCAAAGTTATGGCAGTAGCAAGATTGGTCTCACCATGTCACATTGTAGTGTTGTTGAAAATGCTTACATAATTTAAACGAATTTTTGTAGCGAGAGCCCCCCTCCCACTCGTTTGAATCGATAGATAGCTCGATTGGCGTCTACATTGCATGTAGATGGGCGCTGATACCTGTAGAATGTTGTAACTCCCTCTGGAAGCAAAGTTATGGCAGTAGCAAGATTGGTCTCACCATGTCACATTGTAGTGTTGTTGAAAATGCTTACATAATTTAAACGAATTTTTCTAGCGAGAGCCCCCCTCCCACTCGTTTGAATCGATAGATAGCTCGATTGGCGTCTACATTGCATGTAGATGGGCGCTGATACCTGTAGAATGTTGTAACTCCCTCTGGAAGCAAAGTTATGGCAGTAGCAAGATTGGTCTCCCCATGTAACATTTTGTCGTTGAAAATTCTTAGTACCCAAATACACTAATTAGGTGCTGACACACAAACCATGACAGATAACTCACTTCTGTTTCTTTCATGATTCATCATATCCATAATAGGAACAATATTCATGGTTCAATCACACAAAATAACAGATTTTCTATTTTCTAATTGCAAATTAGTGTGTATTTTTCCTCCAAATCCAGGACCCAAATGCACTTAGTAGGTTCTGACACACCAACTATGACAGATAACTCACTTCTGTTTCTTTCATGATTCATCATATTCATAATAGGAACAATATTCATGGTTCAATCACACAAAATAACAGATTTTCTATTTTCTAATTGCAAATTAGTGTGTATTTTTCCTCCAAATCCAGGACCCAAATGCACTTAGTAGGTTCTGACACACCAACTATGACAGATAACTCACTTCTGTTTCTTTCATGATTCATCATATCCATAATAGGAACAATATTCATGGTTCAATCACACAAAATAACAGATTTTCTATTTTCTAATTGCAAATTAGTGTGTATTTTTCCTCCAAATCCAGGACCCAAATGCACTTAGTAGGTTCTGACACACCAACTATGACAGATAACTCACTTCTGTTTCTTTCATGATTCATCATATCCATAATAGGAACAATATTCATGGTTCAATCACACAAAATAACAGATTTTCTATTTTCTAATTGCAAATTAGTGTGTATTTTTCCTCCAAATCCAGGACCCAAATGCACTTACTAGGTGGTGACACACTAACTATGACAGATAACTCACTTCTGTTTCTTTCATGATTCATCATATCAATAATAGGAACAATATTCATGGTTCAATCACACAAAATAACAGATTTTCTATTTTCTAATTGCAAATTAGTGTGTATTTTTCCTCCAAATCCAGGACCCAAATGCACTTAGTAGGTTCTGACACACCAACTATGACAGATAACTCACTTCTGTTTCTTTCATGATTCATCATATCCATAATAGGAACAATATTCATGGTTCAATCACACAAAATAACAGATTTTCTATTTTCTAATTGCAAATTAGTGTGTATTTTTCCTCCAAATCCAGGACCCAAATGCACTTAGTAGGTTCTGACACACCAACTATGACAGATAACTCACTTCTGTTTCTTTCATGATTCATCATATCAATAATAGGAACAATATTCATGGTTCAATCACACAAAATAACAGATTTTCTATTTTCTAATTGCAAATTAGTGTGTATTTTTCCTCCAAATCCAGGACCCAAATGCACTTAGTAGGTTCTGACACACTAACTATGACAGATAACTCACTTCTGTTTCTTTCATGATTCATCATATCCATAATAGGAACAATATTCATGGTTCAATCACCCAAAATAACAGATTTTCTATTTTCTAATAGCAAATTAATGAATACTGTTTATGTGGTTTGTACTGGTATTCATAGTAGCAGTACGGTACCAGTACTTGTACTACTTGGCAGGTACTTGATGGTCTGTCCTTTTTCCGTTTTTATGGTCTGTCCTTTTTCCGTTTTAATGGTCTGTCCTTTGTCTGTCCCTTGTTTTTATGGTCCGTCCTTTACCTCTTTTCTGTTTTTATGGTCTGTCCCTTATCCGCTGCCGGCATTCGCGCGCGTGCGCGCGCCGGCACAGTTTCAAAAACAGCTAAAAAGCAGTTATTTTAATTAGATTAAAAATAAAGAGTTCTCCTTAATTTTTTTCGTGCCATTTACTTAACCCTCTTTCCTTCTGACAGACCGATATGGGCAACCAGACATTCCCAGAATTTTTTTAAAAACGTCATTCAGTAGTACGTGATTTGCGCTTTAAGTTGATATTTTCAGAATTTTCTGCGGATGTCTGGTTGCTGAGATCGATCTGTCAGAAGTTGGGCACGTGAAAAACGGTACAATCAAAGGCAAAATGACGGTATGCCTCTAGGAAAAGGTACTAAAATAAAGTTTGAGTTATGTATTGGTTAAAAACTAAGATTGTGAGCTAGCTTTGTCAGCTACTCCGAGGAGCCGTTGAGGCCAGCTTGTAACAGTAAAAAGGCGTTGAATCAAAATTCAACGTACATTGCACATAGAGAATTTGGATATGTTCTTCATCCAGTCTTCAATATTGAAGACCGGCTGGTGTGGCGTTGGTGCTGATGTCAGATTTCAGATTTTCTTGAATCGTGGGTAATTTCAATCGTGACCGTTTGGAATACCACAACAATAATCCTCGTGACTGAACTAATCGTGGGATGAATCCCAATGACTGAGGGAAGATTCTTAATGACCAGAAGAAGATTCTTCTTCCTTGACATCTTGACACCTTAACATCTTGATGTCTGACATCCTAATGTCTTGAGATGAGACCACTTTACATTTGACAATTTGATATTTTTCTACATCGATTTAACATTCTATACTTACTTTATATCAAGTTCTAAAAACGTACCGATAGTTGATACACTGTAATTACATTAAGACTACTCAATACGCATCGTAATACGAAAAGAAAATCAACAAGGTGAACACCCAATTTCAACCATGCATCCACTACAAGAGGACCTTCGACGTCACCGAAGACCATGACAACCACAAGCTTGTGGTGGACTATGCCAGAGGCCACAAACCGATCGACAGGCAAGAAGAACAGCATCAGAAGAGTACAGAACCTGGAAGTGGAGGAGATACTTTATGCGTACGGCCTATTTGTGGACACATGCAATGATTTAGGAATGCCAGTCGATATATGGCATACCCAATGGGGACAATGCCTGCCCAGAGGAGGACCAAGGAAGAGATGAAATGAAACAATAGCTGACAAAGAGATAGAACATACCAAGGAAGGATTCAAGGCAATGGTTCAAGAATACACTGGTGTCATCACACTGGACCCCAACGCAAAAGGGACTATGATAGCCACATTTGAAGATCACCACATGGCCAAGCCCATGGGTGTATCAGAACACAAACACTTTAGCAGGATTGACACCATTCTCGACGACATTGACATGTTGCCGGGAGACGACGACAGCAATCTCACAGAGCAACAACGAAAAAGAATGTTTTTCAAGACCCATCCTAGATCTTGGCAGGATGCGTACATGGACACAGCAGTAAACTTCAGAGAGGTATCCATATTGCAGATCAGGGACCACACCATGACAAGGAAGAAGGATAGCGGGGGCAGAACAAGGAAGCATGAGAGGAAGAACAAGCAGCAAGGAAGAGGATTCGGAAGAGGGAACGGAAGAGGAGGCCGAGGAAATGGCGGCCAAGGGAATGGTGGCCAAGAAGGGAATGGTGGAGGAAAGTGTTGAAGCCACCCGCAAGGAAATCACACATGGGATCAATGATACCTCAACCCGAAGAACCAAGCATCACCTTATCCGCAGTACGTTGGGTCCGGCAATAGCACTTATGCAGGGAGCAACGCGAAATGGCAGATTCGGAGGTCGAGGCAGATTTGGGGGCCGAGGCGGATAAAATGGAAGTCGAGGCAATGGAGCAGGAGGAGGAACCAACAACAAGATCAACTAAAACTATGGAGGAGATTTATTTTCCAACATAACAGCGAGTGACGCCAGTTATTTCACGACGAATCAGAATCAAAATCAAAATCAAAATCAGAATCAAAATCAGAATCAGAATCAGAATCAAAATCAAAATCAAAATCAAAACCAATATGAATGACTATCAAAGTCAATGCAAATGGAAGCAGTATCAGAGCCAGGGGCCACCGAGGAGAAGACAGGGCTACATGCCACTATAGTAGGGCGAAAGGCCGAAACAAAGATACAAACGGGGCAGGAAGCCACCACAAAAATAGTGAGGCTAGAGGCCACTGCAGAAAGGCGAGAGGCTGAATTGAAATCGAAGGGGCAACAGGCCACCGAGGATAAAACACCGGGGCCAAGAAGGGCCACCATGGATGACGCAAAACCAGTAGTGTTGCTCAAGATTAAGGAGATACAGGGAGTAGAGGCGGATAGACCATACACCGCAATACTTGACTCAGGAAGCACAAAGACTATGATAAACAAACAATCAATGCCGTTTGGAGTGCAGCCACCAAGGCACGTAGGATATAAAAGAATAACACCAACAACCAATGGGGCGTTTGACATGTCATACAAGGTAAAGCTGGAAGAGCTACAATTACCTGAATTTGTGAATGGTAGAGGTATCAATGGGATCTCAGCATCCATGTTTTACTCACCACGCTGCAGGCACGATGCCATATTAGGTTGGGATTTTCTGACAATAGCAGGCATAGTGATATCGTTTGGTACACACACCATCACATGGATAGATGTGACAATACCAATGAAGGACGCGGCAAGGATAGCATGAGTGAGCTTGGAAGAAGCCGCAGATGCAGATTTGTTTGAATCACAAGAGATATTAGAAAGAAGCTATCAGCATGTCACGGCTGAGGAAGTAAGACAAAAGCAGGATCACATGAATGACGAAGAAAAGCATAGATTTCAGTCAATGCTAAAACGACATGAAGCGGTATTTGATGGTGAGCTGGGATGCTACCCACACCAAAAGATACACATAGAACTGAAGGAAGGTGCCAAGCCAATCCACAAGAAACCATATCCTGATAGCATACCAAAGAGAGGAAATATTCAGAAAAGAACTAGCCAGTCTGATTGCTGATGGAGTGCTCAAACCACGTGGGCCTTCCGACTGGGCATTTCCAACATTCATCATACCAAAGAAGGATAATAAAGTTAGATGGGTATCGGACTTCAGAGAACTTAACAATGTAATCAACCGAAAGCCCTTTCCGCTACCACAAATACAAGATATCATGAACAGATGAGGAAGATATACCTATTTCACCAAGACTGATTTATCCATGTAATATTACTGCTTTCAGCTGGCCGAGGAGGGCCAAAAATTGTGTACTATCACCACACCATACGGGTTATTCAGGTACAAGCGGTTGCCTATGGGGGTGAAAATCCAGCGGAGATGTTGCGCAACACATCATGACAGAGATGCTAGAAGGCTTGGACTGCACCTGCTATATCAATGATGTGGGGATATGGACCAAAGAATCATTTAATCACCATCTACAACTCGTGGATCAAATACTCGGTCACTTTGCCAACAATGCCAGAATGAAATGCAATCGGCTGAAATGAGTCAAGATCACAAAAGAGGGCAATGAGGAAGATTTCTTTGATGAGGTTGCTAACATCATTTCCTAGAAAAAACCTTTTTGTTGAACCATATATAAAATGGAGAGATTTGGTTGCCATGAGGATGTTGTATAATGATGTAAATAAAGGAATTGTGCCACTTGAAGCAAAGGAAGATGAAAACAACAAAATGCCCCTAAGAGAAATCTACCTCATGCATCCAGAATACGCAAATTACAATTTTGAAAAGTTTTCTTCTGGGCTCAGCTCAATTCAAAGTGCAATCAAGGCTTTGAGCAAAAGAGCAGATGAAGACCAAGAGGCATTCAATCTTTTTATAAAACAATGAAGTGTTGTTGTTTAGCAACAAAGGATAATGACAGGGTTCCAATGCGCAGCGCTTGCTTAAAGAAGATATTGAATCTGGAAAACTGGAGGAGTTTGCAAAAAAGGAGTTGCATGCTTCAAGACCTAAATGTTTCAATTAATTTTAATTGAAAGTATTTTGGAACAGCCAAGTACCTTCATATGATCAAGGCCAAAGGGGAAAAGACAAAGCTTTGTTATCATGTTGATCTGGACAACTCAAAAGGACTTTTGCACAGAGGAACTGGGCTTTTGCATCAAAGAACTGGGCTTTCGCACCAAGACAAAGCACATTGAGGAGGTCCGCTCTTACACTTGCACAATAATTGGGTACATCCTTTCTGAAATCAAAGAGGGTCTAGAATAGAACAAAATATAATTGTAATAGAATGTTTAAGTAATTGTGTAACTATGATGTGAGAACAGAAAAAAGATTCATGTACGCGATGCTGGACCAGTGATATTCAATGTGATTAGACTGATATATCTAGTATGTGATGTTGGGCTGATGATAGTTGGTGCGATTCGAGTATATCTGGAAAAAAGAGTCCGGATCTGTCAAGCTTTTTTTCAAACGAAGCGCTCAATTTCCACGCAGAACAGAAAAAATGGCCTTGTGCATACGGTTGTTCTGATTCAAGCGTAGTTTTCCAAATTCCCGGTTCACCAGTCAAGAAGCAGAGAAGCAAATTGCGTTGATTCAAAGAAGGGTGTCAAAATTGCAGATGACTCTAAAAGTAGAGAAGTAATTGCACCGGCATTGCAATCCTTTCACCCATAAACTGAATTGAGACTCACTAATTTTATCACCATGATGATCAACCAAAACAAAGACGCTGAAGCACTGGCATGTTTGGAAAATGATGAAAGCTCAAACTCATTTCTTGAAGATATTGACGTTGGACCCATTCTTTAGAACGTTACATTATTTTTTCACGAAACATCATTTCGTTTTTTAAAGCTGATGATTGACAAATCAGCCCTTGCCGCTGCTGCGCAACACGTCAATTTTATCTTCACTTTCATTACTAGTACTTCCTCCAACTCTATTTTCAACCTGTCTGAGATATTTTTTAATTTCTCAGAAATGTCCCTTCCTTGGTTACTTTTTTTCAATTCTTGCTCCGCTTTTTTCGCATATTTCATGGACACATAAAAAAATGCGCTAATGTCTTCCTCTTTTTCATAACATTTTTCAGCAAGTCAAGGAGGTGGACATTGTGGTATCCTCTTACATTTTTGGTTTCCTCATTTGGCACTTGTTTCTTTACAGACCGCACAAACAAGTGGTTTTCAAGCAACAGCAACTTCTCATTTGGCGTAAATTCTTCGTAGCAAAAGAAGAATTTGTCAATTGGATGAAGCCGAAGGTCAAATGGACACAGTATCCCGACCAACCACACTCTAGTACTTTGACTTTACCATGGAACTTGTAGCACCAACAAATGTAGGCTTCCTATACCGCTTATACCTTCATCGATATGTAGTTTGTCCAATATGTCATTGTTTGCAACAATTCTTGAGGGGTTAGTGATTTTATTTATTATTTGTATACAAGTGAAGTAAATTAGCGATGCATTTTATCATTATTCCTACTTGTCAAGGGAACTTGGTCATGCGAGCGAGTACACGATTGGGCATAAAAACACCTTGGTAAGGTGAAAAGCCGCTCTTTGTCTCAGGGCCGCACAAAATTGGGGACCTTGGCTAGTAGAAGTAAATTAGCGAAGTAGATTTGGTTGCACGGGTGAGTACACAATCAGGCATAAAAACACCTTGGTAAGATGAAAAGCCGCTCTTCATCCCAGGGCTGCACAAAACAGGGGACCTTGGCTAAAAAATTCAGTAGCTGCAATCAGCAATCATCTTAGTGATTGACTGATCAAGTCTCGAGATTGAGTCGGGAATGACCAGAAGGAGATTATGAATGACCGGAAGGAGATTCTAGTTATTCCCAAGCATCTTGTTGCTTGTTGCAGCATTGTATCAGAGCTATTGTGTGGCATATCTCATCATTTTGCAGATAGACAAAATAGGGTCTACACAAATTCTCATCATTGCTTGCTACCAAGGATGCCAATCCTTGCCTTCCAAACCTACAAAAATTAAACGAACAAAAAGTAGTGAGTGCAGTGACTGATTAGTATGGCAATAAACAACAGCACAGAACACGGTTATACGTTCCACTTTGTATGCAGTTGCATTCTAATCTAGCTCGCTGTTGCCGCTTGCTGTAGCTGCTCGCTGTTGCCTCTCGCTGTTGCTCTTGCACTCCAAACCTGCAAGCATTAATCAAACAAAAATAGTGAAAGTGTAGCAAATAATGAAACCCGACAATGAACTACAACCAAACAGAACGCCTCATCACTCAGCATTTTGTGTCTTAGGCTTGGTCTTCCCTAAAAAATGTGACCAACCTGAAAATAGAGATCAACACTAGCGTATGTTGCTGGAACGAGAAAGAGGGAGAAAGAAAAAGAAAAAAGCTGCTGCTGCTGGAATGAGAAAGAGGGAGGAAGAAGAAAAAACTGCTGTTGCTGGAACAAGAAAGAGCAAGAAAGAAAGAAAAAGAAGAAGCTGCCTGTTGCTGGAATGAGAAAGAGGGAGAATAAGAAAAAAAGAGGCAGCTGTTGCTAGATCGAGAAAGAGGGAGAAAGAAAGGCGGAAAAAGCTGCTGTTGCTGGAACGAGAAAGGGGAAGAAAGAAAGAAAAAGAAGAAGGTGCATGTTGCTGTAACAAGGAAGAGGGAGAAAATAAGAAAAAAGAAGTTGCTGCTGCTGGAATGAGAAAGAGGGAGAAAGAAAAGGGGGAAAAGCTGCTGTTGCTGGAACAAGAAAGAGGTAGAGAAAGAAAGAAAGCTGCCTGTTGCTAGAAAGAAAAAAGAAGCTGCTGATGGAAAGAAGAGAAGCGGAGAAAGAAAAAAACTGCTGCTGCTGCTGCTGGAATGAAGAGAAAGATGGAGACGACGAAGGATTGAAATGGAGATGAATGAAAGATTGCACATTGACAAGGGGCACAAGGCCGATGACTTGAGTCGCTCAGAACCTGCCGGTGGGGGCCTTGGACGTGACGAGTGAGAGCGAGTCCACAAGAAAAAAGAGGAAATTAAATTAAATTGTATTATACTTATATTCTTATACGAAGTACAGTAATATTCAATGTTAAAAGAATGAAGAGCTAAGTTTGTGATAAAAAATCTGTGCCGTTTGTTGCAGTTAATTCCTATCGCTCCCCTCCTCAAATCTCTTCGTTGGAGAACATGCCGTACTTTTCTGGTTCGAATTGGAACGGATCCGGCCAAGCTGCAGCCGAAGGATTCTCGAACATGTTCATCCAATCTTCCTCGGTGGGCAGTTCCGATGCGGCCTTACTCAGGATTGTGATCTCCTTTCCGGTGACACTGATAGGCTGCATCATGGCCTGGACCAATCCACTAGCCAGCGTGTGCCGATTGGTTCGATCGATCTCTGGATACTCCCCCAGAATGGGAAACATTTCTCGAACGTTGCCAGGAAATTTGGCGAGGGCTTCTTTTTCCTTTGTGTCCTGGTCGGCGGGTCGTGAGTTGATGGTGTTTCCGCTTAGCACTTGAGCCGCCAACTTGTATCGATCAAAGGCACGTTCTCGCATGTCACGGTATTGTTCGAGCGTCATCTTTTTGCAGGCGCGTCACGTTGTCGAGAAAAGGAATAAACATTGATAGAAAAAGTTCGTATTTATTTTTTGATTATGGATGTTGTCGCGTGGGTGATCGTCCCGAATTCATTGATTAGTGACAGTGGATTATTGTCATTATTTGGGAAACGAAGAAACGACAAATTAAGTGCGTGAGAAAACGAGTGAAATAAACTGGATTCGATGTTTGCCGTTAGTCCGAAAAAGACGGTGACGGTGACGGTGACGGTGACGACGCCAAGTGGTGTTGCACTCAGGTATGGATTCCGTTTCTTTTTGTGGAAGTGTCTGGCTTGACGATTCACAGTGTCGACCTTGGCAATGCGATGCAAGCCGCGCGAACCGAACCGAATCGCAACTCCACAGCACAGCACAGCACAGCACACCAAACCCAACCCAACCCAACCCCGCAGGCATGGATTCCCGTAGACACACCGACCTCCACGCATCTCATCGCATCGCATCTCATCTCATCGCATCTCATCTCATCTCATCTCATCTCATCTCATCGCATCGCATCCAGCCATCCCCGTGACCCTATCCCATAGACATCATCACCGTACATACCTTGTACATGCCCTCGTCCAAACCGTAATCCTGGAGCATTGGAGGCCCGTCTGTCGATCCCCCGAGCAACGATCCAAAACGAACGATGGAGGCGTTACCCTCGGCGTCCTTGAAAGACGGGTGGGCCTTGAAGGCGGACTCGAAGTTTGACCACATGTCGTCCGTCTTGCGATCCATGTTGAAGATGGGTATCCACGAGTTTGCCTTTTCCTTGGTTTGCTTGTTGCTGACCGGGAGGAGGCAGATCGTGCGTGCCGGAGCCCCGTCCGCAAAGGCGGATTGTCCCCGATCGGTAAAGTCCATGACGCGCTGGACGAATTCCTTCGGCAGGACGGCCTCTTCGGCGCAAAAGACGATCCCCTTGAGTTCTCCGAAATAGGGATCTCCGACCTCCGGCATGCCGATGGTCGAATCGGCCCGTATCTGTTGGTGGATGCCCTCCGGATCCTCGTCTCCCATGTGGTCCTCGTTGTCGCCTGTTTTCAGAAAGCTCTTGAAGAATGAATCGAGCTTGGTCTGGGAAGCCACAACGATCGGTTTGAGGCCGGCCCGCGCCATGTGCTTGGCCAATACCAGTTGCTGAAAGCCGGGGCCGACCAACAGGACGGGATCTCCCGCTTCGATCCGATCGGTGGCCGACAGGGCGGTCTTCGAAGTCCGAACAAGGATTGTTGTTGTTGTTGTTGTGTTGAACCGACGACGGTGCGACAAACGCATGGGTCGTGGCGGTGGCCGCCAACAGGGGCAGAATGATTCTAGCGAAATATCTGGGAAACATACTTTGTGCTTTTTTTTGTTTCGATGAGAGAAGTATTTTTCTTGTGTTTCGGTTCGGTTCAGTTCGATTGGATTGGATTCGATTCGATTCGATTGGATTCTATTCGATTCCGTTTGTACTTTCGAGTTGGGTAAGACTACGAAGTCGGAAGGATATCGGTCGATATTGGTGTGGGGAAGGATTGCGAACGGTATAAGTACGAGTACGGTATGAGTACTCGTACGAGTAGTAGCAACGAATAATAGCTCTTTTCGTTGGATCCTTCGTTTAGCAGGAAGAACACCAACCAACAAAAACTACGAGTAAGATTAGTACCTGACACATCATTACTTCTACTTTTTTTTCATGATCGGTTAGTTTTCAGTTTTGATGTGTCTCTCTCTCTCTCTCTCTCTCTCTCTTTCCAACAGTCCAACAGTTGTGCGGTGTCGCGAGAAACCAATCGAATGATCTTTTCACGTAACGCGATCGTCTTCAACTTGGAATCTCCACTTGGAAGCCTTTTTTCGATTGTATCATATCTTTTAAACGTATCAAAGATACTATTCATACTTGATGTATTTTATTTACGGTACCGTACCGGTACGGTATGATTCATAGATAGGATGAATACTATTGCTCGCTTTTCGTCTTTTGCTTTCCTCATTCGCACAGTAATCTTATGTACTCGTACCGTACCGTGCAGCAATGTACAACTCGTACTTGTACCGTACGCAAACATATCCTTGCTCCGGTCTTCCTCCGAATGATTCATTCATTCGTTTGTAGGTATTCATTGTGACCCATTTTGATTGGATCCAAGGCCGAACTATCGTACCGTACTCAGAAGCCGTTCGTACCGGTATCCTACGTACCGTGCTGAGAAGCATTTCAATCAAAATTGGAATAACAAAACATCATACGGTGCGATGCGGTACGGTACTTTGTATCCATCGCCATTGTGATTATTTGTGTCATATTCTGTACAATTCCCAGTTTTGGAACAAACCGAATCGAAGAATTGTTGGACCCGAATCCAAGAATTGCAGTTGAAACGGAATTCATTCATCTGAAAAAGCCGGTGCTACGTTCGTACTGTATATAATAGAAGTACACCATTCCGATACCACACACTGCACACTACTACACACTACTACACACTACACAGCCTCGCACGCAATCCATCACGGCATGTTTCAAGCAACCTGCTCCCGGCTCCTGGCAGCAACCGTCGCCATTGCGTGGACATTTTCCGCAACACGTGCCGCTCCCCTCGACGATCTAATCACCGAGCTTCCCGACTATGGAAGACCCCCCACGCCCCAATTCAGCGGATACCTGGATGCCTCCAAGGGATGCGACCCCGACACCAACGGTCCGGTTTGCAAGATTCACTACTGGCTGGCCCTGGCGGACAACAACGATGGCGACGTCGACACGGTTACAGACACAGACACAGTCACCAAACCCGTCCCCAAGACGGTTCTCTGGTTGAACGGGGGGCCCCGGATCGTCGTCTCTCTTGGGATGGCTCCAAGAGGTCGGTCCCCTCCTGCTCAACGCCACGGGTGGTCTCATGGACAATCCCTGGGGCTGGACCAAGGCGGGAGTCAATCTCATGGCGATCGAGGCTCCTATGGGCGTGGGATTTTCTTACTGCTCCCGCCAGCTGGGAAGTGACAAGAACCAGGACAAGAACCAGGACACGCACGAACCGAAACCGTGTGACAACACGGACACCAACACGGCCGAGGCCAGCAGGGCGGCGCTGGTGGATTTCTTTTCCAACAAGTTTCCCGAACTGGCCGGGGGCGAGTTTTACATTGCCGGCGAATCGTACGCGGGCGTTTACATCCCGACGCTGGCCAAGGAATTGCTGACGAACCCGGACTCCCGAGAGCACGTTCCCCTCAAGGGTATTCTGGTCGGAGATCCCTGCACGGACAACGACGCCCAGAACGACTCGATGGATTCCGTCTGGTATTCGCACAAGTACGGGCTCATGGACAACGAGATCTTTGACGTCCTAACGTCCGACGAGTGTTCGGACTATGCCCGGAGCAAGCTGATGGAAGACGCCATGACCGGCAGCAGAAACAGGCAGCAGAACAGAAACAGCAACAGCAGAAACAAAAAAATAGCAACAGCAGAAACAGCAACAGCGCCTCCGCGGCAAGAGGCACCGGAACGCACTCGTCCAAGTCCCACCAATCGGTCGGAAAGCAGTGGTCGAGCCACGTGACGGCCGCCGATTTGAACCAAGACCTGGTACACATCACCGATTTGACCGAGCGCCGCCGTGCCGCCGAAAACCTGTATCGATCCCGCGTCCTCGGCATGGAAGCCGATGACAGTATCGATGCAGATGCCGATGCAGAATGCCGATGTCGTCGCTACGGATTCCACCAAGCGCGGCAATCCACCACACCTCCGGACCGCTGTCCACCGGGAGGATGGCGAGTCGGCGAAACCGACGCCTCCTCCCAAGTGCAAGCTGGCCTACCGCAAATTCCTCATGTCCTCGTCCCACGCTCTATCCCAGGGCTGGAAGGACTTGTACATCGACGATTACTCCTTGTTTGCCCCCGTCTCGTCCAAGGAAGACGACCAAATGGCCGCCTACTTCAACCGACAAGACGTCCGCGAAGCCCTCCACGTTACCGACACCCTCTCCGAGACCTGGCCCATGCCGGACGTTGGCTTTTCCTACACCAAGGAATACAACGCCTGCAACTGGAAACCCAAACCATTCATCAAGTACCCCGACACCACCATGGTCGACGTCTACCGGGACATTCTGCCACTGCTGGACCGCGTCTGGGTCTACAACGGCGATACGGACCCCTGTGTCAGCTACGAGGGGACCCGGGAGGCCGTCAAGCAGATCCTGGCCGACGAACTCGACGGGGGATCCTACCGGCCCTGGTTCTACCGCCAGGAAGCCGCCTCGCTGGAGATGCTCGCCGAAAAATCCGTCCTGTTCGGGCCCGACCTCGTCGCCCAAACCCTGGAAGAAGCCCAGTTCGCCGGCGAGGTCACCAGCTACGAGAACGGTCTCTCCTTCGTGACCTTTCACGGGAGCGGCCACATGGTGCCCCAGTTTCGCCCGCAATCCAGCCTGCACTTTCTCAAGCGGTTCTTGCACGCGTCCGACAACGGGGACGCCCTGTCCCCCCTCCTGCCGAGCAACGCGACACTCTCGGAGCTCGGCGACGACGCGTTCGAGCGCGCAATCGCCGAGTGGACGGAATCCGCCCGGAACGATTACTCGTGAGTGTGTGAGTGTGTGTGTGTGTGTGTGTGGAGGGGGGGAAGGAACAACGGAACCAACGAAACGAACCAACCAACGAAACGAAACGAACCAACGAAGCACCGCCGCCGGCAGGGAAGGAAGAAACCGGGATACGACAGACCGCACAGTATTGCACAGGGGAGAACGAAAGTCGTCGGTACTGTGTAGCCATACGCTTCTCGGTAGAATCCCCGATGCCGGATTTTGGAGTGATTGTTGCTCTCCAATAATGGCTGCTTCTTGGTGAATTGTACGTTCTGAAAACACACACACACACACACACACACACACAAGTGACAAGCTTTGCTGTTCGCTGCAATCGGATAATCGTTTACGATACTTGAAAATTACTACTAGTACACATAGTGTACGATGAAACTGTCCGCACGATCATCGGTTTAAAAATAATAATAATAATAATAATAATAATAGAATAGTCCATTGCGAGCAAAAATAATGGCGGTAGAACAAGCTCCAGAGCAATAGCGGGGGAGCTTTGCTATCACGATATTCCCATCGTAGGAATTTTTACATTTTTTCGCAATAGTGGCTCTGGAATAATGATCGCTTGGATCAATTCAGTCATTCATTGGGAGATTGCAGTGATTACTGTACCGTAGTTGAAACAGGGAGCTCACTACCCGTACCGTGCATGATGATTGGATCGTGACTTGTAGGACAAGACATTTACAAATCAACGAAGATGTATGCGTATTGAAGTTTGGAGTCTCCCTACTGAAGCCTCTACGTGCTCGTAGCGACAACGATGCATTCTTCCGATAGATTGCATTGCTTTCGCCGCCTTGTACTCGGCATGCGTGCCAGGTATGTATCTGGTGTATACATGCAAGAAACATCCCTCTTACAGAATAGATGGGTTTTCGTTTCTGTATTGGACATGCTTGCACTAACATTAAAAAACGTCCTCCCGATCAATCGGATGGTCGTAGCTGCTGGAAAATAGACAAGCATACCTACCTCTGCACACGGCTCGATATGAATATTCTGGGCACGTTTTCTGGCAAAGGGACAGTCTCCCTATGGACTGTTCTGCCGCAAGCAAGTTGATCTCGACTCACTAGATACCAGCATGGTCGAGCAAGTCACTCGGCAAGATCTATTCTGACCCTTCTCAGAGCCCAGTATGTTCGATCTCAGATCTGGATTTTCAACAAGAAGAACAAGAACAAGAACAATGACAACAACACTCCTAAATTAGGTTCCATACATATCGTACTCGTAATACCGGTACTCGTACCGGTAGGTCGAACAAAAATCTCCAAAAAAAGGCTTGGCATGGAGTTTGACATGATAGAGGCTTGGAATCTTTCAGTCGTGGTTCCAAAAAACGCGCTTCGGGCTATTTTCGCATGGTGAAGGAATGTTTTGCTCGATTATTTTTTGTTCAAACACCGTTACGAATAGTACAAGTACGTATCTTACTATACCCGTAGAACATGACTTCGCGCGTGGACAAGTGCATGGTCCGTTAGTATCAGTATGATAGGACTAGTGCGAATATCGTACATACAGTATGTGTAAAGTAAAGAATAATCATGTCAACTCAGACTGTACGAGTATCTACTACTCGTACGGGACCTGGTGCTTCGTTGGTCCTACTAGAGAAGGTTAAGAAGTAAATCTACTGGGCATATGTAACCGGCAGGTAGGATCCAACACTTTTTCATTCCCACATAAGTAATACCCCTATCTCATACCCATAACAACGGTAAAGTAGGAGTACCGATGTTGTACCGGTATTCGGTAGTATGCGTATGTACCGTATGTAGTTTGAGAACTTGTTCCAGTACGATCCTACCGTACTCGTACCGGTAGTCCAGCAAGATACAAGTTCCAGTCAATTAGGAGTTCGTATGTCCCAGTAGTCTTACCCTACGTACCGGTAAGATACTCCGGCAGGTCTTACTGGTAGAGTACGGTATGATTTTCCTCGTTAATCAATGATCCTTCGAAAAAGCGTCAGGTTCAGGCGTCAGGCGCGGTTGTTGAGGTGTTATTCTTTTTCTTCTTCCCCACCGTGTCAGTTACGATACCGGTACAACACAAAAATGTACGAAGTCAGTAAGATTACGTGTAAGTGTAAAATGCCGGATTGCTCGTGCGTTTATGCCGAATCGCAAAAAAAAACGGAACGCAGGAACTAGTACTAGGGGGTACGAGATGAGACTTATTCCTACTATCCATAACAACAATTAACATCCCGTTTCCACAATATTTATCGAAGTACCGGTACGGTAATACGGTAATTAATTACTCGTACGGTACTTCCTCAGCATCCATCAGAGAAACTGCCGGGAGAAGATAACAGAGTACGGAATACTGTAAGCATTCGAATTGCGATGCTGTGACTTTCGTAGCCCAAAAACCCGGGAAAAGAATACGAGGTAGTGTCTACAATTAATAATTACACGGTACTTGTATTCGTACCTCGCGATTGAGAAACGAACTTGAACCTTTTTTGAAGGAACCATCAAACAAACAAACCTATTCTGCACTGAACCTATTTGCTTCCCTCGAGGCAGTACGTATCACAGCAAAAGAAAGAGCGCGGTACAGGACAGCACAGAACATCAATCATAGCTTAAGATTACCGCACGCAGTATTGTACCGGTACAGCTCGGAACAACAGGAACAAACCGAGCACCCATCTCTGGGGAAGAGGACACACGTGGAATCGGATCAACGACGACACAGAAACGATGGTAATCGTAGTAGTTCCTGTCCAGACAGATATGGGGTCCGATCGCAGCGGCAACAGCAACGGCAACGGCAACATCCGCGAAAAGGAATCTGCTGCTCCCCGCACGCAAATCGTTTACGTTCCCAAGGAACTCGACATTCTTCCACCCCGCCCGGTCCTGTTTCCCTCTCTGCCGCTCTTCGGATCCTGCCGCACGATGTTTTGCGGGAGAGTCGGGCGACTATCCCTTGTGGGCCGAACCTCTACGACCTACCGATCACGAACGACCTCCGGCACCGTCGGTAAAGTGGCAGTACAAGCACAAGTACAATCACAAGCACAATCAACAGCAACAGCAACAGCAACCACAAAATCGACTCCGACCCTCTCGGACGGTATTCCTCGTCGGGACGAGGACAGCAAGCAGGGTGACGGAATGGAGGCGAATGCTTCCGCTCCCGAGCTTCCTCGCCATCCGCACCGACCCAAGCCGACGCCGGAGCAAACCGGATCGCCGCTGTCGTTGTCCTTGTCGCTATCGGACGAGGTTTCCGATACGACGTCTGTCGGAGAAGCAAGCGACCACTTGCAGATCCCCCATCTTCTCACCCTGAGCGAGCGTTCGTCCGAGAGCGGAATCTCGATCTCTGCAGCAAGCAGCAGCAGCAGCAGCAGCCCACCCATGCGACGGAACTAGAAAGCGAACGCTAACGCAAACGCTAACGCAGACCCCGAGTGACAATGACAATGGCGACGAAGACATGTTTGTCGACATTCCAAACCTTTCGTACGAGCCGGACGATGATCATTCCCATGACGGTGAAGCCGAAACCGGATTTGGGGTTTCGCCGCTAGGCGCAAGCACCAACAAGAGCAACAGCAACAGCAACAGCAACAACCCCCGCCGGCACAAGGATCACCACCACCACCACGATCTCTTGGGAATGGCGTTCCGATCGTTCGCCCAGACCTTTGCGGCGAAACCCCCGGGGCAATCGTCGCACCACCCAACCAAGAGCCACGGTCACAACCACGGCCACGCTTCCTGGGACCAAAAGCAACCACGAAAGAAACCCAAGCCACTCCTCACCCTGGCCGACGTGATTACGGAGATCCTTCGCATCACGCTCTCCATAGTGACCCTGAAGAACGGAATATTCGGAGTCTTCCAACCGAAAATCAATCACGACCGTCGCCACGAAGAACGCAACAAGGGAATCAACGCGACGTTGACGGCGACGACGACGGCAACGGCAACGGGACCGGGACCGGGATGCCATTCTATCCGCAACGAGAGCGGGCGGTAGGAAGTGCTGCCGCCCCCGTTTGGCAATACAAATACACACACACACACACACACACACACAAGCAGCACGAGAATTTGTGGACGTGAGTGGACGTGTGCGTGTGTATTTTTTTATTTCCCGGCGGCTATGCCGAACAAAAGAAAAAAAAAGATGTTGCCGTGGAGTGATCTCCACGAGGACGGAGCGGGCAAATCATTCATTCGTGTCCACTGGAATGGCCTTCGTTGCATACTATCTATCCATCTATCCATCCATCCATGCGACACTTGCCCTGTGATCTGGTGTGATCTGATGCGATCTGCAAAACATAAAATACATAATGAACATCCCCAATCGCGCCCGCTTATAGACGGCTCGAATGCTCTCAAACATTGACCGCAGAGAGGGAATCGTGTCCCTCTCGCCCAAGGAAACGTCGGTCTGAAATTTCCTTTCGTGATACTCTCGAATGCGCATGCATGCATGCATGCATGCCGCCACTTTTCCACGCAAATGCGTGAAGTACAACAACAACCCGAGGGGGAATCGTGTCCCTCTGATTCAATGAAGCTAAGTCCTCGGACGGATCTCCCGGAACGACGATTGGAGTCAACCCGAGTGTACGTACATACATACATACATACATATATACTACATAATCCTTACCGCCTTCTTTCTTTGGACAGGAATGGATGTCGACAGCAGGAACCAAGGAATGAACGAGTAATGTTCATGCACACACACGAATCTACCGAGATTCGAACCGACCAGAACAGAACAACCTGCCCCGACTAACGAGTACCTAACGTTAAGTCTATAATCATATTTTTGAATGCAATGTATACGCATACAAGTTCGCTATCTCGTTTGGTTGGTCGTTCGTTTGGTCGGTCGGTCGGTCGTTCGATCGATCGATCGATGTAACGTAGCCTAGCGGCGAGAAGCGCTCGTCACCAGAGACGACGACGCGACCGCAACCGATGATGATAATATGACCTACCCGCCGCGCAAGGTAGATCTCCGATCGGCAAAATGAATGAGTGGCTGGATCGCTGCTCTCGATCGATATCGTAGGGTTTGGACCGACCCGCAATCGATAGCAACAACAATAAACGCTTCCCAACCAGAAGCTACGGTACGAAGTGTGTGCCAAACCGAACCGAACCGAACCGAACCGAACGCCTCGATGCAAACGCTGCCCAGCGGAACGCAGGGTGCGGTGCCGATACCACCCAAGATTATTTCCGGCACGATGATGTGCACATTGCGGAAGTTCGCAACAGACTCTGCAGATGTACCGTAGTAGAGTGCTTGCTCTGCATACTACTACTCGTACTCTGTCAAAGCTGCGTTCGTCCAAAACAGGGCGAGCGAGGACGACACAGGACAAACAGCAACAACTACCGTACGGTACGGTACTCGTACAGAGAGCGCTTGAGTTTGAGTTTGATTTGTGCGGAGATGAATGCATCCATCTGCATCTGTCTGTTTGTCTCTCGGACCGTCATGGATGGCATGGTTGGAACGACATGCCGTCCATAATTAAATCCAGGAGTTCCGTGGGATCTCTTTTTGGCAGGGTGTACTACTCAGTCACTCGTGGGAATCGGGAGTGCCTAGTGATAACTCTCATATCTGCCAATTTTCGACCACCCATTGAACCAATCACCCAACAGAAAACAACACAACAGAACACGAACGTGCGGACATGGTACGGTATCCCTTCGCAACACCGACATAGAGAACACTGGATCAGGGTTTGAACCCAAGAGCCTCGGGCATGGCCTTCTACCATTGAGCATCTAGGTAGAACTGACAACTCCTGCAGATGTAGAAAACCTACATATAAAAAAGTAGAATGCCAGATGTGTGCCCGCTCTACGACGGAATCGTACACTAATAAAGAGTGTGTACCTATGTGAAACGTCATCAAACATATGGAATATGGAATCAAAGATTGCTAGAGTTCATAATGTGTTAGTGATTGAAAGAGAATAAAAGAAGTGTGGTAGGGTAGTAGTGTGGTACGTGTGGAATGTTTCGAGAACGTTTATGGATAACATGCATGGAAAAGCACGTTTCCCATGATAAATCCGGAGTTTCAATATTGGCAGGTTTTAGGCTACGCGACCGCTCATGAGTAGTGGAGGATCTCGTGAAGAATCGTCTCTGCCTTGTACGAGTACCGGTAGCACAACAACACAATCACAACTCTCCAACTCCCAACAACGCGGCACAAGACAGCTTTCCCATGGAATCGAACCAATCCACACAGGCTGCTCGTGTACCCCTGGGGTACGCCACACCCAACTCTACCCAATTCATCTGTTGACGATAAATTATTAATGAATCCTCGCCCATTCGACAAGTGACAAAAACGTAAAATCCTGTCTCCAAATTGAAATGTACCGGTAGGTTTTCGGGAGCAACCGTATTGATGAACATCATTACAATTGATCTTTCAATAAGGAATATTACAAAAGTCGGATAATGTACTTCGCATATGGCATGTAGACAATATATTATACCTGAATTTCTGTGTCGCTCTTCAAGTGCCCGGTTAGCTCAGTAGGCAGAGCGTTCGTCTCATAATCCATTCGAATCCGAGCAAGCGAAAGGCCGTCAGTTCGATCCTGACATTGGGCACATTTTTGGTTAACTTTTGTTTCCTTTTCGCAGAAGCTTGCAGTTTCCTATTTCCTATTCAGTTTTGACTATGGATATTCCAATAAGACTTCTACTAAATTTGTGGGTTATTTGTTGTTGCATTGTGCTTCTTGCCATATTTCTGATCAAGGTCTTTCATATTTGTTCCGTATTTTAGGAAATCAGATGATCGCTCAACCTGAAATGACCGTAGTTCAGGATTCAATATTTTGATACTTGTGTGATCTATTCTTTGGGTATTTTCACCAGTTGTGGCTTGCTTTTCTTGCTGCCATTGGACTTTTTCTTGTCACATACAGTTTATGATGACAATAATACCAAGAAACAAAAAAATGTGTACAAGAAACAAAACAAAGTAAAAAACAAATGTGTGAGAATCAATGCTACCTATTTGTCACACAGCAATTCCTCAATTCTTGATTGATTCTGAAATCTCAGCACAAGCATTCTTATATTTATTTTCCATTTATTTTTTACTAACTCTCTTAATAATTCAGAAAATTATTTTTTTCTGTGTCAGTCGGCTCAGATCTACTTCACCTATTTAAACTACTATGATTACTGGGCACAAATAATAATTCAGGGCAAAAATCAAAAGATTTTTGACTTAATATCCCAAAACAATTCAAATTATTGGTTTGTCTTTGGGCTTTTTCTGTTTACTGACTGGAATCTAACAAGAAAAGACAAACAGAAAGAATGATTGTATGCAAACAAGAAAAGAGAAAAGGGAAAGACTTCTCGTGACACAGAGTTCCCATCCACATGTGTTAAAGAATAGAAAATGCAGTCCAGACACCCATGTCATTACTAGTACCTCTTGGAACATGATGTGTTTGTGGTTATCATCTACACGGGTAACAAAATCAGAAAAACAACATGATAAACCCAATCATTTTTTAAAAACAATGCCTTTCAAATATCTGCATGTCTAAGAGTACTCCCACTACCACTTGTTCAAATCAAAATCATTCTTGTTGTGATCTTATTAAATTCCTTTCATGACTGGTGTATTGGAGGTACGGATTGAGAATAATGAGATCCATCCAGTTATGTATTATTCCTACATATGGTACGAGGCTCATCTTTACGATCAAATTGGCTCAATCTTGTGAGCCACGTGACTCATTCTTACGATTGAAATGGCTTAATCCTGTGAGCCAAGTGACTCATTCTTACGATCGAAGCCATACTTAACAAATTTCAAAAGGAAATTAACAGATCTACTATCACTTGTTCTTGTTTGAATTGTATTGGTTTTATGTTTGAATTATATTGATGTTGCTTTCTGTCTGGTGTTGAATAGTACATGGTGCCTCTTGATATATTTCCAGTCAATGTCTGCCATAAAATGAATTAGTAGTAGCTAGTATTACTAGAATGTTCAATGTCTACTAGTAGTACTAGTAGTGGTAGTGCTTCTTCTTGTTCCGTGTGTGAAAACAACGAGCTCACCCACCATGTCTTCTTCTTGTTGTTGGATCATTCTTACCCAATTTCATGACCTCACAATCTAACCTTTAATATATTAGGTAGGACTTGTTGTTGCTTTGATTATATGATAATTATATCAATAACTAAATCTATACAGGCATCTGAAACCAGTTTTACCAGTCATTGGTGCTGGAAATGTGACGGTAGGCAAGATTATTTTTCTCCCATCTTATCTGCAGCAGGTCAGACTCAGATGGACTTTTCATCAAGGATCCATTCCAGATCACCGATGAAAAAATCTTCTCGCGCAGGCAGCAGCAGCAACAACAACAACAACCTGGTTCTATCGTACTACTTCGAAACTCAGAACGTCTGCAAGACCAAAATACTTGTACACAACGTGGAATACAACATCTACCGGTACGAGTACGGTACCACAACTTCATGGGTGGCACCTTTTCCTTTTCGCTGGGACGCCACAAGAACCCACAGGCGCGAAACAACAAGGACGAAGACGAGGAACGGAAACGGAGGAAACAACAGCTGGAGGAGAAAGAACGGCAACGCCGGAAACGTCTCCTCGAAAATTATGGCGTATTGATTCCTCCTGTCTTCGTTGCCAACCACAACAATGAAGATGCTCCAGTTTCGGTCAAGGCTCACCAGACCGTTCGAAAGGAATTGTCGTTGATGGCGAAGACTCTATGTTCTCCGTTTGCTGACAATGCTGTTACTGCTCACTTCGACTCCGACTTGTTGCTCTGGGCAGCGGATCAGATTGCTTCTGGACCCGCTCTCGGAGAAAGACTCTTGGAAGAATACATGCGGCCCGGTCTTTTTGTGTCGCTGCCCATTGCTGCCAATCTGAAGGCGACTGGCGAGTCTAATGAATACAACAACAAAGCCGACAACAACTCCATCCAAGCAGCCGTGCTGCCGCCGCCATCCTCCTCGCAAACCACGACATCAGAAGCGTTATCGTCCCTTCCATCCTTCGTATCGTTGACCAAGAGCCTTCATCCTCGACTCAGGGTCGAAGGATACTTGTCCCAGCCGGTGTGGTTGTCGTCCATTCCCGCGGTCGGAGAAAGCGGCCTGCCTTGGTCGATGCGCCTCGTGGCAGATTTGTCCAGAAACATCAGCAGGAGCCAGAGTAAGAGCAACAGGCCGCAAAACGAAACACGGCTTACCTGGACATCTTCCTCGACCAACTACAGCAATCCGTCGGCAACGGCATCCTCCGGATCGTCCGCAGCATCCATGCCGGAATCCTACGCTCGGCTTTTGTCGGACCAACTCGACAACTCCTGGATCGAAGCCGAAGCCATTCGTCCCAATTGGTACCGATCGGGCATAAACGTCAAGCTTGCTTCGGGATTGAAACTGGATTCTCTGACCGAACTGGGGTGGAAAGCCCTCCGCAAGGGAAACGACTGGTATCAAGAAAAACACGCCCTCGAGAGCAATTCGAATGTCGTAGAAGACTACTTCCGTCGTCGCAACCAGCGTCGTCGCAACGACAACATCGACGACGCCAATGACCACCCCATGCGGTTCCGGATGGCCGCCGAATGCTGTGAATCGATTCTGGCGGCCAGCGCAAGGATACCGATTTCCGATCCCACCAAAGGTATGGCAACCGACACCCTGGTATCGATCAATCTCAATGGCCAAGGAAGCGGATCGGGTGGAGACACAAGTCAGCCCTCCGTAGCATTACCGCCTTTGCCACCCCCGCTTTGGCTGACTCTCAAGCAATCAAATGGGATCGGAGGTGGTGGGCTTGCTTCGTCGTCGTCGTCGTCGTCGTCGTCGTGTTGGACACTGAATCTCGCTCAGGTCGTTGCCTTTGATCGGGATATTTGGAACATTCTCGAGGAGAGGGCACCCAGGATCCGCAACCACATCGGATGGGTCTGCCAGGTCGAACGGCGTAAAATTACTAACAGCAATGGAACAGCAGAAACAAGCACGGGAAATTGCGATTCGAATTCGAATTCGAACGGGAACCTTTCATCCTTTGCCCTCGGAGCGAGTGCCCAATTCAATCGCAACCTGGCCGTCAAGGCCGTGGTAGAAAGCACGATCCACGATGGCTCACTGTTGCCATCGGTGACCCCGTCTTCATCGACCGTCACCAACAGCAACAGCAACAGCAGCACCAATTCTGCCGTTCTGAAAGTGGCGCTCGTTTTCAAGCGCTGGCTCCAACCCCGGGCATCTCTGAGCGTCATACACGCGATCGATTTGCGAACGGGGAAGTCTTCCTTTTTGGGACTGGGCGTCGAGGTGGAGCAGAGCAGCAACAGCAAGAGTAACCGCCGCCGTGCTGCTCCCGCGACGCGGAGATCAAAATTCAACACAACTACTCCTGCCAGCTGCAACCACGGTGAATACCGGGATGCAATCGATGTGGATTCCGGGCAGGCACCTCCTACCCGAGTGCAGGTCCAACTCCCACCTGGAGCTGGAGACTGAGGGACCGAGCGCTAATGAACGACGAAATCATTTTCTAGAATGCATGCAGTGCAACGAATAGTGGCACCAACACATATAATGCGAACCTTTGAAGGGGAGATGGTGATCAGACGGAATGTGGTTTTAAAAATAATTAAGAATCACAACTCTACAAATAATGCAAACGAACTAAAGCGATGCTCTGTGAGCGTGGTTGTCGGTATTCAAAATGGCAAATCTATCACGAGTGAGTTCAGTTCAACTACTGCTCCAGAACGGGATGACACAAAGATACAACGACAGCTAACGAAAAACTGAATGCACGGATCCATCGGTTCGAATCATATCTTATCGAACGAAAGGACTTCGCACGAGTTGAACGACCGGTTGTGCGGCGCTCCATTTTCCTTGAACTGTTCGGCAAAAACGCGACGGTGAATAATGCACAGAACGGGAAGACAACCTGACGAAGACTGCAATGGTTTTACAGTCGGATAACCTATATTGATGCCAGGGATTGCCATATGTTGTAAGCTACGAACGCTTAGAGGAAAAGTTATCTCAAACTCGCTGATGTGAAGAAAGTGAACTCAATTTTAAACTGTATTATACATTATAAACTCATTTGAGACATTCAAACAAAAAGAAACTGACTGAAAACCTAGTTTCTGCTGCTGCAGTAGATTGCCACATTGTTTTGTTCGATCTTTGGCTATGACCTTCTCGCGACCATGCGAGATGAACAATCTTGCGCAGATACAATTCCGTTCCTTCTCTCAAACTCGATTCTTTTTCCCATGCAGTGGTAACATTCCCAACGCAAAATTGGACACGCGAGAGCTTATTCGACCCTGCTCCGAATTGCGTGTTTGTCACATAAAAACGACAACCCCTTTCGTGAAGAAACAGGTTCCGATCGAATCGTGCTTAGCAGAGCATAGCAGCGACCGCGGATGCAGCGACCAAAGCAGATGCAGCCGCTACGGACGGAGCGGCAGACACAGCTTCTTGGACTCCATCTGCCGTCAACGAACCCGAGTCTTCGTCCGATCTTCTCCATGGTTCTGATGCAACATTAGGTACGTAGCCGGGAAAGACTTTCACGCAATCCGGTTCGGACGCACACCACAGAGCATCGGATCCTTTCCCGTTGACGTGGAAACCTGTCTTGCAGTTCTGGTATCCATCTGTCTGCTGGACAGAGCACTGAGGCTGAGCGACGGTAGCGACCGTCAACATAGCGAGGCAAATAGCAGAGATTGTCTTCATTGTTACGTATTAGTTATGAATGAAATGCGAAGTTATGAAATAAACGGTAAGGTTGGCCGTTATTATGATACTCGATTGCGGACAAAGGTGCGGGGTTTGTTTCTTGCTAATCTTATGCACGGGACTGTGTGGAATAAGAAAAAATAGTAAGAAACCGTACCGTATCCCGTGATCGTACCGTCCGTATTATTTTTTTTGTATCCCACATGAAGAAGTATTGTACCGCTGAAATTGTAGTAAATACCTTCGTCCACCTACAGGGTTGAAAAGCCGAAATTTGAAAAATTATGGTCGCGCTAATACCTACTGGTTTCAGTATTCTTATAATATTAAAAGCATGCTTTTCATGTGTAGCCGTTCCGACCGTTCCAATTATTGATACTTCTCATTTCAAAAAGCGTCATATTAGAATGGGTGGACAGGCGCTTGGCTCAACGGCGATTTCCTGAAGGTATCCTACTGGAGATCAAGTAATCATGGCCGAAGCCGGTGCCGTTCAAAATTTTATGCGCGTGGTGGTCGGTGAAGGTGGTGCTAACGTCCCATTTTTTCACAACGGAGGAATGAATGAATCAATCAATCAGTCAATGAATCAATCCAGGAATTATTCGATCCCATCCTTAGTTCATATCGCACGGCATTTTGGTACATACCAGTAATTACGAGTACGTACCTCGTACGTACCTCGTACGTACGCGTACCTACAGCGAACCGCTGGTCTCTCCCAGGGGTCAAAATTGGAGTACCGTAGTAGTATTTTTACCAGAATCGTGTCCAAGTCACACTCAAAGTCAGACTTGTGACTTGCAGGGCACATGCAATTCTTTACTTGAGTATATAATAACGCAGTTATTATTGATGGAATCCAAATAATAAGTCGAATTATTTTACAGAAGTCAGCGTAGGTTTTGTACTGCCACCACTTAATTCTGGGCCGTATATCCGGGTTCCTTTATCTACAGTTGCATTTCATTGGTTCGATCCAATCCCACATCAAATGAAACCCGCATGGAATTTGAACCAAACCCCGGCCAGGCCGGCATGCGCGTACATGGTTGAATTTCATTGGTTGGAATTGCTGAAAGGGTTGAATTTCATTGGTTGGAATTGCTGAAAGGGTTGAATTTCGTTGGTTGGAATTGCTGAAAGTGGTTATTCGACCAAGTCAGAGGAAATTACCGTTAACCGTTAAACTGCACACAATCCTTAAGACTGAAGTCTGACTTTTCACTGACTTAGTATAAATAATCTCTTATTATTTTCACCAGAATTGTGTCCAAGTCAGACTCGAAGTCAGACTTGTGACTTGCGGGGCACATGCAATTCTTGACTTGAGTATATAATAATGCAGTTATTATTACTGGAATCCAAATAATAAGTCCACTTATTTTACAGAAGTCAGTGTAGGTTTTGTACTGCCACCACTTGATTCCGGGCCGTATATCCGGGTTCCTTTATATACAGTTGTATTTCATTGGTTCGATCCAATCCCACATCGAATCAAACCCGCATGGAATTCGCTATTAAATTCCTTTTGTACGTACTCGAAAACTACAGTACTCTAAATTACGTACGTATATTCCTATGTAACTTACAGTACTACAGCTGGAATGATAAGATAATACGAGTCGAAGATACAAACGATCAAGTCATATGCACCTTTAGCGTTTGGAATAATGAGACTCAAAGGTTACCTCTTTCTCTATGTGAGATTGGAATACGATCGAACCAGAGGTGCAATCGTCATTCTGACACCCAAATTTGATACTTAGTGATCAAATGACAGTCATTCTTACGATCGAAGTTTGATACTTAGTACTCGAAGAAAGAACACACACTAGAGGTTCGCACATGCAATCTCTTGTTAAGTGTGCTGTTTTCAAGAAAAGACAGCAGAGGTTCGAAGTGCTTGCTCACAAATCTTCTAAAGATAGTGTCGTTTCAAGCTCAGTTGGGAAGCCATCTGCTTATCCAGTTCGGAAGCCTCTTTATGAAGCACATTCTATGACCTACAATTCGCCTGCTGTCGGTATCACCAAACAGCACCGTGATGCTATCAAGATCAGGCTGTATCAATTACATGCTACTCTCTTGATTGCCAATTGGCTCTATGATGACGTCACCTGACAGATCAAATCTACGATTTGATCTACGATCCATCTACGATCAATCTAAGATCAATCTAAGATCAATCTAAGATCAATCTACGATCAAGCTCTTCTTTGCCTTTGGATTGAGTCAGCTCAACAGCCAGTTTCAAAAGGAAATTAATATTCACCGGCCAGGCCGGCATGCGCGTACATGGTTGAATTTCATTGGTTGGAATTGCTGAAAGTGGTTATTCGACCAAGTCAGAGGAAATTACTGTTAACCGTTAAACTGCACACAATCCTTAAGACCGAGGTCTGACTTTTCTCTGACTTAGTATAAATAATCTCTTTTTAGTTTTTAGATTGTTGTGACACATAGTCTGTTCGTCGTCCATATTCGTTGCATGGATAAAAAATATCTTAGCCGACATTCCATTTGTGACCAAGAAATTAGAAAAGTCATCCCAGGTTCACAAAACTTATTGAATTTTGAGTTCAGCTAACATACATATGTACTTGGTTAATTTAGGGTGTGTGTTGAATGTCTTCAAATAAAAGTTATGTCACTAGCATATTTCCTTTTTGGTTGCAAACATGATCTTCCTGCCACCACCATCCTTGGCGAACCACATGTGTCGCCAGCATTGCCAATTTGCCGCCAACTTCTTGCTCAACTTCAAACTGTCCCCTTCAAATGTATAGTACTGTAGTCATGCACTGTCATGCAGCAGTTGAACTGGTAGTTAACTGTTCCAATATGTTCTCCACAGAGGTCCTTCCTTATTCATCTAGGGATATTTGTTTTGGGGTTTTTGTGCTACACTTCAACACATATACCACACAGTTCCTGCATACCTTTTGATGCATCGTCACAATGCTTCTATTGTGGTTGCAATTTTGGGCCTTGGTTGTTTTGCTACCTCCACATACAATGGCTGGATAGTCCTTGTAATTGGGGTCCGGGGAGTAACTTTGTCAACAGATCTGTAGTGTTAGTCTCTCCAAGCTCCTTGCAGATTCTAATCCATCCAGCATCTACTATGTTCTCCTGTACTTTCTGGTAGCATATCACATTCACTTTCTTCTTTGGAATACCTTGCATACCCATTGATGGGTACACCCAGCCTCCTCAGTTTGTATCTGAGGCCTTCTATTTGTTCAATTGATATCCTTATGGCAACAATTTCACTACCAAACGTCAATGTCTCCACTGTGTTTTGGTGCCTCAAAAACCATACAACTAGGTCATTGTTCAAATAAATTATTACCCCAGTATTTGACCTCCTCAATTGTTTGCATCCTTGGCATCCAGGAAAGAGAACATGCTGACTGATTTCTGTCATTTGGAATTGCTTCCGCTGCATTGGGATAACTCAGTCTAATTACAGTCCCCAAATCATTCCTCGTTGATCATTGACACCGTATCATCAAACACTAGCTTAGATATACCATACTGTTTCAGATATGCAAAGATATGGAGTACCTGTTCCAAATGCCCTTCTTCCCTAGCCTGAGCTAGGTACCTTGATAGTTATGGTATGGCCATAAGGATGTCTAAGCGACCCAGTTCACATATCCATCTGATTACACCAATTTCCCCTTGGTAATAGTTTTGTCATGCTGCATCCAATTCAGGGGATTGGTCCAACTCTGGCTGGTACCCCGAGGCCATGGGAGTAGCTGTTTTTGTTGGCAGCCATAGGTTAGCCTTTGCTGAATCCCTCTCTACTTCCTGTATTGCCTTTTTAATGTACTTGGTGGATAACACGGCCCATCAAGCCTTCTGGGGCTGATCTGAGTTTGGTATGGTTATCTTCTTGCTTCTAGCTCCCAAATACAGCTCCTTGACCCTCCTCTTCACTACTCTGCATACCCTCTCATCCCCTATAGGTATCATCACCTCTGCTTGCAAGTACTTGTCATAAGCCTCTGGTGTCAACGATTCTGTATCTGGTATGGACTGCTCTGGGTCATGGTTGGCTGTTGCTGTGCCATCACCTTGGAATATGCCCTCATGTTCATGTGGCAACTTATTCCTGTCCCCTTCAGTCTTATTACCAATCTTCTACTCCACAGCTTCATCAAACTTATGCATCTCTTCCTTCTTCATGTGTGATGGGTGCTCACTACCTGGGATTCTCCATGCAGTGCTCCAAACTATGGGCTTCCAAGTCTTTGGTAGTAAACAGAAGCAGTATGGGCTTCCAAGTCTTTGGTAGTAACCAGAAGCAGTCCCCAGTCTTGTAGTCTGGTGCCAGTCCTAACCATCTTGCTAGTTGTGTTTCACATCAGAGTCTCTACAGAAGACCTATTGGGTGATTCCAAAAATAGTCTGGGTAGGGACCTAGATTAAATCTGGGTAGGGACCAAATTTGGTTTTGTACCTTTTTGACCCAGATTCCAGTCAAGGTGAGCTCACATCGACCAGTTTCTGGGTCCCTACCCAGATTTTCTTGAAATCTGCGATGAAATTTTGATTTTTGCGCGTGCCTCTGCTTATCACTGAGGAAGTTGTTATCACTTAGGTATTATTACGAGTATTAATCTTTTATTTTTGTTACTAATTTATTTTATCCATGGACAAATTCCAAATTCCAAAAAATGAGACTTTAGACACTGGCCCGCTAAAATCTGGGTATGGTGATTTTTATTCCCAAAATACAAAAATCTGGGTCCCTACCCAGACTATTTTGGGAATCACCCATTGATACCATTTGAACTCCATCCATAGTCCGATGTCTGGCTTTTATCCCGTAGTGATCTCAAATGGTGTCTGTCCCTTGTTTCCTGGGACTTTGGATGCCGTAATTGCCCAGTTTCCAGATACATATGTGCCTAAAACTTTCCATAGCCTGCTGGAACATCAACTTTGGTTTCTGTACTTCTTTATCTCTCTTTTCACCTCTCCAATCTCTCTATTGGCAAGGTTCCTCCACCATGAATAGGGTTCCGTCACACAAATGAGATTTGGGGTTCTTTGGGAATCATGCGCATATTTGGGCCGAACTCCACTGGTCCCCCTTTGTAATTTCACCCAATTTTTTGAAATTAATGTCGAACTCATAATATTCTGATGCACACTGCATTTTCCTACCCCACTGGCATCTGTTTCCAATTCAGTGGAATGTTACTGAATTTTATGCCTGAAACAAATAGTGCATGGTTGCAATTTCTCAATCTCAATTGGCTCCTCATTTTTATTGTTATTACTGGCTATCGTACTAACGATGGTCCGTACTCCCAAATATCAGGTTTATTGTAAATGTTGCTACCGGGACTCTCCTCTTATCACTACTGGTTACGGAAAGAAGAAGGTTACCAAGAAAAAGAACCCCCCCTTGTTTACAGCAAGACAAAGGAAGAATACGGGAGTAGTTGTCTCTCCCGGTCTTATGGACCATATTTCACATAATCTGGGTGCATGTTATTCTTATTACTACCAGTGTTTGGGGGTAGATGATTTTGCATCTTCCATATTTATTAGAGAATTGAAGAAGCTAGAGGATTCTAGTGAGCAATTATGTCTAACAAACACCCGTAACGTTCCACTGAGTAGTGGCGTATTACCAGAGGTGCTTGTCAATCAAGTTATGTACGACCCTTCTGCCGAACCAATGTAGCGTTCTTTGATTGGTGGGGAATTAAACAACAATGACAATGACTCTGTTTCTGATGATAATTGTTTCTCTCCTAATGATCACAATGAGGAAGAAGGAATTGACAGCACAGAAGTCCCCCCTCTTTAAGTGTCAATAGTGAAGGCAACAATATTGATGTTGATGATTCCCATCGTGATTCAAACACGGCAATTATGACACCCAATGTTGGCAGGGAGGTATCAGATGAACTGAAGGTCAAGATCAAGTTAATGAAAACCATGCGGAATCATAGCATACCATTAGTTGCAGAGAAGGAATTGTATGAGTGGGCAATCAAATCAGAGCGGCTCAATTTATTTTGATGGACAAAAGGAAATCTCATACAGACAAGATCAAGAGTCATGAAGGACATTTACGCAACTGTGCCTGAAATAGAAGGTGATGGGTTTGAACCTCCTCATCTTATTGACTGGTGTTATAAGAGATGAATTTGTGGCGACATTGCTGGCCGTAAACAAATCTACATACAATTGTTCCAAAAAGCACTTCATTTCCTATCAACGAACGTCACATTGGTAAGCAAGAAAATCTGTCTTTCCCCCTTGCTGAAGACCCTACCTTACCAGTCCGTTCTCCAGAACTACAAGGTAATATTGATATAGACAAACTCCATCACGGTGAATGGTGGATCAATACTTGGGAAATGAGATGCAAAACCAAATCCAATGAAACTTTGGTGCCTATTATTCTCTACATGGATGGAATCACAATCGCTTATTTTTTGTTTTTTCATTTTCTGTAACAGCGTTGCAGGAAATGCCCTTTGGTTGTTTTGGGGGTACAGTCAATAACTTCATTTTTTTAAAAAATTGTGCGATTGGGTTGCAGCAGCCCCCTAATTGCAATGGCATGTCTTGATGTTTATCAATTCATGTATTTGTTGTTTTTTCCATGATTTTCTGCAACGGCGTTGCATGAAATGCCCTTTTTGTTGTTTTTGGGGTACTTTAAGAACTTAAGGATTGTTTTGAAATAGCGCAATTGCATTGCAGCAACCCCCCTCAATACAATTGCACATCTCGATGTTCATCAATTCACGTATTTTTGTTTTTCCATTTTCTGCAATGGTGTTGCAAGAGTTGGCATTTTCGCTCCATTTGGGGAACATTGAATAACTTAAGGAAATTTTCGACAAGTAAACAATTGTCCTTATAAAACTTATTACTACTATTTCACACAGGTTATGAATCTGTTACTGTTGTCGCCCTCGCTAATGCTGTTGCCACTTGCTATTGCTCAGGAATTGAACAGTCACCGGCCCGCAACGATAAACAAAAATGATGACAACGATGATGGCAGCAACAACAAGGGCATGTTGGTGTTAGTACAACTTCTATTTGGACCGGGGGAAGGGGCAAGGATGACGAATACAGAATGGAAAAGTGTGTAAAATCATAATATGAAGTATTACTATTTCTAGCTTTTGCCGCTCACTGTTGCTCCTCCCTGTTTGTCGGACTTAAAATACAAAGAAAAACAGAAAGGAGAAAATACATCATCAGCAGTGCAGCAGGCAGGCATAATCTTCTATCTCTCTCACCATTGCCCTTCCATGTAACAAGTCCTAAAGTTAAGAAGTGAATGCAGCAGAAAAAAGTTACCTACCAAGTTGAGCTTGCTGCAAGGAGGAGAAGAAAAAAATCATTTTTGATTGCTGTAATATGTAGTACTCCTTTGACAAAAACTAAAAGTAATAATATGAATTACTTCGTAATAATAATTGGAGATTATTATTAGTATGTCAGAGCAGTGTCCGACACCTCCCTTAGCAAAATGCGCATGATTTAACCGTAACGGCCAAAATCTCTGACACACTAAGATAACCACTTTGCAGTAAATCCAACCAGTAAAATTCAACTATATAATGTAGTATGTGCATACTATTCGCGTGGATATGCGTGCATGTATGCGTGATGTGGGTTTGATTTGATGTGGGATTTGATCGAACCAATGAAATTCAACCATATGGGTGTAACCCGGATATTGGATGTGATTAAGAAACCCAGATACTTGGCCTGCCAGTACCGATGGTACATAGTACAAAACCTACGCTAACAATCATGTGAGAAAGAAACCCGGATATACTGACTAAAAGGAGCCCGGATATACGGCCTGGCAGTACAAAACCAACGCCGACAGGATCAATAATAACTACTGTATTGGGTGATTCCCGAAATACTTTTTTGTAACATACATAAATTTCTGTTTTTAGTATTTCGGGAATGAAAATTTTGTACATACCGTACTTTTTTTGGCGGGAAAGTGCATAAATCTCATTTTGGAATGTGGAATCTCATTTTGGAATAATAAACAAGCATGCGCGAAACAACATGTGGATTCCGAAACAAGAACATGTGGATTCCCTTATAAAAAGTGTAACGGTTACAAATCATAGTCGATGTGAGCTCACGTTGACTATGATTTGTAACATTACGACTGGTTAAGTAGAAAATTTCGTGTTTATGTAGTACATAAAAGTATTTCGGGAATCACCCATTATTAATTGTTAGTAAAATAACTGGTTATTTTATTTCGTACAGTCCGACAACTGACCGATTCTGGTATAAAATTACTGTACGGTACCGGACCGAAACTATTCTTGCTTGTGTCTGGATTGAAAAACCAACAAGCAGTTGCTTCAATGAATTATGAGTTCACTTTTTATGGAAGATAAACAGAAAAATCTCGTGACAAGAAAACATTGATCAGCAATGCATATGGAAGAGGACATTATCAAAATCATTGCACTGGCTTCGTATTATTTGGACTGGTTCGTATGACTTCTATCCAATCTGAAATAGCCTTACGATTTTTTTGGCTAGCACTTGTACGGGTCACACCGCAAGTTAGGAGGGTCGAATTACTGGAATATTTTCTACAGTCAACTTTGTGAAAAACAATGGTTCGGAAAAGAGAAGAATTTAGGAAGAAACCGTTTTGTCATAAATTAAATTAAAATGGACTATTCGTGAAGATAATTATACTATATATGCTAATTTGCTTACAGACCCGCAGATAGCCCAAAAATCATCGTGGATATCAATCTTACTTGCGTCAATACAAGAATGAATATATGTCTGCCGGTATAGAACGACCAAACATATTCGAGTTGTCTTGAAAAAGGTTCTTTTTTTCATTTTTGGCTTATTACAAATTTTCAGTGTTTCCGTTATCGGTCCCAAAAACTGATGCACTTTTTTAAGGTGGGAAATTTTCACACATGATGGGGATAATGACCATGCCAGAAATCAAATCACGTTTGGAAATATCAGTATTTTGTTAGTTTTTGATATAAAAATCGCCCCCCAATAAGTAAATTTCACATATATTTTTTGAAAGCTTATATCATTGAATGGATTCATGTTACAGCATTACCGTTATTTCTACGTATGAAGTCATATCACTATTATCTTAAAGGAGCAAACAATTTCACGATTATAGTTCAACTCACATCATTTATCGTCACAGATCGGCTTCCATGGAATTCCGCGGGAGGGCAATTGGACAGTTTTCAATTTTCGTACTGTACATATAGCCGAACACCGGATAATTATGCATCCCGACAACTTCTGGAAAAGTGCTCTCGCTAAGGAACATTCAGGTTTTGCGACCCCACAAGCATTCACACCATTTTTATTTTTTATCGTACTGTTCATCATCTGTCAATACTCGCCTCAATTCTTCCCCAAGCTGATTTATCCATTCCGTAATCAACCATGATCGCCTACAATCTGTTCGACCATTCACGTACCAGGCGCGGAAATGAATCCCCATCGTTGCGCTGTCGCCATCGAAACGGTGACGATAGCAATAATGGTTGTTGTAATGTGGATGATCCGCGGCAGAATCATTATCGGGCACAGAGATTGAACAACCAGGCCGCCTGCTACATTGATTTGGGACAGTATGATCAAGCGATCGTGTTGTTGGTGGAGGCCTTGCGCCAGAATTCTTCCAAACCCATTTCCGGAAGCAGAAGCAGTATTCTTCAGATGGATGGATGCTCGTGCTCACATTGTTCACTCGATGAGTGCATTGCATATTCCGAAAGGCGAGCCCAGAGAGCCGCTGCGCAGGGCATGGTTCACGGGCACCGGAGCACCAATAGCACGAGCATCGCAAAGAAACGGAAGATCGTCGCAGGTCTGCGACTCGAGGAACAAAACGAGGATACAGAAGACGAAAGAAAGGGCAATTTCCTCCATCGGAGACCGATCCTTGTCACTCCTACAACCATCGCGGAAGGCCATATCATGGGGAGAACATTGTCCTTGATAGCAACTTTTAATCTTGCTCTGGCAAATCACTTAAAGGTCGTCGCGTATATTGGCGAGCAGGGCAGATACTGCAACTCTGCTACGAACGGCAGGACGAAGACAGCACCTTTACCAGAAGGCACACGAGAGTGCTTCCGCCAGATTTTGCGATTGTACGAACTCGCCTACAAGTGGAAAGTTGATTTGTGCCTCGAGCAACATAACAACAACAGCTTTCGTCTCGTTAATGGCAACAGTCGTCAAAACAGCACCACAACCAACAGCGGCGACATGATGGACAACGAGACGCACCAAGATCCACAGTATTGTGAGGAAAACTACGCGGGTCAACAGCAGCAGCAGCAGCAGCAGCCACGATCGAGTCTTTCATCGTTTGCAACAACATTTGCGACCGGCACAGAATCCGCTTCGACGCTACCATCATTACAATGCAATAATGACAAAGACCGAGACGGATCCAATAGTAGTCTTCGTTTCGACATGATTATGTGCAACAATTTGAGTCAGATTCATCGAATGACCCACAATCATTCGAAAGAAAGAAAGTGTCTGGAGCATCTCACGGCCATACTCATGGCTGTGATCGATTGGCAACGCGACGCATTGTTGGAGGAGGAAGATGTGTACAACTCCGAAAACGAAGGCCAACAAACACTACCAAGAGACTCGCTCTGGTACGAAATCGACGCAGAGTCACTTCTTCTGGGCCCCAATGGTGCCAACAATGAAGATCTTTTCTCTTCTTCAGAGCGACAGCAACATCAACCACCTCCCGAAGTCCTTTCAGGAATTGTTAGAAAGCGCAAAGGACGATCCCGGTACATGGATGTGGACGGATTCCTGTACAACATCACTCCTCTTATTCTCACGAAAGAATGTGCCCATGCCGCTTGAACGAATGCACAGACAATTGTTCTCGCCTAGTGGATCGGCTGTTGTAAGGCCATTTGTAAACTAGAATTTTCTAGAGTAGTAACACGCATGTATTTCAGTGAATAATAGCTGCCTGTTGTGTATTTAGTTTTCTTTCGTGGAACAGGAGGTCCCCGATCACTTGACCTTGTTTCTGGTCAGTCCTTCCATCGACATGTTGCCATGACGCACCGGAGTTGAGATCAAGTCATCATGAACAGGTGATGGAATTCGACGCCCCTGTATCAATGACTATTGGGAGCTCAGTTGGTTTTGTTGATGTGTGGATTGATGGGCTTTGTAGTGGTGGTACGATCATATTCTAATTGTAAGATAGGACTAAGCCCCCCTGTAAGGGCTTGGCTTCAAGTAGAATTTGCATGTACTTGTTGCTTGTAGGGGGCTAAGAAGCACTGATAAGTTTCAGGTAGGGTGAATTCAAGGGCATTCTGAATTGCTTGACATTGCTGTAGCGCGTCCATGTGATCAAGCAATTGGTTGATTTTGTCGTGTACTATGATGATTGCTGTTGTTGTCTCTGCAGCTTTGCTAGGGGCTCGTGTTTCAATAGGGTCTACTTCAGCATAATTGTATCATTGGTGTAATTCAGGGTGGTATTTTCTAATGTAGATTGTTTGGCTCAGGTTGACACTGGAGAGTTACTTGTTGTAGATTCAAAACTCCAGAATGATACTGATAATATGTAATCAATTTGCAAATTGTTAGTTCTTGCAGCAATGGTAGTTAGTGTATCACCACTTTGGTTTAGATTGTTGTTCTTCACTCATCCATAGAATGATGCAAGGATGTAACATCCTGCTGCATTGAGTAGATGAAATGGCACCACTACTGCCACACATATGGCTTGGTAGAACCAATCAACTGACAAATATATCAACCAGATGACCAACTAGTAGCAGATAAAGTTAGTGATCACATCAGTAGAATGTTTTGAGCTGTTGGTTAGTAATTGATCATCTGTCATACTAAGAATGAAGCAGTAGGATACAGATTTTTTTAGCAGATGCCATCACACCATTACCCTCAGATCTCACCTGTATGATAATACAGTTGCAACTTCTGCTCAGCGGGGTTGACGCTATCATTGTAGATACACGTAGTGGGCACAGTTACAGCAGAAGTTCCGCCTATTACTGAATTGGTACTTGCTGTCCGCTGTGCAATCTGGCCTAGATTTGCAATGGCTGGTTGAGATGGTATTGGTACCAATCCATCGTTTATCTGTCTGTCACTTGGATTTTTGTCTGGTATCCACCATCTGTTCAAACTAGAGTTCTGGTCACTGGGGTGAGGGATCCCATTGATTACTCTCTTGTTCTTCTCCTGGTGAGGTTCTAGGGCTCTCCACTTGGGAAGAATATGGTGTCATCTTATTCCATTTGGGTCCTGGTCATCATTCTCTTTGATCCTTTCTTGGCCCTTTTCTTCTGGACAGTTGTAAACTTGCTGATCCTTCCATCCCTAATTGAAGAAGCAAGTCCCCTTTTCCCATAAGGGAATATTGACTGAAGCACTTCCATTGTTAGTCAATTGTTGGTGTCAATTGTTGCTGTTACCTCCATGATTAAGTGTATCTTTGCTGGCCATGAACGAGGACTTCTCTGGGGCTTTCTGTAGGACTGCATCCCATCTTCCACATCCAATAACTGTCACGTGACCCTTTTTTTTTTTTGTCGCGAGGTACTGTCGCAACCCCTTTTTGTGTGTAATTTTAACACGAGTCCCCCTTGTGATTCACTAGGTCAGTATCATGCCCAATTTTCTAATTCTCAATCCCTGGGTCGCGATTATTTTTTTCCTTGGGTCAAAAATAATTATTATTAATTTTTAATATAACGTACCCGTACGTTCGCGAATCACACCTACTAAAATTAAATACGCAAGGTCATGACTCACAACCAAGCCCCCCCTGTGATTCGGTGGCTTCGTATCATGCTCATTTTTCTAACTCTCAATCCCTGGTTCGCGATTATTTTTTTCCTTGGGTCATGAATAATTATTTTTAATTTTTAATATCACCTACCCGTACGTTTGCGAATCACACCTACAAAAATTAAATACGCAAGGTCATGACTCACAACCAGTAAAATTTAACATTAGTGCTTGCGGCACACAACCCTTAAAATGTATCTCCATTGCTCGCGACACTCTACCCTTATAATTTAATATTTGTGCTCGCAACACACAACCCTTAAAATTTGATATCATCGCTTGCGACTACCTACCACTACAGTTGAATTATTCGGGTCAAGAATTTGTCTAGTAGTATCATATGCAAAATATGTATGATAGGTATGAGTACTCCTTTCCGTACATTTTAATCATTTGTGTCACACAATGTACTATTTATTGCAACGGTATGCAATTTATGTAGAACATGTACCTTTTACCCTAATCACTCTCCCCGAAGATTTACCCGTGTCGTACTAGGTGTGAACCCACCCGCGTTGTTGTCAAATTAGTGAATGGACTGACACAATGAACAGTAACAATTCTGAAAACAATGTCTAAACTTCCTCCATTCCGCCAAGCAATTGCATCAATACAGGATCAATATAGTTGTCATCCTCATTTTCCTCTTCAGCAAGACTACTGGCAACAGTGCCAGCACCATCTTTTGATACAGTACCAGTAGGGTTTTTTTCTGACTTGAATCTTTCCAGCATCATTTTCTAAAAACAATTTACGCGTTTCCGGATCTTCTCTTAACAATTGTACCTTCTTGCACAATCTAGCGAACACTTGCCTTGCTCCGCTGTTCTGTTCTGTTTGATCGTTCCGTTTTGTCATTCCGTTTCATCCCTTCCTCCTTCTTATGTCCTTTTGTTGGTTTGTTGTTCCTGAAGAATAAAAATAAGAGAAAGAAAGATCAGAAGCAAATAGAATCTCCAACAAATTGCTGTCATTGTCACTCACTAGTGTTTCTTGTTGTTGTTTTTCATTGCCGATCCGTTGTTTCCATGCTTTTCATTTTTTTAAAATACCGTGCCAATGAAGAAGGATGTGTTGCTTTTTGTGTGATTTTGATTTGGGGTATGTACAGTTTTCCGTGTGTGTACAGTTTTTTGTGTGCGAACTTTTCTGTTGTTCCATTCTGTCGTTCTGTCCCATTGTTCCGTTCCATTGTTCCGTTCTGTTTCATTGGTTGTTCTTAAGTGCCCTCCTTTCCTTCGTTGGTTCGTTTGATTGTTGTTCTGTTTCAATAAAAATAAAAATGAAAGAAAGAAAGATCAGAAACAAATAGTGTCTCCAACAAATTGCCGTCATTGTCACTCACTGCTGTTGTTCTGTTGTTCCATTCTGTCATTCCTTTTTTTTAAATGCGTTGTTCCATTTTGAGTGTCGTTCTTTCCCTTGTTGGTTTGTTTGATTGTTGTTCCATTTCAATAACAATAAAAATAAAAATAAAAGAAAGAAAGATCAGAAACAAATAGAATCTCCAACGAATTGCTGTTATTGTCACTGACTAGTGTTTCTTCTTTGTTGTTCGGTTGTTCTGTTGTTCCATTGTTCGTGACTGTCGGACAACATTCATTTTCCCTGCTTCAAAAAAACTGTGCCAACCAAGAAGCATGTGTTGCGTTTTGTGTGGTGGTTCCGTGTGTATACAGTTTTTCATGTGTGTGTGGTTTTGTGTGTGTTGTGTGTGCTATGCACCCTGACTTCTTCCATGTGCCTGGCTTGTGCACGGCCTTTATTTTCTATATAAGTAAATCATGTACGAGTGCACGCCACCCCTCCCGCGCCATGATTTTTTCAAAGAGGAAATTGTGATTACACAAAGGTTATGTATCTAAATCCCCAACCCATCTGTAGAATCTGGTAGCCAGTCAGTGGTTTGAAACTCCCTTGGGTCAGTATGGTACCTATCTACGTACACTTTTTGCACAGTACCCAACTATGTACCTTTTTGCATGCATTATTAGCTACAACTAGTAGTACTGGTAATATCTGCACCATTCTTTTGTCTGAGAATAATAAAAAAACAGCACCTCCATTTCAATTAAACAACTTCTGAATTATTTTCATTTGACACTCATTAAAGTACGTTTTTGGTGATTGGATTATACAAAGTAAATGTTCTTCCTATTATGGACTTGACCTCATACTTTGCCTGTCATTACCCAATAAGTTATTTTGTGTCCTGGATTTGCACCAATAATATTCTCTTGTGTGCCATTTGGAGAGACAAACCACAGCAGTTTCAGCAATCTGTGGGGCAATATTGTTATCAATATGCATCATAGGATTCATGAAAAAATCATTCATGGCCTGGACCGGATACTTTGTAAGTCATTACCCAATAAGTAAGTTTGTGCCCCGGATTTGCAACAAAAATATCCTCTTGTGTGTCATTTGGAGACACAAACCACAACATTTTCAGCATTATGTGTGGCAATTTTGTTCCCAATATGCATCAGATGAGTCATGAGAAATATATTCATGCACGGCACCAAAAACTTTGAGAGTCATTACCCAATATTTTTCCTCCAAATCCAGGACCCAAATGCACTCGTTAGTAGGTGGTGACACACCAAACATCACACATAACTCACTTCTATTTCTTTCATGATTCAACTTATCCATTACAGGAACAATATTCATGGACTAATCACCCAAAATATCTGATTTTCTAATTTTTAATTGCAAATTAGTGTGTATTCTTCCTCCAAATCCAGTACCCAAATGCACTCATTAGGTGGTGACACACAAACTATCACAGATAAGTCACTTCTGTTTCTTTCATGATTCATCTTATCCATTACAGGAACAATATTCATGGACTAATCACCCAAAATATCTGATTTTCTAATTTTTAATTGCAAATTAGTGTGTATTTTCCCTCCCATTCCAGTACCCAAACGCACTCATTAGTTGGTGACACACAAACTATCACACAAAACTCACTTCTGTTTCTTTCATTATTCATCTTATCCATAACAGGAACAATATTCATTGACTAATCACCCAAAATATCTGATTTTCTAATTTCTAATTGCAAATTAGTGTGTATTTTTCCTCCAATTCCAGTACCCAAATGCACTCATTAGTTTGTGACACACAAACTATCACACATAACTCACTTCTATTTCTTTCATGATTCATCTTATCCATAACAGGAACAATATTCATGGACTAATCACTAAAAATATCTGATTTTCTACTTTTTAATTGCAAATTTGAGATTTTCCAACCACTTCTTTAACACCCAGTAACATTTATTTTGAGATTTCAAATTTAAACATGCTTTGAACAAAAAGCCTGCAACGCCGTTCCGATTAGAGAATTCTGAAACGCCGTTCCATGATTGTTGACATGAATTGTACAAAAAAACGTTTCACCACCCCAACAACAGAAGTTATTACTATCATACCTACATTAGTAGTAGTACTACTACTACTATCATAATACACCCGAACACATATCTACGAAAAGAGCATTTTTGGAACGCCGTTCCAAAAAAGGGAAAAAAGGGACAACGGTGGTGAAATGGTGTAGGAAGGTACTGCTGTAGATATCTACTCAAATTTGTTACCAGAAATTATCTAGTAGGAAAATGGTGTAGAAAGCTACTACTGTAGACATCTAGGCAAAGTCGTTACCAGAAATTATCTAATACACAAAATTGTGTACGAAGGTACTGCTGTAGATTTCTACGCAAAGTCGTTACCAGAAATTATCTAGTACGAAAACGGTGTAACTGCTGTAGATATCTACTCAAATTTGTTGCCAGAAATTATCTAGTACAAAAACGATGTAGAAAGCTACTGCTGTAGATATCTACTCAAATTTGTGACCAGAAATTAACTAGTACAAAATTGGTGTAGAAAGCTACTCCTGCTGTAGATATCTACGCAAAGTCGTTACCAGAAATTATCAAGTACACAAAATTGTGTAGGAAGGTACTGCTGTAGATATCTACTCAAATTCATTACCAGAAATTATCTAGTATGAAAACGGTGTAGAAACCTACTGCTGTAGTAGATATCTACTCAAATTTGTCAACAGAAATTATCTACTACAAAAATTGTGTGGGAATCTACTGCTGTAGATATGTAGGCTAATTCGTTACCAGAAATTATCTAGTACAAAAATGGTGTAGAAAGCTACTGCTGTATATTTCTACGCAAATTTGTTACCAGAAATTATCTAGTACGAAAACGGTGTAGAAACCTACTGCTGTAGATATCTACACAAATTCGTTACCAGAAATTATCTGGTGCGAAAATTGTGTATAAAGCTACTGTCGTAGAATGCTACGGAAATTCGTTACTAGAGATTATCTAGTACGAAAATTGTGTAGAAAGCTACTATAGTAGAATGCTAGGCAAATTCGTTACCAGAATTTATCTAGTACGAAAATGGTGTAGAAAGCTACTGTCGTAGAATGATACGCAAATTCGTTACCAGAAATTATCTAGTACGAAAATAATGTAGAAAGCTACTGTCGTAGAAAGATACGTAAATTCAATACCAGAGATTATCTAGTACAAACATTGTGTACAAAGCTACTGTCATAGGATGCTACACAAATGCGTTACCAGAAATTATCTAGTACGAAAATAGTGTAGAAAGCTACTGCTGTAGAATTATAGGCAAATTCATTACTAGAAATTATCTGGTGCGAAAATTGTGTATAAAGCTACTGTCATAGGATGCTACACAAATTCGTTACCAGAAATTATCTAGTACAAAAATTGTGTAGAAAACTACAATAGTAGAAAGCTACGCAAATTCGTTACCAGAAATTATCTAGTACGAAAATGATGTAGAAAGCTACTGTCGTAGAATGCTACGCAAATTTGTTACCAGAAATTATCTAGTACGGAAATGATGTAGAAAGCTACTATCGTAGAAAGATATGCAAATTCAATACCAGAAATTATCTAGTACAAACATTGTGTACAAAGCTACTGTCATAGGATGCTACACAAATGCGTTACCAGAAATTATCTAGTACGAAAATAGTGTAGAAAGCTACTGCTGTAGAATTATAGGCCAATTGATTACCAGAAATTATCTAGTACGAAAATTGTGTAGAAAGCTACTGTCATAGGATGCTACACAAATTCGTTACCAGAAATTATCTAGTACAAAAATTGTGTAGAAAGCTGCTGTAGTAGAAAGCTACGCAAGTTCAATATCAGAAATTATCTAGTACAAAAATTGTGTAGAAAGCTACGTCACACAAACGAGATTCAGGGTTATTTCAGAATCACGCGCATATTTGGGTCGAAACTCCACTGGTCCCCCTTTGTAATTTCACCCTATTTATTAAAATTAATGTCGAACTCATAATATTTTTATGCACATTTCATTTTCCTACCCCACTGGCATCTGTTTCCGAAGTAGTGGCATGTTACTGAATTTTATGCCTGAAACAAACAGTGCATGGTCGCAATTTTTTAATCTCAATCGTTTCCTTGTTTCTATTGTTATTACTGGCTATTGTACGACTTCAGTAGTAACGATGGTCCGCACTCCCAAATATCAGGTATATTGTGTACGTTGCTACCGGGACTCTCCTCTGATCACTACTGGTTACGGAAAGCAGAAGGTTACCAAGAAGAAGAAACCCCCCTTGTTTACAGTGCGACGGAGAAAGAAAACGGGAGTAATTGTTTCTCCCGGTCTTCTCAACCATATTTCACGTAATCCGGGTACATGTTATTCTTATTACTACCGGTGTTTGGGGGTAGATGATTTTGCATCTTCGTTATTCATTAGAAAATCGAGGAAGAAGCTCGAGGATGCTACTCAACAATTAGGTCTAACGAGCACCTGTAACGGTCCACAGAGTAGTGACGGCGCATTACCAGAGGTGCTCGACAATCAAGTTATGTATGACCCTTCTGTCGAACCGATTGGGCGTGCCTTGATTGGTCGGGAATTAACAAACATAGAGGATGACAATGATTCTGTCTCCGATGACAATTTGTTCTTTCCTAATGCCGACGATGAGGAAGAAGGAAGTGTGAGCATAGAGGCCCCCCACTCTTTGATTGTCAATGATGAAGAAGGCAACAACATTGATGTTGACGATTCCCATTGTGATTCAAACACGCTAGTAATTACGACACCCAATGTAGGAAGAAACATATCTGACGAATTGAAGGTCAAGATCAAGTTTATTTTGCGTTTTTCTATTTTCTGCAACGGCGTTGCACCAAATGCCCTTTTCCCGTATTTTCGATGGTATACTAGTATGGTACAATCATACCCCCCTTCTCATGTGTATTTTGCATTTTTCTATTTTCTGCAACGGCATTGCACCAAATGCCCATTTTCCCGTATTTTGGATGGTATACTAGTACGGTACAGTCATACCCCCCTTTTCATGTGTATTTTGCGTTTTTCTATTTTCTGCAACGGCGTTGCACCAAATGCCCTGTTTCTGTATTTTGGATGGTATACTAGTACGGTACAGTCATACCCCCCTTTTCATGTGTATTTTGCGTTTTTCTATTTTCTGCAACGGCGTTGCACGAAATGCCCTTTTTCCGTATTTTGGATGGTATACTACTAGTTTGCTATTTCTTCTCTGCTTCATAGCTCTTTCTGAATTTCTCATGGTCAACAAGGATGCCGTTGCCGATGGAGTAGTAGATGAATTGCTGAAGATTGCGGTTGCTGTTGCTGACGATGTGTCAAATTGTATGCTGCCACGGGTTGTGTTGGAGGAGGAGGAGTGCTGTTGATGCCAATGCAGATGCCGATGCCAATGGTTCAATCGTTCCTGTTGGTGGCTGTTGCTTTCGCTTTGCGTTTTGATTGTTCCCAGTTTCGGTTGGTTCGATTGTTCCGGTTGGCTCAATTGCTATTGATTGCTCTCTGTCGCCGCTCCGTGTTGCTTGCTATCTGCCGCCGCTATTGTTGTTACCGCTGCCATTTGCAATTCGATTGTGGTTGCTGTTGCTGGTCTATGAAAACATGTAATAATTGAACAAAATGGGTGAGTATCTATTGATGTAGTACTAGTAGAGTAAATTATAACAACAGAATAATATAATCTACATGCTAACCTACACAGTTGGCGTCCGATCAATTCGTTGCTAACGATTTGTTGTTCTGATCTGTTGTTCCACCTCAACGGAAGATTTCGCCGCACCTCTATTGTTCCGATTCCTGTTCCGGTCCGATGTTGCAGCCTCCAGCAGGGAAGAAGAAGATGCACCTCCAGCGACACCAGGAAAGATTCGCCGAGCCTCTATTGTTCCGATTTGTTATTCCTGATCCGTCCCTATGAAAATAAGAAGAAAAAATAGAAGTGAGGAAAAAGAACATCATCATCAATGCAACAGGCAGGCAGCAATGTCTATCTATCTCACGTTGTTGCCTTCCACTTGGTGCTGCCTCCGATTCCAATTGTTGTTGCCAATATGTTGTTCCGACAATCGTTGTTGGTGCTGCCGTTGATTTGCAGACTTGTAGTAATTCCTATGTCACGAAAAACAGGGACTTGTTCCTGTTGATATATAGGCAATTGATGCAGATTTTGTGCTTTCAAGATGTTTATGTAAGGCGGCCGTCCAAACAAGAATATCTTTCCAGCAACTAATCCCTAATCGAATGCTTTCTACTTCTTTTGCAGTACAAGGCTGTTATATCGGACTGAAATATCTGAGAACGGATCGTTGTGCTCGTGACATCGTCGCCCTAAGGCATGTGACGAAGAGGGTCGGATCCCACGTTCTCGGACGAAGTGTTGCTTGCAAGAAACAACACTCTACTCAGATAAGTTGGAAAATGAGCTCGGTCAATTTGATTCGAAAGTGAACTAAATTCACTTTTCGAACAGTGTGAGTGATTTTACCGTACAGTGCACTTTTTTCTAAGTACTGAATCTACATGAAATTCGAATCTGTTTGAATTTTTTGAACGTTCGTTCGAATTATTTTGGAATTAGTACTGAATCTACATGCTAGCTAGTACGTAGTACTGAATGCTGAATTTTTTGAACGTTGAACGTTCGAACGAACGTTTGTTCGAATTATTTTGGAATTAGTACTGAATCTACATGCTAGCTAGTACGTAGTACTGAATGCTGTATGTGATCCGTTTGAATTTTTTGAACCGTTCGAACGTTTGAATTATCTAGCTAGTATGTACTGAATGCTGTATGTGATCCGTTTTAATTTTTTTGAACGTAGGTTCGAATTATTTTGGAATTAGTAGTACTGAATCTACATGCTAGCTAGTACGTAACGATTTTTTATCTTCGTACGTACTTCGAATTTTTTCTTTTTCTTCGTACATACTTAGGGTTAGGGTTAGAGTTAGGGTTAGGGCTTCGAATTTTTTTCTTCATACGTACTTAAGTAGAACTTCTTATTGGGTAATGACTAAAATTATTCTAAAATTCATACTGACTAAAGTATCAGCCTGTTTCTTGTCCAGTTTGTTTCATAGTCTACCCCATCCATAGTATGAACAATATTCATCCTGAAATTGCAGTCAATGGCACACATTTGCACTCAAAACTACCTAGGACTCACTATTTTGGTACATGCATGTCCAGGGACAAACATTATTCTAAAATTCATACTGACTAAAGTATCAGCCTGTTTCTTGTCCAGTTTGTTTCATAGTCTACCCCATCCATAGTATGAGCAATATTCATCCTGAAATTGCAGTCAATGCCACACATTTGCACTCTAAACTGACTAAGACTCACTATTTTGGTACATGCATGTCCAGGGGGGACAAAAATTATTCTAAAATTCATACTGACCTAAGTATCAGCCTGTTTCTTGTCCGGTTTGTTTCATAGTCTCCCCAATCCATAGTATGAGCAATATTCATCCTGAAATTGCAGTCAATGCCACACATTTGCACTCTAAAACTGACTAAGACTCACTATTTTGGTACATGCATGTCCAGGGACAAAAATTATTGTAAAATTCATACTGACTAAAGTATCAGCCTGTTTCTTGTCCAGTTTGTTTCATAGTCTACCCCATCCATAGTATGAGCAATATTCATCCTGAAATTGCAGTCAATGGCACACATTTGCACTCTAAACTGACTAGCCTAGGACTCACTATTTTGGTACATGCATATCCAGGGACAAACATTATTCTAAAATTCATACTGACTAAAGTATCAGCCTGTTTCTTGTCCGGTTTGTTTCATAGTCTACCCCATCCATAGTATGAGCAACTATTCATCCTGAAATTGCAGTCAATGCCACACATTTGCACTCTAAAACTGACTAGGACTCACTATTTTGGTACATGCATGTCCAAGGACAAAAATTATTCTAAAATTCATACTGACTAAAGTATCAGCCTTTTTCTTGTCCAGTTTGTTTTGTAGTGTACCCCATCCATAGTATGAACACTATTCATCCTGAAATTGCAGTCAATGCCACACATTTGCACTCAAAAACTGAGTAGGAATCACTATTTTGGTACATGCATCATGGCCAGGGACAAACATTATTATAAAATTCATAATGACTAAAGTATCAGCCTGAGACTTGTCAATATTGTTTCATAGTCTCCCCAATCCATAGTACTATGAGGAATATTCATCCAAACATTTCAGAAAATAACACACTTTTGCACTCAAAAAGTAATTGAGAAACACTATTTTGGTTACTTGTTCATACAAAAATCAAAAAACAATAACCAAAAATTACGGAGACTACCCTTTGTACACCACATCTCTACGGAGGAATCGATCCACTGGACACGCTTACATCTATATCAAGAACCAATCATATCCTGACGAGGAAAGTTACACTACTTAAAGTTAGGCTGTTTTTGATGGACTAGTACAAAAAGACGTCGGTACATTCAAAAAATGTACTCCATAGAAAATAACAAAACAACAAAAAGGGCTTTTCTTGCAACGCCGTTGCAGAAAATGAAAAGACAATAGGTACGAGAATCAATGCTTGGGCTACGTACGATTACCCTCAGTGGAACCTACGGATTGTGGTCCGCGCCAAAATTTTCAGGACACCACATTGCAGAATATCACGGCACGCGCAAACAAAAGATAGGCAGGCGCCAGTAAAACAACACTCACAGGTAGTACAATTAATAGTAATACAGCACTTCCCGGGAGGCAGTAAATCAAGCACTTACAGCGCGTACAGTATGAATGAAAAAAACATGCCAAACGCTTCCTTCAAACAACATTATTATCATAAAAATAGCGCGCCAAATCAATCAAAGGTAAAAAACGGTAAGTTGAGGTGCACGAGTTAACAAAAAAATAATGGTGGAACTGAGTACTAGTTGCAGTCCGGTGACAGGTAGAACCATTGTTACCAATAACACAAACAGCCCAAACAGCAGTGTATCGGGAAGCGACCGAACAAACACAAACGATACTAGCCAAACATATAAAACCAAAGACAGTAGCAACAGAAATATTCTACAGACAACAAAAGACTACGATAACAATAACTTGGAAAACAACATTGTCAAACATGTCAAAGAAAAAGCATTCAGGAAATTTAAATTCCCGCCAGAGATTACATTCGTGAAGGCGACAATATTCAAAATTGTAAAACAAGCAAATAACAATGAAATACCAAATACGATCGATATAAAAGACCAAAAGTGGAGTGGAATTTATTGCCGTGCAGTGACTGCGTGTAGGTACAATGCTCAAACTCTTGCCAGGAAAAACTACAAAGGTACTCAACCAACAAGAAAATGATTGCCGGCATGCAATCGTTCATAAGCCATTCTAACATTTTGGTCGTATGAACACTGACACGTAGACGATAAAAGAAACAACCTGATACCAGATAGTTTCCCAGGAACGGTTCTAATCACGGACACACAAGACGTTAACTCAGAAAATAGGTACCAATTGCACGAAGACTATCGGCGGAAAAATTCACCAGAATTCAAATACTTCATAAAAAGAATTCTTGGAGCGGTGTCACCAAAACAGACAGACTTCAAAAGAAAATCAGTCAGAATGACAATCAGTAACATTTTCACCCCAAGCGATGAAGCTTTTGCATTGCTTTTCCTTTACAACGACTACGACTCGTGGCTAAACACAACAAAGGGCACGAGGTTGAGAAAAAAATTCACTGACGGTAAGTCTGGAAATAAGGAGGGGTGGAGTAACGAGGGACAAGATCTTTACGAATACCTAGTAAGTGAATTAGAAGAACGAAGGAAGGAACAACAGTCAAAAGAATTAGAGACGGAAATACTTAAAATGTACCAAAAGCAAAATGGCAATCGTAAACAACAAGATAAGGAGGAGAACAAAGAGGGAAAAACACGGAAGCGAAAACGTACCTTGGTTGAGATTCTAGGCGAAGATGATGAGGACTACAAATTTTTCATGGAATGCAATAAAAATGAACAAGAGTAACTGATGATATCAACATCAATAGTAGAACGGCTAGTTCATTATTATTTTATGGTTAGCACAATATTGTTCCGGGTCTTCTGTTCGAATATAATACAATAAACAAGATAATTTCAAAGGCTAATAAAATACTTTCGTATTTGTTACAAAATATGTTTGTTGTATTTCCGTATTTGATAAGCGTATCGTGAATATTGTAAAATGTCGGAGAGTATTGCAAATGCGGATAAAATATTTTCTTATTAGTACAAAAATATGGTTGTTGGATTTTGATATTCGAAAAACAAAGTGTGAGTAACGTGAAAGCAACATAACAGAATACATTGCTGGTTATCAAGAAGCTTGTATATTTGTTAAGAAATTTGTATCAACGCTACAACAATATCAGTGTACATAGAGGATATTATTACAAAACATGAGGAGTTTCGTGTGGAAAAAACAAAAATTGAATGGCGAATAAATATTATTGGGGTAAGCATGAAACAAAATTGTAGAATAGAAAGATTCTTAAGCAAGCATGAAAAGGGGCTGAAAAAAACGGTGGCGAAAATAGACCTACTTGAAATTGTTGCGTGCAAAAATAGGTAGAGAATTATTTATTGTGCGCGCAACAAAATGTTTCGGAATATTTTAAATATCGCACGAATTTTACGAAAGCACGAGCATCGTTTATGTGACGTAATCTCGTAGGATGCTACACAAATTCATTACCAGTACCAAAAACACCTTCACACATGTGGTACGTACGAGGAGTATTGATGTAGAGAGCGAATGAAAGTAATGGTAGTGCCACGTGGCACTCCCTACAAGCGGTAGAGGGCCGGACCGGGGGAAATCTAGTAGATTTCACTATCACTAAAACTAGCTTCTAAGCACACGCTCAAACCTCGATTATCCTTAACAAGCCGGCAAAGGATTCCTCCAACAAAGCAAAAGCCTACACTCCCTACCGGAAGGAATACAATCAATTCCCTGTATCACGATGTGTCACTGTATCATGGTAGCTCGTACAGATGGGCTTGCAACCAAAAGACTCGTCTGCAATCGAAATTTACAGGCTAGCACTAGGAAAGCCTGTAAAGGAACAATCCTCCCGCAAAGGCAAGCAAAGCTCACTCTTTTGCTCCTAAAACGATTAGTAGTAGAATAAATTGGCCCACCACGCCCGCCTGCAGAAAAGGCTTAACAGCCAAAGTCTTAACTGCCCAAGCTGTTAAGCCAGGCTGTGCGCCGGTGTGTGTGGGCACAGCAAACTAAGGGACCAGACTCTACAGCCTGCAAACCAACCAACAGGCTGGAGTTTCACGGCTCCCCCTCTAGCATTGCTTAACCCACCAACACACCCATGAGCTACAAGCATTGCACATACAGTACTACAAGTAGGCTGGCTACTGAGGCTATCACGAATGTAGTGAGTGATAGCGCTTACAAACCACCGGTACATGAAAGATCATGTCACAGTCACTGTATCACAAGTTGAGAATGTTAAGTAAAAAATCAGGGCACTATTCTTTATTGTTCTATATTCAAAAAGCGCGCGACGCGCGATTAATTTACTTAACCTTCTTATTTCAATTAAGAAAATCAAATTATTCTTCATTGTTCTATATTTACTGCATTAGATCTCACAGGTTAAGTATCGATTTTTTTCTTCGAACACACACACACACACACACACACAGCGAAAAGTAATTTTGGCAAATATCGGAACAACGAATCGGCAGCATCGAATCGATCGGATGCCAACAGTGTAGGTTGGTAGCACGTAGATTATATTATTCTGTTGTTATCATTTACTCTACATCAATAGATACTCACCTCAATTTTTTTCAATTATTGTAGATTGTTATAGATTGGCAACAACGGCAACGAATCAATCAGTAACAAGAATTGCCGTTCCAGACCACTCAATCTGAAACGTCGTTCCAGAAATTTGACCCTGAAACGCCAATACAGACGTTCTGCGGATTTTCAAGCGGCCGGAACCGGGAATGATCTAACCAATAGCGGCAGCGATAGCAACAGCGGCAAGCGGGAACGCCCGAAGCTCTGCCACAAAAGTCAGAATTGCCGTTCCAGACAACTCAATCTGAAACGCCGTTCCAGAAACTTGACCCTGAAACGCACTCCATAGGCAAATCGATTCAGTCGTTGTCCTCCAACGGCTAATCTGCACAGAGTCCGGTGATTGTCAGACAAGAATGGCACCCGGTGCAATGGGATTCAAAACAACAACAAAGCAATTGCCAGCAAAAGCAATCAAGCAAAAATCAAAGAGGAAACATGGGAAGACATGTAGAAAGAGAATGACTTCAAATTTTCTCCAAAACGCAGCACCGTCATCATCAACAATCCACCAGACTTACAAACACTTGAAAAACCAAAGAAGGCACGTCAAAGTATGAAGGAAATTGTCCAACATGCCAAGCGAATAGCATTGAAAACAGTTCACAAGAAAGGGTTTCAAGGAAAATTCATGGAAACACGATGGGGTTTGAAAACAGTTGGAGCAAAGGAATATAGCTCAAAACGGCGCTCAAAACAGCGCTTGATTGCCGTCCAATTGACATTAGATTGCCATTCCCTGTCAAGAAATAGTAGAGTAACATGCTGGCGTTCAAATCTGGTAGGGTTTGTACATGTCTGCCTCCATTGTCTCCTCTATCCAAGGGGAAAGAGATGGGCCGGAGCAGGGTCATTGTTGTCTTTGTCGTTGGCTCAGTTTTTTTGTATCTTCGTCATTCAGATTCGTCTTATTCGCCATTGAATACCCTTCCCAATAAAAATTGAAGTATAGTAACGTGTAGGTATTTGAGTTGGTGTCATTTTGTACTATTTGTACCGTGGTGAGGCCTTATGGTCTGTTCTACGGTAGGAGAAATAGAATGGTTGTCAAAATGGAAATGTTGTTCGTTGTATCTTCGTAATTTGCTGTTGGATTGCCCTTCAATTGCCATTCCTGGCCAGCAAATCAGTAGAGTAACATGCTGGCGTTCAAACCTGGTAGGGGTTGTACATGTCTGCCTCCATTCTCTCCTTTATCCAAGGGGAAAGAGATGGGTCGGAGTAGGGCCAGTAGTTGTCGTTGTCTTTGCTGTTTGAATACCCTTCCCGATCAAAAATGAAGTAGAGTAACGTGTAGGTATTTGAGTTGGTGTCATTTTGTACTATTTGTATGGTGGTGAACCTTCATGGTCTGTTCTAGTGAAGGAGAAACAGAAGGGTTGTGGCAGGGTTGTCAAAATGGAAGTTAATGACATCGGTGATTTTGATGATCGGAATTCCTATCAAAAATAAATAATGTCTTTGAGGGTTTTTCTGCTGCTGTGTTTGCAGGGTCTTTTCACTTGTTCTGTTTTTGAAGAGATATCCTCAGTGTACGGAGCACACACATGTTCATTACCTGTAGACTTGTACATGGTTTTTGTACTGTGTATTTATTGTGGTATTTTGTACACAGTGTGGAACGCAACAACGGAGCAAATAAACACTTTTAAAATAGTTTTATTTCATATCTTGGGTTAAGGTTAAGAAGTTTGGTAGCGAGAAATAGATTTTTTAAATCAATTTAGTCAAAATTGAGAGATCAATGGACATTTTGAGTCATCGGGGAGAATTTTGATCGCAACCTGTGGGGGGTCGAAACTCTTCACCACAAAAATTGTGAATTTAAAAAATGCCCTTGCGCCATAACAAAGGAAGGGTCAATTTTCTGAAAATAGGGCTTGCAAGGGGTCGCGTTGGGTCGCGTGACAGTTATTGGACGCATCCTTGGTCATATCCTTGCATGCAAGAATGCTGGCATAGTTGAGAATCTACTTTGCCAATTCAGCAATATCATTTAGCAAGACCTGGTGTCCGCCACTGCTTCAAATGGTCTCTGGGTATTGTGGGTTTCATTTGGTCTACTAGATCACTGCTGTTTTTTTTTCATTTTCAAGTGCTACAATTTGGACAGCTTAAACTTATCTATGCTGGTGGTTCGAAATACTCTGATGAGGTTGTAAACTGCATCTTTTGGAAGGTCTTTTCTGGCTTGTAGCTCTACTTGGTAATGTCTTCTCCCTTACTGTTGCATTTGATTTGGTAGGTTTCAAGGTAGTGGACAAAGGCGTAAAGGCTGTTCTCCCTGGTGGCACTGACCTCATCAAAGGAATAGTGGTGATCCTCCTTGCTCTAAGGGTTGGAATTCCATCCAGCAGGAGTGTATGGGGCTGTACAGATTCTTGTTGGTATTCTTTTCATAGTAAGCAAATGACCAGGCTACTACTAGTAGTACTAGGTCTTCTTGCATGCATCCGAGAACTGTTTCTCTACCCCCAGCGGGGTATTGCATGGTGCCTTCTGAGCCTGTGTGCTCACTAAAAAACTTGCATGTCGTGAGCTTCCCCTTTCCAGACAATATCTCATTGATCCCTATCTGGATCATTACCTAAAACTCACTCTTGACCTGGTGGAATAAAAATAATAAATGAAATGACAATTTCAGGGTTAGGGGTATCATAAAGTTGCTGTGACAAACAATATTTTGTGTCAAACTTACGCAGAGATGAGTTTCTCTCATATTTGCAACATGCTGTTAACTGTACTTAGTAACACAGTGTGAGTGTACATAATAATACCACAATAAATACACAGTACAAAAACCATGTAAAAGTCTACTGGTGATAAACATATGGTGAGTGCACACTACAAATACCACAATAAATACACAGTACAAAAAAGATTCATTTCTGTGACCCTTGTGGCAACCCTTCTGTTTCTCCTTTGATAGAGCAGACCACGGAGGTTTGCCACTGTACAAATAGTACAACATGATACCAACTCAAATACCTACACATTACTCTACTTGGGAAGAGTAAGAGTAACAGAACAAGAATTCTACAGTGTAACACAAATGGCGACCATTCTCATTTTGATGTTGACGACTTTGGTTTACAAGCAAGACCAACATCGTCACACCAACAAAACAATCAACCAGAATGATAATGACAATGATGATTATGACAACACCAAGGGTGGTGTGTTACTACTTCTATTTGGAGAATACAGTATGGAAAAGCGTGTAAAATCATACAAAGTATTACTCTAGCTCTTGCCTCTCGCTGTTGCACCTCAATGTTTGTCGGGCCTGAAATAAGAGAAAAATAATTGTCTATCTCTCTCACTGTTGCCCTCATTTGTCTTCACTTATTCATCTTTGCTTTGTTGCGGTGTTGCTGCCACGGATTCATCGTCATCACGAATTAATTGGTGAAAAATTAAAATAACAGGAAGAAACATCAGAAACAAATAGAATCTCCAACAAAATTGTCATCATTGTCACTCACTTTTGAATGCTTTGTCATCAGGGATGCTTTGCTGTCAGGGATGCTTCGTTGTCCCTGAAATAAGAACAAAAACAAAAGTGAGAAAATACATCCTCAGCAATGCAGGAGGCAGGCCGTCACACATCATTGTCTATCTATCTCACGTCGTCGTCGTCGTTGTTGTTGTTGTTGCCCTCAGTGTTACTGCTGCTGCTCTTGCTGCCGATTCGTTGTTGTTGCTGCTGCTGCCTGCCGCCGATTTGTTGTTGTTGGTATTGCTGCTGCCAATTCGGTGTTATTGTTGTTGTTGTTGTTGTTGTTGTTGTTACCGCCGATTCGTTGTTGCCATCAATTCATTGTAATTTGTTGCTGCTGCTGCTGCTGCTGCTGATTTGATGTTGGATTGAAAGCCTTCTTACTCCTATGTTGCTTGAACAGGAACTTGTTCCTGTCGGCCAAGATGCAAGGGATGCAGCTTTGTGCTTTTGAGACGTCTCCTTCAATCAACGATTCTCTTGTCACAATGCTATATTTGTTTTGTTTGGTACAAGACTAGTCTTTGGACTTCTCCATCTGAGTACGAATCTTTGAGCTAACTAATCAATGGATCAAGAAGGTTAGATCCCACATTCTTGGATGGAATGCAAGCATTCTACTCAGATAAGGGTTGGTGCGATACAACCAATAGTAGGATTTCAATGTCTTTCTTTCCAATTTATGAATGGACATTGTATTTTTTTTGGCATGAGACAATACTGTGAAGATAACACAGTGAAAATCACCCTGTATTTTTGCACAGTGAAAGCCACACTGTATTTTTGTACACACTGTATTTCCATACATACTGTATTTTGGTGTACTGGTACGTGCTGTAATGCTCACGAGAAAAAAGGGTATCTTGGCTATTAGTAAAACACAGTACAAAAATAGATCTGTTAATTAAATTTGATGCGTAATGAATAAGATCTGTTAATTAAATTGATTACTTATTAAAAGCATTTTAAGCCACATGAGTTAGCAATAGTTTTTTTATCAATTTTGAGCTTTAATTGAGTAATGATTTCAAAGCATTTTAAAGGGTATTAGATTTTTCTAATTAATTTTGATTCTCAATTGAATAATGATTTAATAGTGTTGTTAAGGGTATTAGATCTTTCTAATTCATTTGAATCCTTGATTCAATAAGGATTTAATAGTGCTTTTAATGGCATTAGATCTTATAGTTAATTTCAATATGGATTTAAAACCGTTTTTAAGGGCACTAGATCTTTCTAATTAAGTTTTGATCCTTAATTGAATAATGATTTATAAGCGTTTTGAAGGGCATTAGATCTTTTTAATTAATTTGGACCCCTTATTAAACAGGGATTGAAAGACGTTTTAAAGGGCACTACACATTTCTAATTAATTTTGATTCTTCATTCAAAAGGTATCAAATACCGTTTTTAGAGGCATTAGATCTTTCTAATTAATTTTGATGCTAAAAAAAATTCACATCTTTTTTATTTGATATTGAAGAAGTCTTCCGTTTTCTACTCCCAGACATTAATTACTTCCTAATAGTGCCTGATACTCAACTTCAGAAGCTTAATAAATAAATATGTTGTAACTCTAAAAATCGACCGAAAGGTATAGGATAATTGAAATTTAAAGAGAAGTGAGCTCATGGAGAGGGTCTTAGATTTACTATGTAATATGTGTGTTTTTCACTGTGTACCGGGGTTCTCTGTGTTTCAACATGTAAGAGATCTTCCCCGGTTATTTGTTACCATCATCGCACCGTTGCTGTTGCTGTGTTAGTGTTGTGTTGGTCTTACTGTATCGGTCATTCGGCAGTATCGATCTTTCAAGTAGTTTATTCGATGGGCCTCGTGCTTGATCGAGATATATGGAGTAAATGAGAATAAATGAGGCCCATTTGGATTCGGTACTGTCTTTTTCATGATTGCAATAAGTAATTTCCTTATGGGGTGTTAAGTGTATTCGTTTTGAATGCACATAAGGAATCCAGGTGTTTACTTATTGATCCGGTCTTCAAAGGTGTCTTGTTTCGAACCGGTTAACCTTTTTGTTTGTAGTCATAAGTGGAATCGTTTTTACCACTTAAGGATTCCGAGTAGCGGAGGTGCGTTAGATTCTAAGCTCAGCAAGTATTCATGTTCGTACCTCTGCTTCGTTTACACGGTAGCGTTTCTACCGTTTTTCTGTTGTCGTATTTTTAACCGACAACAAAATAATTAAGCAGCTACTTCAGAACGTGAATTAAAACATACTTAAGCTGTTATTTTTGTACTGTATTTTAGTACGTACTGTATTATCGCACTGTATTTTTGCTACGTAATTTTTCTTGGTATGTAGTACATTAAAAAAAAAACATAAGCTGGAATTTCAATACTGTATTTTAGTATGTACTGTATTTTACGTCACATAAACGATGCTCGTGCTTTCGTAATATTCGTGCGATGTTTTAAAATATTCCGAAACATTTTGTTGCTCGCACAATAAATAATTCTCTACCTATTTTTGCACGCAACAATTTCAAGTAGGACTATTTTCCTATCCATATTTTCATCCCTCGTTTCATGGTTGCTTCCAAATTTTTCTATTCTACAATTTTGTTTCATGCTTACCCCGTTAATTTTAACTCGCCATTGAATTTTTGTTATTTTCCACACGAAACTCATCTTTTGTAATAATATCCTCTATGTACACTGATATTGTTGTAGCGTTGATACCATTTTCTGAACAAATATACGAGCTTCTTGATAACCAGCAATGTATTCTGTTACGTCACTTTCACGTTACTCACACTATCTTTTTCGAATATCAAAATCCAACAACCATATTTTTGTACTAATAAGAAAATATTTTATCCGCATTTGCAATACTCTCCGACATTTTACAATATTCACGCTACGCTTATCAAATACGGAAATACAACAAACATATTTTGTAACAAATACGAAAGTATTTTATCAGCCTTTGAAATTATCTTGTTTATTGTATTATATTCGAACAGAAGACCCGGAACAATATTGTGCAAACCATAAAATAATAATGAACTACCCGTTCTACTATTGCTGTTGATATCATCAGTTACTCTTGTTCATTTTTATTGTATTCCATGAAAAATTTGTAGTCCTCATCATCTTCGCCTAGAATCTCAACCAAGGTATGTTTTTGCTTCCGTGTTTTTCCCTCTTTGTTCTCCTCCTTATCTTGTTATTTACGATTGCCATTTTGCTTTTGGTACATTTTAAGTATTTCCGTCTCTAATTCTTTTGACTGTTGTTCCTCCCTTCGTTCTCCTAATTCACTTACTAGGTATTCGTAAAGATCTTGTCCCTCGTTACTCCACCCCTCCTTATTTCCAGACTTACCGTCAGTGAATTTTTTTCTCAACCTCGTGCCCTTTGTTGTGTTTAGCCACGAGTCGTAGTCGTTGTAAAGGAAAAGCAATGCAAAAGCTTCATCGCTTGGGGTGAAAATGTTACTGATTGTCATTCTGACTGATTTTCTTTTGAAGTCTGTCTGTTTTGGTGACACTGCTCCAAGAATTCTTTTCATGAAGTATTTGAATTCTGGTGAATTTTTCCGCCGATAGTCTTCGTGCAATTGGTACCTATTTTCTGAGTTAACGTCTTGTGTGTCCGTGATTAGGACCACTCCTGGGAAACTATCTGGTATCTGGTTGTTTCTTTTATCGTCTACGTGTCAGTGTTAATACGACCAAAATGTTAGAATGGCTTATGAAAGATTGCATGCCGGCAATCATTTTCTTGTTGGTTGCGTACCTTTGTAGTTTTTCCTGGCAAGAGTTTGAGCATTGTGCCTACACGCAGTCACTGCTCGGCAATAAATTCCACTCCACTTTTGGTCTTTTATATCGATCGTATTTGGTATTTCATTGTTTTTCGCTTGTTTTACAATTTTGAATATCGTTGCCTTCACGAATGTAATCTCTGGCGGGAATTTAAATTTCCTGAATGCTTTTTCTTTGACATGTTTGACAATGCTGTTTTCCAAGTTATTGTTATTGGAGTCTTTTGTTGTCTGTAGAATATTTCTGTTGCTACTGTCTGTGGTTTTATATGTTTGGCTAGTATCGTTTGTGTTTGTTCGGTCACTTCCCGATACACTGCTGTTTGGGCTGTTTGTGTTATTGGTAACAATCGTTTTACCTGTCACCGGACTGCAACTAGTACTCAGTTCTACCATTATTTTTTGTTAAATCGTGCACCTCAACGTACCGTTTTTTCCTTTGATTGATTTGGCGCGCTATTTTTATGATAACAATGTTGTTTGTAGGAATCATCTGTTATTTTTTTTTCATTCATACTGTACACACTGTAATCTCTTTATTTACTGTCTCCAAGGAATAGCTGTATTTCAACTAATTATACTATCTGTGAGTGTTGTTGTACTGTCGCCTGCCTATCTTATTTTTGAGCGTGCCGTGATATTCTGGAATGTGGAGTCCTCAAAATTTTGGCGCGGATCCGAACATTTTGATGTTCCCCACCATACCGTACTTACCGTACGGTACCATATCATTCCGTATTTATTTATTGTTTTTCAATTTTCTGCAACGGCGTTGCAGTAAATTCTATGTTTTGGGTGGTTGACACTCCCCCCTTAATTAATTATGGATTGGATCACAATTTGTAGGTTCAACGGAGGAAATGTTTTTTTTGTTGTTTTGTTGCTTTCTGAGGAGTACATTTTTTGAATGTATCGACTTTTTAAGGTGATATTTTACTTCATTTCCGTTCTATTTGTTGCACTTAATTTGTACCGGTGATACCGTCGATATTGTCATGGTTTTTTTTTTTGTAATGGAATCCTTACAGAGTTGCAGAGTTAGTGTTTCACGCGTCCCCATGCTCCACAAGGAACGGGATAGTTGTTATACTCCTCTAAATCTTCCGGTGAATTCCAGCGTTTTTCGTAAAGACTTAGCCATTTCTTAATTTTCCACTCGTTTTCGTCTTGTTTGCTCTTTCCCCCCCTGTTTGTCACTTCTTTTACTTTCCGGTTTTTCTTTTTTGACTGTTTTCTTGCTTTGTTCATGAACGAATCCCACTTATGTTTGGCACATTTTTTTTTCGTGTTTTTGTTATTTATCTTCTCTTCCTTAATTGTCGGAAATATTTCTTGTGTTGAGTACCACTCGTTATCGTCTGTTGATCTGCAATACCATTCCAATCTGTCATTTTCAATGATTGCCTCATTCGTCTTTTTGCGCCAGTTGTTGAACCAAATGTACATCATACAAGGACGGTTCCCAGGGTGGTAATGTATACATTCTTTTATGTGTTCTCTTGCCTCCGGCGTCAGATTACTCCATTTTTTGGCCGGGAAAGTATGACTGTCTTGTATCATTCTCTCTCGTTCTATTGATTTTACTTCCGGTCCAATACCCACGTTGTCGTAGCACTTAATGTCTTCCGATGTTTTCAATGCGGGATAACCACATGTAATGTATGCAAGAATGACTCCCATTGCCCATACATGGTCCATCCCGTCAGTGTTTCCTTCTTTGCAGTCGGGAAATACTTCCTCGGTTATGTACTTGAAGCATTGTTCCCAAATGTTCAAAGCTTCGTCCTCCTCGAAATGTCCTTTTTTGCTGTTGAGTCTTTGTCTCACTTCTTCTATCTTCTGGCATCCACTAAGGATTGTGTTAACCAAGTGTCCGTTTTTGGCACACAACGCATCAAATCCTGTTTCGAAATGATATAGAAACGGGTTTCCGTCATTGTTTATGTCATCGTGGTTTAGCTCATGCATCTGTTTGTTGTAATCCTTGGACAAGACAGTACCCCGGGTTGGCACAACTGTTGTTTTGTGTGTCGGTTTAGGTGTTTTGTTTTTCATTTTCCTGTTATTTCCCATTTGTAACGCAGTCATGCACCTAGTTGTACCACAGTACACCTAACGTTCGTACTCCAACGCCGAATCATAAAGTTGGTATTTGTTGTTTTCTCCAGGCGTACTAACTTCAGTTTTTGGTTGTGGCTGCTTTTTCCCAAACACGCATAATTCTTACTATTGTTACGTACCGGCACCAACGCTACGGCGGTGCACAGAAATAGTCTGATTCAAAAACAGACAAGCTTTAAGTAGTGTAACTTTCCTCGTCTGCATGCGATTGGTTCTTGATATACCGTAGATATGAACGTGTCCGGGGGATTGATACCTCCATAGAGATGTGTACAAGATGTATTCTTCGTACTTCCTTGGTACTATTTTTTTAATAATGTATTGGTACGATGCACATAAATTGTCTGACTCATAAACAGACTAGCCTTAAGTAGTGTAACTTTCCCCATTTGGATATGATTGGTTCTTGATATACCGGTAGAGGTGAACGTGTCCTTTGGATCGATTCCCCCGTAGATATGTGTCCAAGGTGTGCTCTACGTATTATTTTTGTATAATTTTTTATTATTGTATTGGGACAGTGCACACCAATTGTATGGTTCAAAAACTGACTAGCTTTATGTAGTGTAACTCTCCCCAATCGTCTATGATTGGTTATTGATATAGAGGTGAACGTGTCCAGTGGTTCGATTCCCCCGTAGAGACCTGTACCAAGGGTAGTATTTTCAGCAATTTTTTGTAATTTTTTGTTGATTTTCTTATGAAGATGTAACCAAAATAGAGTTTCTCAGTTCTTTTTTGAGTGCAAAAGTGTGTTCTTTTCTGCAATTTTTGGATGAATATTGCTCATACTAATGATTGGGAAGACAATGAAACAATATTGATGACAATTCTCCGGCTATTACTTTAGTCACTATGAATTGTATAATAATGGTGGTTGTCCCTCGTCATGCATGCCCCAAAATTGTGATTCCTAGTCACTTTTTGAGTCCAAGAGTGTGTCATTCGATTCAATTGAAGGATAAATATTGCTCATACTATGTATTTGGTAGACTATGGAACAATGCTGACATTTCTCATGCTTATACTTTAGTAATTATGAATTTTATAATAATGTTCTTATTACCTTGCCTTGGATGCACCAAAATAGTGATTGCTAGTCACTTTTGTATTGGTGAAGTGTGTCATTGTAGGCAATTGAAGGATGAATATTGCTCATACTATGTATTGTTGGGTAGACTATGCAACAAAATTAACCTTCGTCAGGCTGATACTTGAGTAATTAGTATGAATTTTATATTAATGTTTTTCCCTTGCCATGCATGTACCAAATTATTGATTGCTAGTAATTTTCTATTGGGAAATTGTGTCATTACAGGCAATTGTTTGATGACTATTGCTACTACTTTGGATCTGTGGGTATACTATGAAACAATAGTATAGATATATCTCAGGTTGATAGTTTATTTGTTAGTATGTATTGTATAATAATGTTTCTCACTGGCCATCCATCATGTACCCAAATAGTGATTGGTACTCACTTTTGTATGATTGGTAAAGTGTGTCATTCAAGGGAATTGAAGGATGAGTATTGCTCATACTATTTGTTGGGTAGACTACTAGTACTATGCAACAATGCTTACATTTTCCCTTGTCATGTATGTACCAAATTATTGATTGCTAGTAATTTTTTAGTGGAAAATTGTGTCATTACAGGCAATTGATTGATGAGTATTGATACTACTTTGGATCTGTGGTTATACTATTCAACAATGGTATAGATATATCTCAGGTTGATAGTTTACTTGTTAGTATGTATTGTATAATAATGTTTCTCACTGGAAATCCATCATGTACACAAATATTAGTGATTGCACGTCACTTTTGTATTGGTCAAGTGTGTGGTCATTCAAGGGAATTTAAGGATGAATATTGCTTCTACTATGTATTGGATTGACTATGAAACAATGCTAACATTTCTCAGGTTGATACTTTAGTAATTATGAATTTATAATGTTTGTTGTCCCTTGTCATTAATAATGTTTGTCCCTTGGCATGTATGTACTGCTGTCGGTCAAAAATACACGTACCCTACTTACGTACATTCTACAGCGGTTACATCCATTCTACACTTGAAAAGTTACTTATACTCCTCCTGAGATAAAAATGACTTCAAGTATCCAGACATTTAGGTCATATCATGTGTTCTCTGTCTTATGACGAATTACACATGATCGACGACCGGTTTAGACATCCCTACATACATACAACACTAACACAGGGATACCGGTCGAATACAGTAAAATACACAGTAACAGAGCAATCTCATGATATGCTCACATCTCTTTAAATTTCAATTATCCTATACCTTTCGGTCGATTTTTAGAGTTACAACAGGTTATAGAGCCCTTATACCTTGCACTAGTGGCCCGCAAGAGCACTAGTGTTTACCTTAAGCTACCTATCTCCGCCCGTTCAGCACCTCAACTGTTCGGTTCCCGCCAGAGGACACTTGTAGTGACGCCCATCCGTGTGCTACTCTTAGGCCTCCACTCCAAGCTTCGCCGACGCCTCCCTCTCGAGGGCCGCACCTTGGACGTACATCTTCCTTCTGTTCCCTGCTTGTGGATCAGGGGGTGTACTCGCTATCACAAGCCTTGTAACCCACAACCAGCTCTCTGGATTACAGTTACAATTACAAACTAAAGACCACCGCCGTCTTTAATGAAAGCCCATTGCACCGGACACGCCGATTGCAATACCCCATATTTTTTCTTCCGCGTCCATCATCCCCATAAAGGACCATCGACGCCCATTTGATTGTGCTAAGCACTTCTTTATACAACCATACAACAGACTGCAACTCATCCTACGATAGTTGCTTTATTCACTACATTCCACACCACCGTTTGTTCCTCCTTCGGAACACTCCTTCGGTCGTCCCTTCGACACGACCGCACCATCACTGAGAACGCCGACGCCACCTTGGACGCCGACGATTATCTTCTTCCTTCATCGGAACATTCTTTTCGGTTATTCCTGCACCTCCTGTCCGAGGACCGTTCTGACGATCACTCGATCCTTCCATATTTTGATCGTTTATTCTCCCTTCGGATCATTCCAACGGTCTTTCGATATTTCTACCTACCACAACATTCGCTTGGTCATTTTGTCGGTTCCGCCGGTTAACTCCTTCCTCGGCAATCCCGCACTCGGTCTTTTCCTGGTGTCCCTTCCTGCAAACGCTATTCTGGACATCTGTGAACGCCGACACCGCCGCCAACACCGGATTTCCCCGTTTCCCCGACGAACGTTCCACGGTTAATTCTTTTCTACCCACGACGGTTGATTATTTCGACGGCAACAGTTTTATCCTCATCGCCGCCACATCGAAAGCCGATTCGCAAAACACATTTCCCGGACATTTAATCCACGAACGCCTTTGACGCCGACGATTATCTCCTCCCTACGGACACGATTCTTTGGCGACGATCATTCTTTCGATTCTTTCGCACCTCCCCTCGGTCATTAATCTCATCCCCAACGATCGTTCCGGACATCTGTGACCGGCCCGCGAGGTTAATTATCACCGTCTCTGGACAAACAAGCTACAAGAACACCGACGCCCGGTTATTTCTGTCTTTCCGGTCATTGCTCTTCGTCTCCGGCTATTTCTTCGGCCCTTTCCCTCGGCTCCTCTGATCTGTCCTTGATTTTCCACCATGACACAAACTGCAGTCAGCTGGAATGAAGTCCGGGGAATACACTTCTCCTTTGGCCCCAACTTCACCGCCAACAACAGACAAAGCGACCTCAACGCAGTCTTTTCCCGGATATTGCCTAATATTGCAAGCCTCTTCCTTGTTGATGATGATGGTGTCAAGACTCTCCGCCCGGACCCAATCCCTGTCCTCAAGTCTCTCATAGTAGCAGCCATCATGGATGCGCTTCCACCCTCGGAAGTATCTAAAGCGCACAAACGCCATATCTCCTCCTTAATTGCCAACACCACAATTTTTTGGCATTCAAAAGCCATCGGGGGGAGAATACGAGTTAGAGACAAACAAGTGTTAGATATAGCCGCTAAACGTGCACAACGGGGACACCCAATCATAAACTTGGTACTGCATACCATCCATTGGAAATTTCACAAAGATTGGTACCCATATGAATTCCACAAGGTTTATACCACTACAACTGGCATCCCATCAGACGAAACCGGATTGCCTGTCAAACCGCCTTCCCGATCACGATTGGTCAACAAAAAAAAATGTGAGCAGATTCTACTTACACACTACCTACAAGCAGTATTTGGCAAAAATAAAACGACCGATACACTTCCTCCCAAAAGGAAGCATCGCACCAAGCCTACTGCTCCTGTAGTTAGCGAGACTCTTCCTGTTCCTTCCCATCCTACGTTTGAACCTTCTGGTACCACTGCCCTGGTTCATACCAAGCTGACTGTTTCCAATCACATCAATACCCCTTCGAACTCCGCTGCACTTAGTGATCCCCATTACACTTGGACCTGGAATTATTTTCCCCACAGTGAATCGGTCTCCTTCCGCCGCATCCGCTCTGACTCTTTTCAACGTGCCACTTCTTTAAGCCCTCCTAACCGACGTCAGGGCAAGGCCACTGTGACTTCTGTCCAACGCCAGGACACGCCCACGTTGAACGCACTACCTGTAATGTCATCCACATTGCCCCGCCCAGATCATCATTCTGCTCCACCTTGGGTACCAGCCAACTTCCAATGGACATTTAACCCTCAAAGTGAAACTGTGACATTCCATTGCTTGCCAAAACCCGCTACTGTCCCTCTCAAGCCACCTTCACAATTCCCATTGTTCGACACAACTGCAAATGATACTGTCTTCTCATGTCCCATTCAATCAAAACACAGTGAATATTCACATTGCCTCAAACCAAACCACCAACCGGAATCCCTGCGGCTCTCCAAACGACATCGTGATGCACTGAAGATAAAGATGTATCACTTGTATGCCAACATCCTGTCAACGAATTGGTTCTATGATACTTTTGACTGAAAATTGCAACCGACTGCAACTTCTCTCTTCAAAAGTTAGTTGCCTTAACCCACCACATCTTCGTTTTTTCTACGATTCGATCTATGCCCAAACGGTCTGCTTGATCAATTTCTACGCTTCGATCTACGAATTCCCCAATTTGACTGTGTACGATTCAGTCAACCTTTTGCATCCTCCTTTTGTTTCCACAACCATGGAATTCAATAGCACCATGGCATTCGCCCTCCCGTTTTGTCTTCTTGCCAACCATGGAATTCTCTTGAACCAGTGGAATTATCTTCCTTACGTGTGAATCAAGGGGTGTGTACCTGAATCGAGGAGTGTGCATCAAAATCCAGGGATTGCATTGGATGACTGCATAACGCTCAATTAGGACGCACACGTGCACAAATTCCGGAATTTTCCTTGATACACTTAAAGACATTTATTTATGTCTCCGGGCATTTCCAGTATTGCGATCCCACTGAAATCAATATCCATGAACCGATAAATAATTCAACACTCCCTCACTCTGTGTTGAATCAAGGGGTGTGTCACCGGTTCATGTAACCCCACCACGCGGATTGGCTTTACGGTACTTTTGACTGACGTTTTGTATCATTCCCCACCATGGAATTCGATTGAACCATAGGAATTCAATCCCATAAGTGTTGAATTGAGGGGTGTACATCTGAATCTGTCTTGTCTCCAACTTGATTCGATTTGTACTATGGTCGATCCCTCCTGCCGACTGTCGATCCCTTCTCCTCTTTGAGCTAATCCTCACGCTCGATCAAAGACTAGTCCTCGTCCTGCGGCTGCCATCTCAACTTTCCCTATCAAACCCGTCGACTCTGGGGTCAAACCGACTATCCAAGTCGCTGTGGCATATACTTCTGAGTCCCGTCTATCGCACAAACATTCTTCTTCTCCACGCTTGATTCAATTCTCGAACCTACCATCCATGATCAGCACCAACATTTGATTCTATGGTACAATTGTGAACAACGATTCAGTTCCTCCTCACCGACGACCCTTGGTCATCCCCTCCGTGATACCAAGCATTGTCCAATCCATTCTCTCCATCGACGTCTATTCTATTCTACAATCCCTATGATTTATGATCCATTCTTCTTGTTTGTTATCCCATCCGCGATATCACACAAGCATTCTTCTTCTCTCCAATTTTGGATTCCACCATGATCGATTATTTCGACTCTCTACACTTGGCATCAATACAATCACTCATGGATCTCCCCTCCGTCGAGATCTTCAATTGACCCTTCTGTTCCAGTTCAATTGATACAGTTGATTCCTCCATACGGATCAATCCTATTCTACGACTAGCTACGATCAAATTACTATTGTCAATCAATCGTCTTTGATACTCCTCACTTGACTCCTACGAGTGGATTCTCCAATCATATCGATTCCTACTGTCTCTTACGATTTGACGATTTGTTAGCTTCCCGTCAATTTCGCGCGACCACTACATACTCAAGCACCTCTCCTCTCTCATTGATGTACGATTGGTCCAATTCTACGATTACAATCATCCGATTTGATATCCAAGCCCATACTTAAGTTTTTTCGAGTTCTACAAGATGGAGAACCGACTTGTAATTCAACACTCCTTCACTAAGTGTTGAATCAAGGGGTGTGCTGTCGGTCAAAAATACACGTACCCTACTTACGTACATTCTACAGCGGTTACATCCATTCTACACTTGAAAAGTTACTTATACTCCTCCTGAGATAAAAATGACTTCAAGTATCCAGACATTTAGGTCATATCATGTGTTCTCTGTCTTATGACGAATTACACATGATCGACGACCGGTTTAGACATCCCTACATACATACAACACTAACACAGGGATACCGGTCGAATACAGTAAAATACACAGTAACAGAGCAATCTCATGATATGCTCACATCTCTTTAAATTTCAATTATCCTATACCTTTCGGTCGATTTTTAGAGTAACAACATGTACCGGAATAGTGATTGGTAGTCACTTTTGTATTGGTGAAATGTGTCATTCGAGGCAATTGTAGGATTAATTTTGCTCATAATATGTCTTGGGTAGACTGTTCAACAATGCTGACATTTGTCAGGTTGATACTTTAGTAATTATGAATTTAATAATAATGCTTGTCCCTTGTCATGCATGTACCAAAATATTGATTGATAGTCATTTTTTATTCGTAAAGTGTGTCATTTCATGCAAGAATCGAAGAATGAGTATTGGTACTGCTACTTTGGATTGGTGGATATAGTACTATGAAACAATAGTATAGACATTTTATCTCAGGTTGATAGTTTATTAGTCAGGATGTATTCTATAATAAGAAGAATGTATGTTACTGGCCATCCATCATGTACCAAAATAGTGACTGCTAGTCATTTTGTTTGTGCAAAAGTGAGCGTGTGTCATTAGAGACAATTACAGGATGAATATTGGTCATCAAGACGCATACCATGGTTTTGTTCTCAATTATGAAACAGAATGGACCAGAAATCTATGAGTTATACTTGAGTCAGTTTGTAAAATTTAGTACTCCTAGTAATATTAGTTATGTTTATAGTGCGAATGGGTGTCATAGTAGGCTGCATTTTCAGGATCAATATTTCTCATACTATTGATTGAATACACTATGAATGATAATGGATAAGTTACAAGCGTATGCTTGCATTGGGTGGAGCATAGTATGCCTCACTCATCCAATCTTTGACGATTTGGTGGAACTGGTGTACTCTGACCATGTTTTCGTTGTGTCAGAAGATGACTCGGATAACTCCACATTTCCATCCATCGGGTCACAAATCCCAACATCCTTGCTGTAGCATTTTACTAAATCCGATACTTTTTTAATGCGTCGAGGATTGGTTTCTTTCAGACTGGAAATCTGAAAGTATGGGCACCATTTTTGATGCTCCCCCACCTTACCTTTTTTGAAAATAAGGTAATAACCCAGAACTTGTTCATATTGGTTGTAGGGGCCGAAACAGTACCTATAAACTTCTCCAATTAGAACTGCTCCGTTTCTTTTTTGAGTGTAACGAACTTGTTCGTGTACTTCGTAAAGAGGATACATTATCTCTGGATCCTGATCTTTCAACAGCACACATAACTCGAAACCTTGTGTGGTTTCATCTCCATCATTGATCTTGATAGGAAAATCTGGCAGGGTTACAACGGCGTTAAGAGGACTTTTCGCAACATCTATAATCATTTCTTCGCTTACATTTGAACCCTCTTTTTCACATGTTTTAGTCGTTTTGTCGGTCAAACCAGTATCCTTGGAATTACCCTTACTTGTGTCAATTCCTGATTCTTTAGATTTGTTTGGCTTATTTTTCGAATCCCTTACCGGTAACTGTTCGATCCACTAATCTTACTTGTGTCAATTCCTGATTCTTTACATTGGTTTGGCTTATTTTTCGAACCCTTACCGGTAACTTTCGATCCACTAATCTTACTTGTGTCCATTCCTGATTCTTTAGATTTGTTTGGCTTATTTTTCGAACCCTTACCGGTAACTTTCGATCCACTAATCTTACTTGTGTCAATTCCTGATTCTTTAGATTGGTTGGGCTTATTTTTCGAACCCTTACCGGTAACTGTCGATCCACTAATGTTCTTTCTCCCCTCGTTGAGATTGTTTGTCTTGCCAACATTGCGACCGTCAACGTCATCATCCCAGGGTGGGATGAATCCACGGTTGGAATCATTTGTCGTATTGAAAGTGAATGTAACCCATCCCACCCGGTAGGTGTTATTTGATTTCTTGAACTCATTTATTTGAACCTTTGATGTTTTGAAGCAATCCCAAGTTAGAAAGTCCGATAGTTTGTGAAAAACAAAGTCACGACCCTGGAGGTGTTTCGAACGCCAGATTCAATTGTCCCCTTCCCTTTCCATAATTGTTGACAACCTTATCGTCCAAAAATTGAACTACAAGGTTTGCCGAGGATAGATCATCCGACTTTTCCAACAAATATATTGCTAGTTTTTCTGTCAACGGGGTAAATATGGTACCCATTTCTGGAAGGTAGCTATACTGAATGAATTCTTCCACCCAAGTATGACGTTGGAGAACTTCCGGATCAATTATGAATATCTCACGGAACACGTATGGAATGTGTTCCATAAAAACTTGTTGGTGCACCTCTTGTTGTGAGTTAACATCGTATTGAAGGAATCTTGTAACACAAGTTTGATTCTTATGTTGTTCTTCCAATCCGGACAGTTCCAAAATACCAGTTACAAGTTCTTCTGGTTTATCGTCAAAATTGACATGGGCAAATTTGGTCTTACTCAGAACACATGCCGTCGGGAAAATGTACAATCGATCATTCCTTTGAAAATACGGAACACTTCCCTCCGTCGATTCGCCAAATCTTCAATGGTTTCCATCACATGATCGTAACTGATAAATCCTTTGTTATGGGTTTTGAAGACTTTTGGTATAATTCTCTTACAAACATTGTCAATCGAACAATCAAAGGACAAGTCAACGCCGTCGACTCGAATCATTGATGCACATAGTACTTGAGAAATGAACAAATTACATGCTGTTTCCAAAGAAACGACCACGTTCACCCCCAGCTTGGTCCCGTGGTCGACAAATTTTGTTATCAACCATTGATGCACCAAATATAGGATTCCTTTCGCCACGTTGAAATGTGCCAGATCTATTTTTCCGGTGCCATGTTTGCATGGTGACAGGGTGACACGGTCCTCATCAATTTCGAAATGTATGTTGTAATAGTTGGAGACCGTTTGCTTGTAGTGGATGACATAGTTGAAAACCAATTGAGAATGGAGTGGTAATAACACTTTACCCGTTTCCGGAATTTTTGTGTCCCCTTGTCGATGAAATCCTACTAGAACCCACTTCTCCCCCGAAAGTACCGTGGTGCCCAAGACGAAGGAATTCTCAATTAATTCTGGTAAGAAATAATGATAAAAATCTTCGTGTGTCAAAACTTTGATGTCGAGGTTACCCAGGTTGATGGTGGTAGAAATGCGTTTCGCCTTCCCTTGAAAGTGTAACAAAAAATCACAAATGACCTCATGAAAAGCTGTTCTTTGTTCCGTTATATTCATCATCTTTTTGTTGCATACAATCTGATCCGTAACTTCTGGACGTAAGAACTTGATCAGTTCTGTTGGTAAGGATTTTAAGCATTCAATACGCTGCTTCTTGAAATGTTTGTCTAAGTCCACCTGATTGCAGCTATGAGTCATTGAAACACGTAGAGAGGTCTGTGCCATAAGGCAGTCCAAGAAGTTCTTCATTCCTCTGACGTATGTTTTCAACTTACTGGGAGAACAATTGCCGCCTTTGGTATGGAAACACAAAGCCTCAGACGAAGTATCCGACCCGGGTGGATACTTTACATTCTTCATGTACCAAACCAAGATCTCACGGTACATTATCATGTACTTCTTCATTGTAACGTAGTTGACGACGTTGTGCCCATAGATAGCATCCACGCCTGATGTGTCGTTAACATTCCGCAACAGTGACTCGAACTTATTCCACTTGTTCGCCATGTCGTAGTCATTGAATCGCTTGGTTAATTGCTTCCTGCTCAAAAATCCCAACACTCCAGTCACCCCGTTGTCAATTTCATACAAAAATAAATCCACCATGACGTCTATTTGATGGGGAATAGGGCCTAAGTGACTTAAGGTGGTATCGGGTTTTTTCTTCTTTCCCTTCCCCTTCTTCTTTTCCGCAGACTTAGTAGTAGACATGGACTTCCTGAAATCTGGTGTAGGTTCGGATTCAATAATTTTGGATACAAGGTAAACCTTCGTCATCAATGCAGTGAAACATGTTTTAACCTCCACACTGAGGTTCCTTACAAACTCCTCTGTTCCATATGACTCATCCTTCAAAGCCTTTGTAAGGTTCCTAATTACCGCATATAGATGATCTCTTTGATCGGCATCATGTTTGTCAAGACTATTGGGTGGTGGGTCTTTCAATCTACCCTTCTTACAACTTGTTGTTTTCTTATTTGAATTGGGATTGGCCCCACGCTTGCGAGCTCTATTAGTCGTAGGTGTCATTGGCAATGTAAAATGTTATCAGTATTTGAGACAATCTTTTTATTGGTTGAAAACAATGAGAATCACTGTTGTGTGAATCTATTTTACCCGAGTTAAAGGCAAACATTGAATGAAAGAAGGATAGTACAACTTGAAACTTCTTTCACAAGAGATCACCACTCACGTAGCGACGTGACAGTGGTAATCATCTCTCAAAAACCATTTCTCAAAAAACCGATAAGGTATAAGGTGCCTGTAACCGTGTCCTTGTTCTCGTAAAGATGTTCTACCACTAACCGGAGAAAGAGTTAAAGAATATCGTCACAATAATTTGACAAATAAAACCTGCAACGACCAACACAAGGGCGTGGTTTTGGGTGTGAACCCCTTAAGATCAAAAAACCATTTTTTGTAATTGGAAACGCCGTTCCCGAAAAACGGAAAAAAGGGTTTTTCGGGTGGGATGAAAGGTGAGAAGAAGAAGAAAAAAAGGAACATTTTCCAATTTGGAAAATGGCCCCATCGCTGAATTGTTCCATTTTGTGTAGAAAAGTACTGTCCTATGAAACAACTAGCGCTAAATAGGAAAAAGGGCATTGGTTGTAACTCCGTTGCCAAAAAACAAATGGTCCGATCGCTGAATTGGTGCAATTTGTGTAGAAAGGTACAGTCGTATGAAACATCTCACGCTAAATACTAAAAAGGGCTTTTGTTGCAACGCCGTTGCAAAAAAAGGAAATTGGTCCGATTGATTAATTGGTGCATTTTGTGGTGTAGAAAGGTACTTTGGTATGAACTGTACTATCGTATGAACCATATCACGCTAAATACAAAAAGACCATTTGTTGCAACGCCGTTGCAAAAAAAGGAAATTGGTCCGATTGATGAATTGGAGCATTTTGTGTTGTAGAAAGGTACTTTGGTATGAACTGTACTATCGTATGAACCATATCACGCTAAATACAAAAAGACCATTTGTTGCAACGCCGTTGCAAAAAAAAAAAATACTGTAGAAAGGTACTTTGGTATGAACTGTACTATCATATGAACCATATCACGCTAAATACAAAAATACCATTTATTGCAACGCCGTTGCAAAAAAAAAAGAACATAATACTTAACGGACCAATGTCATTCTTACGTTCGAAGTTTGTTGTACTGTCGTATGAACCATATCACGCTAAATACAAAAAGACCATTTGTTGCAACGCCGTTGCAAAAAAAAAAGAACATAATACTTAACGGACCAATGTCATTCTTGCGTTCGAAGTTTGTTGTACTGTTGCTATGAACCATATCACACTAAATACAAAAAGACCATATGTTGCAACGCCGTTGCAAAAAAAAAAACATAATACTTAACGGACCAATGTCATTCTTACGTTTGAAGTTTGTTACTTAGCAGAAAATGTATCAAACTGGTGTCATTCTTACGTTCGAAGGTTGATACTTAGCATAACATCTATCAAACCGATGTCATTCTTACGTTCGAAGTTGGATATAAGTACTTTGTACTTAGCTTACATTCAAAGTTTGTTGCTCACAAACTTGGGTCACTTTTACTTGTTAAAAATTTGTATTCTTTCACTTTCTGACAAACATCATTTTCCAACTTATCTGAGTAGAGTGTTGTTTCTTTCCAACAACACTCCGTCCGAGAACGTGGGATCCGACCCTCTTCGTCACATGCCACATGCGACGATGCCACAAGCACAACAATCCGTTCTCAGATATTTCAGTCCGATATAACAGCCTTGTACTGCAAAAGAAGTAGAAAGCATTCGATTAGGGATTAGTTGCTGGAAAGATATTCTTGTTTGGACGGCCGCCTTACATAAACATCTTCAAAGCACAAAATCTGCATCAATTGCCTATATATCAACAGGAACAAGTCCCTGTTTTTCGTGACATAGGAATTACTACAAGTCTGCAAATCAACGGCAGCAGAAAGAACAAAGCCGGCAACAACGTATCGGCGGCAACAAGGTATCGGTGACAACGGTAAAACAAATCAGAACACGCAACGGTACGAATGAGAGAGATAGACAACAATGATAATACTTCCTCCGGCATTACTGATAATGTATTTCCTCCCTTATGTTTTTCTTCTTAATTTCATAGGACCAGATCAGAATAACAGACTGGAAACAACGTATCAGAAATTGGCAATCACAACGGTACGAATGAGAGACGAGATAGACAATGATTATACTTCCTCCAGCATTCCTGATAATGTATTTCTTTCCTTCTCTTTTTCTTCTCATTTTCATAGGACCGTATCGGAGCAACGGATTGGAAACAAGGGATTGGAAACAACGGATCGGAAGAACCAATCTTTCCTGGTGTGGCAAATCTTTCCTTGAGGTGCACCGTAATCTTCCCCTGTAGGTGAGGCGAATTTTCCCGGTTGGTGATAATTCTTCTCTATATTGGCAAAAGGAAAAAACACCAACGCAAATCTTTGGCAACACCAAATCAAAGGATACAACAAATCGAACACGACACAGAATCAAAGTCAACACCGAATCGAAGGTAACAACAATGGCAACAACACAGCAACACCACCAATCAACAACAACAACGAAAGGAAGCAAACAGTGTACGTTGGTAGCATGTAGATTATTTTATTCTGTTGTTATTATTTACTGTACTACATCAATAGATACTCACCCATTTTGTTCAATTATCATACCAAATATTCTAATAAAATCGTTGACAACGTCAACAACTCGTTGAACTGCAGATAGCAACAGCGGCAATTGGCAGCAGCGAGAGCAACAGCGGCAATTGGCATCAGCGAGAGCAACAGCGGCAATCGGCAGCGAGAGCCACAGCGGCAGCGGCAAGCGGCAGCGAAAGCAACAATAGCGGCAATTGGCAGCAGCGAGAGCAACAGCAGCAATCGGCAGCGACAGCCACAGCGGCAGCGGAAAGCAGCAGCGAGAGCAACAGCGGCAATCCGCAGCGGCAGCCACAGCGGCAGCGGCAAGCAGCAGCGAGAGCAACAGCGGCAAGCGGCAGCGAGAGCAACAGCGGCAAGCGGCAGCAAGAGCAACAGCGGCAAGCGTCAGCGACAGCCACAGCGGCAGTGACAGCGGCAGTGGCAAACGGCAGCAAGAGCACCAGCGGCAAGTGGCAGCGCAAAGCAGCAGCGACACCAACAGTGGCAAGCGGCAGCGACACCAACAGCGGCAGCGGCAAGCGGCAGCGAGAGCAACAGCGGCAAACAGCAGCGAGAGCAACAGCGGCAAAAAGGCAGCGAAAGCAACAGCGGCAAAAAGGCAGCAAGAGCAACAGCGGCAAGCGAAAAGCGAAAAGCGGCAAGCGGCAAGTGGAAAGCGGCAAGCGGCAAGCGGCAGCAAGTCCTACTCCACGGGCGAAACCACTAACGGCAACAAATCATTGGGTTCGAATTGCTCCACCTACTCCAACCATGACGAGAAATCAGTTCTCAGACAGAGCTATGAAGCAAAAAAGAGATAGGAAACATGAGAAAAGAAGAAAGCAGAGAATGTCATCGAACTTTCTTAGGATTGCAGCACCGGTGTCAACGAGCCATGAAACTTATACAAAGTTGTCCGACATAAAACCAATGAAGAAGGAAAGGACGAATAGGCGTAGTACTTGCAAAGATGGTGTCAGTACAATAGCGTTGAAAAACAAATACAGAACAACTGTGGTCAAAGGTAAATACATGGAGACAAATTGGGGTGGCAAGATAGGAGGAAAGAAAAAGTATGAACCGGAACAGGCTTTGTTGATAGATAAATTCGATACATTGGATAGTACAAACGATGAGCATATTGTTGCGTTTGACGAGAATAATCCGTTGTTGCGCATTTTCGCAAAAGTTCCCAGAAAATTTGCCAAGCAACACCTTGCTACGAAGAATAATATCAAACTGTTAAGAAAGTTTGCTCCAGAAATTGTTGGATCCACACCGACAGTTGCCAGAGGTCAGAAGCGCGGCAGTATCAACGATGATTATGCTATAATTGGAGTTAGACCAGAAAGATTGTCTTCCAACAATGGTGAGTACGTATTCAAAAGTCATGTGAAACCAAACATGAAACTGGAGCTGGAACAGACGACAGTGGGAATTGTGAAGCATATGCATCATAGTTTAACACACATCGAACCATTTGTTGAGGATGAAATGGATGTGTTGTCTCAGATTCTGACTCGTACGCAGCTCAATGCCATTGGGAAGCAGGCGTTAGCTTTTTCGATTGGTCGAAATTACCATTCTCGATGCCATGTTGATGATGATATGTATTATACTCGTTTAACAGTCATAGCTCCGTCGGGAGTGCATGCTGACAAAGTGATTTATTATTTTGTCTTCCCAACGTACCATATCAAAGTGCCGTTGCGTTCTGGGGATACTCTGCTCTTTAATCCGTTAGTGTTTCATAGCTGTTCGAATCCCAAATACGAAGGGTGTTATATTATGAGCGCCTATGTATCGCGCAAAACTATACTAAGAAGTAATCCATTATAATAATAACTTGATACTCATGAAAAAAATGTATGACTGTACCGTACTAGTAGTACTATACCGTCCAAAATACTGGAAAAGGGCATTTGGTGCAACGCCCTTGCAGAAAATAGAAAAACGCAAAATACACATGAAAAGGGGGGTATGATTGTACCATACTAGTATACCATCTAAAATACGGGAAAAGGGCATTTGATGCAACGCCGTTGCCGAAAATAGAAAAACGCAAAATACACATGAAAATGGGGGTATGACTGTACCGTACTAGTATACCATCCAAAATACGGGAAAAGGGCATTTGGTGCAACGCCGTTGCCGAAAATAGAAAAACGCAAAATACACATGAGAAGGGGGGTATGATTGTACCATACTAGTATACCATCGAAAATACGGAAAAAGGGCATTTGGTGCAACGCCATTGCAGAAAATAGAAAAACGCAAAATACACATGAAAAGGGGGGTATGACTGTACCGTACTAGTATACAATCCAAAATACAGGAAAAGGGCATTGTTTGGTGCAACGCCGTTGCCGAAAATAGAAAAACGCAAAATACACATGAAAAGGGGGGTATGACTGTACCGTACTAGTATACCATCCAAAATACGGGAAAAGGGCATTTGGTGCAATGCCGTTGCAGAAAATAGAAAAATGCAAAATACACATGAAAAGGTGGGTAGGATAAAACAGTGGTAGTATACCATCGAACATACGAAAAAAGGGATTTCCTGAAACAACGTTGTTAAATATGAACAATTTTCTGCAACGGCATTGCGGTATACTGGAAAAATGAAAAATACGGAAAATAAATTTAAGTACAAATATCTGATAATAAAGTTGTTCATTCAAGTCATGTGATGTTTTCACCATCTTGTACTATTGATTGTAAATCCTTCTTTTCCAGTGAAGCCATTGTCTCACGGAAATTAAACAACCATTGTTCACGATTTCCCAGCACAAAATATTGGTCAGGACTACCATGGTTTCTAACAATGGCAGCTTCGGACTCAATGGCGTTGCAGTCGAACAAATACAATTTGTTCCGCAGCTCACCTAGCTTTACCAACGCATGATGGTGTTTTTTTCCTTTATCCCTCTTGCTCGGTATGGGGTCTGCAGAAACAAAGCAAGAAGCAACATCATAATAACCATCGTGCACTAATTCGAAACCACTAACGGAGCTACCCACGGGGAAAGGACCTTCGAGGTAAAGCAGGCACAGAATCTGACATGGATAAACTTTCAGTCCACCTCCATCAAGGAGGTCGAGTTGAAAATTAGCCCAGTCGTACCATACATTGGACAATTGTCCAGAATCAGACTTAAACGATGGGTGGGCACGAAACAATAATTTCATCTCGCGAGATTTGTCATACCTCTTGTGCTCCGTGGTTCCAAAAACCTTGCTGCTGCCCACAGCCGGTAGGACCACGTCGCAACAAAATTTGAGAACATCCGATGGAAACCAGGGTAAACTTGCGTTTTTTTTTTCATCCCACTTCATGTAAGGGAGACCATTCATCACACCAATCCAAAACGAAGACCCAGCTGACCAACCACCCTCCTTAGGATGATTCGGTCCGGTTATGGGTCTATGTTCAAACAAATCAAATTCACGATCAAGTCGATCAATAGTTCGATACTCCATCACTCGGTTGCAAGTTTGCTTGATAAGTGTGGACTTGTTTTGTTGAGTTCTCTTAGCAGGAACCTTCACTTCAGTTTTATGATTGCTCTCACTCGCGGCAGAGTCCCACCCAGTTGGAGGACCAAATAATCTCATGTACTGTGATAAATGAAAATACATGTGATTCTTCACCAGATTGTTACCCTCTCCCTTACTTCGTTGAAGATTGTTATTTATACATGTTAATGAAAAGAACAACCATTTTGTCCACGATTCAAAACAGCCTTTCTTGTCTTGTTTGAAAACCTCGTCGAACGTTCCAGCATACTTTAGGAACTCTTCCATACCCAACAACAACTCAATGGCGTAAATACGTCGGTCAATTTTCCTCTTCACACTTTCTGCTCTTGTTCTCAAGATTGGAAGGAGTCTTTCGAGACAACAACAATTGACGACCTCCAGCACACAGAAGTGACAGCATCTGAATATAAAGCATTCCAATGTACTGGTTACCCTCCTTCTTCGCTGTATGTATTGATTCTGAAAAATTAGTTCGTGGGAAGTCACGATCGGATTGCCTCTGAACAGCACCACCGTAGTAACTGGCTAACCTTTCCATCTCACCAAGAAGCCGCTGGTTATTGCCTAAAAAGTCCTCGCGGAACGTCTCCGCTGCACGCTTGGCGCAACCAAGTTGGTGCATATGGAGTCTCTCTCCGGGCAACGCTAGATGAATGTTATGTGGGTTTTCCCCAAAATCAAGATCATAAAAAGCGTTGCCGTTATGTACGCCATGGTGAGAAATGTTTTTGAAATACTGTTCAACATTCACTCCTTTGTCAACCGTTGGAGCAGTAAAATCAGATATATTCCAGAGACAAATGGATTGGTACTCTTCCCCATTTTGGTGCTTAGACACTTGCATGTTACCAGTTTTAACTGAAACAGGAACCTTCAAAACATTCACACGAGCGTTAATACCAAGTGCTCTGGGACAATTGCAATGCCTACAGATCATCTTTGAATTTGACGTTTGATAATGTCCACAAAGTTGGTCGTGCTGGGGAGTATCACCTATGAAATAAGCAACCGCAAATTTCATTTGAACCGACCATTTCTTCTTGTTCCACGGCAAATTAGACCATTCAATACCATCCGTTTGGTTGCAGGCATTTTTCAAAGATGAAAGAGCCAAACAAAGGCCAGAGTGAAGATTGTTCACATTGTCAATTGATTCGGCACCTTTATCACCTGGACATGTTGGGTGATAATATATAGCCTCCCACGCATCCGGCCAGGAGTTCCGAGTTAGGGTGTTGAATATGCCAAGAGTCATGTTCAGTGGGGTAAGAGTGGTTTGACCACTATTGTCAATTGCAATTCCATCCATGTAGAGAATAATAGGCACCAGAATTTCATTCGATTCAGATTTGCATCTCTTCTCCCAAGTGTTGATCCACCATTCACCGTGATGGAGTTTGTCAATATCAATATTCCCTTGAAGTTCTGGATAACGGACTGGTAAGGTGGGGTCTTCAGCATGGGGGAATGACAGATTATCTTCATTCACCAAAGTCACATTCGTTAATAGGGAATGAAGTGCTTTTTGGAACGAGCGGACGTAGATTTGTTTGCGACTGGAAACATCAGCATTCTGTGATTTCTTAGAACACCAGTCAATAAGATGAGGTTCAAGCCCATCACCTTTTATTTCAGGCACAGTTGCGGAAATCTCCTTCATAACACTTGCCCTGGTCTTTATGAGATTGCCTTTAGTCCATGAAAATAAATTAAGCTGCTCAGATTCAATAGCCCATTCATACAATTCCTTCTTGGCAACTAATGGTATGCTATGATTCCGCATGATTTTCATTAACTTGATCTTGACCTTCAATTCGTCAGATATGTTCCTTCCTACATTGGGTGTCGTAATTAATAGCGTGTTTGAAGCACAATGGGAATCATCAACATCAATGTTGATGCCTTCTTCATCATTGACAATCAAAGAGTGGGGGGCCTCTATGCTCTCACTTCCTTCTTCCTCATCGTCATTGTTAGGAAAGAAAAAATTGTCATCGGAGACAGAATCATTGTCATCGTCTATGTTTGATAATTCCTGACCAATCAAGGCACGCCCAATCGATTCGACAGAAGGGTCATACATAACTTGATTGTCGAGCACCTCTGGTAATGCGCCGTCACTACTCTGTGGACCGTTACGGGTGTTCGTTAGACATAATTGTTGACTAACATCCTCAAGCTTCTTCCTCTTTTTTCTAATGAATAACGAAGATGCAAAATCATCTACTCCCAAACACCGGTAGTAATAAGAATAACATGTACCCGGATTATGTGAAATATGGTTGAGAAGACCGGGAGAAACAATTACTCCCGTTTTCTTTTTTTGTCGCGCTGTAAGCAAGGGGGGTTTCTTCTTCTTGGTAACCTTCTGCTTTCTGTAACCAGTAGTGATCAGAGGAGAGTCCCGGTAGCAACGTACACAATATACCTGATATTTAGGTATCGTCACCATCGTTAGTACAATAGCCAGTAATAACAATAGAAATGAGGAAACGATTGAGATTGAAAAATTGCGACCATGCACTGTTTGTTTCAGGCATAAAATTCAGTAACATGCCACTACTTCGGAAACAGATGCCAGTGGGGTAGGAAAATGAAATGTGCATAAAAATATTATGAGTTCGACATTAATTTTAATAAATAGGGTGAAATTACAAAGGGGGACCAGTGGAGTTCAACCCAAATATGCGCGTGATTCTGAAATAACCCTGAATCTCGTTTGTGTTACGTAGTACTGTAATAGTACTGTATTTTTGTAGTGATTTTTGTACTGAATTTTTGTACGAGTATGTACTGTATTTTCTTACTGTATTCCTGTACTCAATTTTAGTACATACTGTATTTTTGTAGTGTATTTTAGCACTGTAGTTTAGTACTCAATTTTTGCACTGTATTTTCCTAATTTATTGCAGTTTAATTCATTACAAACATAGGTACCAATAAGATTCAGGGTACTAGTGCCACAAATAAAAATTGACTGATGAGGTAATGACTCCCAAAGTATCAGGTCAAGACCATAAATAATCATTTCATGACTCATCTGATGCATATTGGGAACAACATTGGTATCAGGTCAAGCCCATGAATAATTTTTTCATGGCTCATCTGATGCATATTGGGAACAACACTGGTATCAGGTCAAGACCATGAATATTTTTTTCATCACTCATCTGATGCATATTGGGAACAACATTGGTATCAGGTCAAAACCATGAATAATCACATCATCGTCACCGTCATCAACAGAGCTACAATCCAGTAGAAGCGCAGACTGATTTGGCCAAAAATAAAGGATTTACAGACTGTTTTCCTATTTTTGCTCCCGTTGTTACCATTGTCGTCACCATCGTCGTTGCCATTGTCGTCACCACCATGGGCGGAAACGCAACAAGTGATGGGGATTCCCCCCCAGCAGCCCCAAAGGTCACAGAAAACATTGATATGAGTAATAGTCCACAGATCAGGGACCTTATCCACCTTGCTACCTTGCAATCATGATTTGCCGATGGGTATGATAGTGATGGAGCAAAAGGTCCCTTTTATGATGCTGTCTGTGAAGAGGGGGGTCAAGAGAAGGAACAACGTCAGGAACACAACTTCGGTCCTGTAGCACCTCCTCAATTTGAAAACAAGGACGCAGAGGGGAAGCCGGCAGAGGGTGACAGCGGCCAAGAAGCCGATGCCAACAACAACAACTACAACTACAACTACAACAAGGGCAAGGGCAAGGGCAAGGGCAAGGGCAAGGGCAAGGGCAAGAGCAAAGGCAAGGACAATACCAAGAAATCTGTTGTTTGGCTTCGACAAGAGCTCAAGCTCTGGCACCAGCCAACCTCTGGCAACAACGCAGCTTTGGCAAGTCTTTTAACCAAAGCAATAGACTGGGGTATCAAGCAATTTGATACAGTGGAGGAAGCAAATGAAAGCACCAGGCCCAAGCGGGGCTGACAAGAGGGGCTGACATGCCGTAATACCATGCAATTATTCCCTGATACACTCCACTGGAGAGAGCTCCATCCAGATGCCATTGTTGTTGAGGAGCCAGCCAATCCAACCTTCAGGATTACACTAGCTCCCACTATATCTGAAGCAGAGGGTAGGCTTGCTCCCCCTCTCAAGAAGTACAACTTCACTGAAGTATTTCGTATCCCTGAGCTCAAAGCAGTGAAGACAGAGTATGAATTCAACCGCCAGGGGAACATTCACAAGGATGCAGCTGGCATCCCCATTACTAAGTGTACACCAAGGGAGAAGGAATGTGTTGATCCAGAGTTCCAGAAGAAGCATGAGCTGCCATTGAGCTCACATCCTTGGGAATTTGCGGAGGTATTTCTTCCCCTTTACAATGATGCAAAAGACAAGAATGAGTCCTTTTCATTTGAAGATATGAAGAACTGGAAAAATTGGAAGGCATCCCTTGCAGGTGCAGGGGAGAAGATCTACAAGGAGTTCAAATCATTTGAAAGCAAAGAGTTCAAGCAATTCTTTGGGTTGTATGTCTTGCATGGTCTCTGCCCTACAGCTTGAGTTGAATACAAGCTCGGATCTACAACAAGTGATCGCATTGCTGGCAATACATTTATTCATAAAGCCTTCACAAAGCCAAGGAGACCAGGTGATACCAGTGATGCAAACAGATTGGGCAATCCATTCAAGAGACACAAGCACTTCAAGGCAATCCTTGCCTGCCAAGACCCTTGTGTCCCGGCGCTTCCAAGGAAGGAGTATCCAAACTGGAAGATCCGTCCGTTGATTAAGAGGATGAATTTGCAGTGCCCGCGCGCTTGGATGCTATCCTGAAGTATTGCAGTGGATAAAATTACTATGTGCTTCAAGGGTCAACACATTGATAAATGCCAAATTGACGTTGCTTCAAATTCACCACTCCTTATTATTTTCCTTCTGAATCCGGTTCGTTGAGGGTCTGATTCAAAGGCTTCTGAAGAACAGCAACGCTGCGTTAGTGTGTTAGTAGACGAACGATTGTACTCTACGCGTGACAATTGTGGTTGGATACTTTCGGCAACGGATAATTGGACTACAGGCGAGACTATGGAAACGCCAGATCTCTTCTTGCTGTGAACTTATTTAGATACAGCAAGACAGACCTTAGTAATGTAGATTACAGGTAGTTGGTAGCAACTAGTGTGAATTTTGGGATATAAATCAGTTGAATGTTAAAAGTATGAGATAAAGTGAAATCTTGCCAAAATGCAAGATATCTCTTTTATTGAGATGAATACGTTGCCACTGCTGTTGCGTAGTGATGAGATTACTCGCTGATTATTTCCGTACATGCATTGGTCGTTGACCATATATATCTGTATGTATATATATATTGTATGAGAATCACACGCCAACGGTTTTCTTCTCTTGTTCCGTTAGGAAGACTTCATGATATGTTTATCATTATGATCAGGAATTGCTCCTGTAGCTCGTGTGATACTTTATGTATCAGAGTTTGCTCACCGAAGAACAATGGCAATATTATAAAACAGAGATTGCTCACCGTCGATGCGCAATGGGAATCGATGCACCGTGGGAATCGATATGCCGCGGGAATCGATTACTTTGGTTGATACGGGACTCATTGACTCGTACAAATAGAATACCTACCATCTGGTAGCTTTGGTACTTCTGGGCACAAAAGGAATTTAATACTCCCCATGTTTCCTTGTGAAAGGTCATCACGCTCTACATGATGCTTCCATCGTCTTGGAGGAGGTCGCCGGTATTCCCGCAAAAGTGGAAGATGGGCTTGAGCAGTGGATACACAACTGAGTGTCCCCAATGCTTGGTGAGAATATCTGCACAGTTATCCTTACCTGGGATGTGCATCATTAAAATGAAGCCTTTCGCTATCATGCTCTGTACGTAGTGAAACAATAGAATGTTGTGACGCTTATGCAACCTTGCGTAAGGGAAGGTTGACGTTTGAATCATCTTTTTGTTGTCACCCCATGAGTAGGATATATCATGGACTCGTGTTCCGAGGTATCGGAATGAGTGACGTAGGTCAACGATTTGCTCGATGCAAGTTCTTCCTGCAACGAATTCAGCTCCAAAGGTGGCCGTTTCCGTAGTAGATTGTTTCTTTGAGAACCACATCATGGGAGTCTTGTTCGCAAAGTGAAGGATGCCGGTTACAGCCTTACCACTGAGAATATCATGCATGAGGTTGGCGTCATAGAAGTGTGTCAACACTACTGTCTTCCCAAGTGGTGTAGGAGCGTTGCCGGGTAGCTCTTCAGAATGCTCCCCATAGACAGTGTTGGACCAATCGATGGTGTCTGGTTTAGTCAATATAAAATCTGGGGGTTCCACGTGGAATCTGATTTTAAAATGTCTAAAGTTGGAGATATATCCGTAGATACGTTTGGCACGATCAAGGTGCCCATCTCGTGGTTGGGCTCTGAAACTCGAGAGTGTCATCACGGCTGTTTGGACATCGAAACGTCCAATGGCGATGATCCATTGGAGTGAGCCAATCATACTTTGGTATTTCTGTATACCAGTTTCTTCGAGAAAGGCTGAGGAGTCCAATTCGGGATGATCGTTTTCTGCAATGGGTGACTGGAACTTGGTGCTAGGTTTGCATCGGAACATCTGTTCATAAGACGCTTCCATCTTTTCGATGAACTTGATGGGATTCATACAGAGAACACCATGCGCGTCGCGCTCAAATCCACAACCTAGATGAAAGTTCATAGGTCCAGATCCCTTCAGTTTGAAGTTGTATGGCGCCAATTGTAATATTTCCAAGAAAGAATTGGGATCTGCCATGCAAAGACATAGATCATCGACATATGTGCATATGAGTTCATATACACGTTCCCCATGTTTGTTTATTCCAGGCTTGAGGATGATTTCTGGCTCCGCGCGGGATCTTTCCAAGCCGAGTTCAATAAGACAAGCTGCTAGTAAATCACCAAAACACTTGCCCGAAGATCTGAGACCATATAGGGCTTTGTAGATGATCAATAGATGACCTTCCAGCGATCCAAATTCGGGACCTGCCTTGATGCAGACTTTCTTGCAAGTAACTGCTTCTAGGTATCTAGGTAGGCATTGCCTATGTCGGTACCCCATGCTTCTAAGCTGTTCAGTTCAGCTAGAAATAGACACATATGTAGGCCACGGAGAGATACGACACCGGCATAAACACTATGGATGGGGGCCTCAGTGAGATTACCGTTTGCAACAAGACAAGCTTTGTGTCTACCGTCGTGCTTGACAGCATATATCATGTGCACCTTGATCTGTTGGAACCCGGGTGGGATGGAGCTTGTCTTGTACACGCCTTTATCAATGAATGTATTGTATTCATTTAGCTGTTCCATTTCAAGGGTGGTGGCGTCTTCCCATTTGTGGTTGCCGTTGGCTTGATCAAATTGGAGGGCTTCTTAACAAAGTTTGGCTTGATGCACGAGTCAATCGAGTTTCTTGGTTCTTCGTGCTAGATTGGTGATTCGCTTGAGGCGTTTCCAACCTGAGAGGTCAAGCAAGTTGTTGTCTTTCCCATATTTGGCAACGGTAACAGGGTCATCAGCCGCAATGTTGGCTAGAGGTTCATACGTTTGCTCCATATTTTCCCATTCAATCCAGAGGTTATACTTGGAACCTTTGTATTGAGGATGCTTGTTATCCAGTGGACCTTGGTGTCCTAGGATTCGGCGAAATGACCAAAGTTTGCCGTCTTCTTGTGTTGAATCACGATGGATGTAATTCATGACATCATTGTATGCAATGATATCGTCAAGTTCGTCATCGGAGTGTTTGCACTTGAACTTGATGAAGTCTTTATTGCGTTCAAGACTGTCTTCTACATCGACGATGGTAAGACGCTTCCGAGTGCCGTCAAGGTTGGTTACAAGGAAGGATCGTCCTTGTAGATCGGCAATCGGGACCATAGGAATGGTAATTGGTTTACCATCATCGTCAAGTTGTGCGTTGCCTTCTTCGTCGGTAACAACTACCTGTGATGGGTCTACTGAAGGAGTAGCGGGGTTGGTGTGTGGAGTTGTGACGTCACTAACATCAAAGTATGCTAGCTCCAGTGGATCAAAATCATCTTCAGTAAGGAGAACGCCATCGGATGTCTTGCTGAAGATGTGTGTTGTAGGAGGACCATCAAAACTCTCCCCATAGTTGTTAGGGAGTGGAGAAGGGGACCAGCTTGGGCTGTCATTGACCTTTGTATATAGAAAGCTCGGTAACGAGGGGTGGGCGGGTGGTTGAAGAATAGCTTGATTACCAGATGCAGGAGTTGTTGTATCTGATTGCTCGGTAGGTACAGACGGCGTTGTGTCGTCATGTTCTGCAAGAGTGGCGAGGTCCAGAATGGTGTCGGAATCAGTAGTTAAGACTCCAGGAGGGGGAGTAACTGAGACGCCCTGTGGGGTAGAACCTCCAGTGGGGCTACTCGTAGTGATATGCTCCCCATGTTGTGTGAATGTAGGAGCGTCACCAGTGGCGTATAGTCGGGGCAAGGAATCCTTGGCCTTACGCCATTTGATGAAACCATCATCAGTAAAGAGGCCCACGCGTTTGTTGCGAGACTCAGGCGTAAGAGCAGAGCGTACACCAGACCGGTCAAGCAATTTGTTGGTGACTGGATCCCAGATTCGGAAACAAAGTCCATTGCCGACATGTTTGGCAATGCCTACGAAATGACCGAGACGTTCGGTAGACTGGGTACCGAAAGGAGAGTCATTGGTCTTGAAATAAACAGGTTCGAACCAGAAGAAACTGGTGTATGCGCTGATATCGCCAAGTGTACTGGTAGCAATGAAGACCGGTTGTTTGTCCGACAGAGTAGGATCAGAAATAACATTGAAGAGTCCGGCAACGTATGTCATGCACAGCAGCCAGAGGTGTGGTGGTGTGCCTGTACAATCCATGACACGATTGACAATGCGTTTAAACGTTTGATATCGCCGTTCAAATTGGTTCTGGTGTTGGTGGTAAGGTTCACTTTGCCAGAGTCCAATCCATAACATTTTGAGATAGTCAGTGACTTTCTTACTAGATTGGTAGTTCCCATGATCGCATAGGAGGCAAAGGGGCCTGCCCCATTTTCGAACAAAGTTCTGAAAGCATGATAGAAAATCGCCGGTGGTACGCATTTCCTCAACATGTATGATACGGGACTTCCGGCCGAAGAAGATCTGAGCAAGTTTGGAGCCGCCATCAATTGCTGGGACATCTGAATAGACAGCATCAGACAGGACGTCGTCATTGAAGGGACAAACGTTCATTGCCGGTTGAGGGGAATGGAAACGTTTGAAAATGTTTCCATCAGGGCTAATCGCTAACGAACCATATTGCGTTGAGTTTTCAAAAGTAGCCTTGATGCGATCTGTGGAAACCCAACAAAAGAAAGGTTTCAGAGATAAGTAATCATGTTCGTCGGGATATCGTTCACGGGGTGTAGTTGCGATACGTGTAATATCACTAGCAGTACAATCCGTGGGAAACGCAGTGACTGTCCCAGAGATTGGAGGGGAAGTACATCATGCGAGGCGTTCCTGGTGAACGTAGTCGGTAGGAGTGAGCCAGAATGAGCGATTGCTGGTTCCATGATCATCAATAGAGAGGAAGGGAGACCAAGTGGAGTGGCTGGAGTACGAACTGAGAGACGTGACCATGGAAGAGCCAGGAGACACAGAGATATCTAACCCTTCAAGGCAACGTGGGTTTCCGTATTCGTCGTATTCGGTATATGGAAGCTGTTGCGACTGAGGAGGATGTTTCTGAAGAAATTGTTCATCTTTAGCACTGATTGTGGTATCGAGGACAGATGGGTCCCAGTGCTTATCGGATGTCATGATAACATGTGGGAGCGTGTCAAATTCAACAGTCGTGTACTTTGGCATGGCAAGGTATGGTAAACCATGCCGGATGCTAAGAGGTAGTGCATATCCATCGGAGGTGGTGATTACCTGTCCACCGCCTGCTTTGATGGATGTGTCATTGACAGTGGAGAAATATGCTTTCATCTGGCCGGAGGACAAGATAGAAGGGTGTCGGCCCGTGTATGCACATTCATTGAAAATGAGGATGACGGGACCTCTATTTGAGATAGAATAAGCACCGCATGTAGCAATGGGAATATTTTGTACCTGGTGATTGTTAATGCCTGTGACATTGACATATCGTGGTGGGATATCTTTGGAGATGAGGCATGCATCATTGCCGATGATGCAACCATTTGCACCGCGATCAACCATGGCGAATCCGGGATTGGTTATCGTAGCTTTATGAGCATGATAGGTATACGATGTTACCTGACTATCGTGTGAGAAAGTCAGATCATCGTCGGGGTTATACCATTGGTGAAAATTGGCGGAATAAGAGGATGTTCCCACAGGTATTTGGATATCACCATCCTTTTTGTACCGAATGTCAGGGTTTTCGGAGAGGAATCGAGCGGGATGCGCAGGCAATACGGAAGACTTGAGGGGTCTTTGGTCCTTGGAGGAAGAAGTCTGAGACTTGTATACACCAAGTGATGCATGGAAAACGCCTCTACGGTCATTTTCTACAGCGGGATGTAGGTCTGCTGAGGGATTGACATGTTCATCTTTGTTCAAGGTATCATCTTCTAGGAATGAGACAGAATGTCCATGTTGGTATGCTTTCTGGGTGATGAGTTTGACAGTATTAGGGTCTGGCTGATCATTTGGGAGCAATTCGCGTCGTAATGATGCGACCACTATTTTCTTGCCTTCCGGAGAAAAATTCAGCCAACTCTTCATGTCTTGACATGATAGGAGGGCCTTCCATATGCCTGTGGGCAGGCGCGTGGTAGGGTCAGGTGTACGTCCAGCCTTGAATACCGCATAGTCTTGATAGTCACCTTCGAATTTGATAGGAAGAGCATAGTTGTCATGGTTTTGGCCTTGTCCAGATGAGAAGTCGTGAACATGTGCACGTACCGTTGACTGAGGAGCTGCCATAGCGGACTGGGAATCGAGTCGGGTCGCTTCGAGTAGGAGCGTAATTTTGAGTTTGTGAATAGCAGCTGCTTCAGCGACTGCATCTGTCACGGTACTATTCGTGCCACCTGGATCCTTGACTTTGGCAAACTGTTCACTTAGCTGAAAGCTGGAATAGCATGCCTGACATAATGCTGATTTTGCAGTATGGTATTTAAGGGGTTTGTTGGGAGGACAAAGCTTGTTGAGGTGATTCAATTCCTCAAACCAATGTGTGATAAATTTCACTTTGGATTCTTTCCAGTTGCTGAGATTCAACTTCAGCAACGCCTGTAATTGAGTTGAGTTGTCATATACCTTGGCTTTCGATTTGCTGTGAAGATTTACAAAATCAAAGTATGCTTGACGTCCATTGCGTGTGGTGGAATGGCTGTGTACGCATGACGCGGATAAGTCACTTTTGAAGACTTCCAACATTAGAACCCAGAAGAAGGCACATTGTTTGACAAAGAGGTCACGTGTATAACCTTGTAGTGCAGCTGGAGGCCAGGTCTCATCAAGGAATGTTTCGGTGTCAATGTCGTATGCCTCGAGTTTAGCCTTGAAACCCACGAGCCAATGTTCGAATCTTGAGTCATTCGTGAGGGGCGTAAAGGACTTTTCATCCCGTGCTTTTCGACACCAAGATTCGTACTTCACCTGCTGAGGTGACTTCTTATTGGTTCCCGGTGGAGGAGCTGGAGGGTTCAGGGCAGATTCACTCTGAAGGCGTAGAGCGTGTTCTAAGCGAAAGGTTCTGAAGTCTTCATACGGATATGACATTACATCCTTCCAATTCTTCCCGTCCTTGCGCAGGTCGGTTGAGAACTCCGCAAGTGCCTCTATTGTCCGTTGGATGGACCGATGGAGATGGGTCGGTAGCCCGCCTTGAGTGTAGGTAATCTTGCGGGCAAAATCAGGTTCGATAAGTGCGTCAAGAAATGTCGGCCACTAGCATAATCCTCCCTCTCCGAGAGCTAAGCACAGGGTGTTATCTGCTTCCCTTGTTAGGCGAAATTGGGATAGAAGTATCAGCTTCATATCAGTATCAAAACTAGGGAAATTGTTGACAGCAGCGGCTTCGGCATCACCCGTGCTGTTTCCGCCTCCGAATAGATTGGCGGGCATGTTCTGCCTTTGTGATGATCCTGATCCGTCGGAGGAATCGCGTGGTGAAAGGGAACTGCTCCGTAGACGATGTGCGATTGGCATATGCCAGCGTAGGGATTGTGTTCAATTCCGTTCCTGTTCTTTGTGTGCAAGCCACCTTGGAGCTTGCGACTGTTAATCTATTATTTTCCTTCTGAATCCGGTCCGTTGAGGGTCTGATTCAAAGGCTTCTGAAGAACAGCAACGCTGCGTTAGTGTGTTAGTAGACGAACGATTGTACTCTACGCGTGACAATTGTGGTTGGATACTTTTGGCAACGGATAATCGGACTACAGGTGAGTTTATGGAAACGCCAGATCTCTTCTTGCTGTGAACTTATTTAGATACAGCAAGACAGACCTTAGTAATGTAGATTACAGGTAGTTGGTAGCAACTAGTGTGAATTTTGGGATATAAATCAGTTGAATGTTAAAAGTATGAGATAAAGTGAAATCTTGCCAAAATGCAAGATATCTCTTTTATTGAGATGAATACGTTGCAACTGCTGTTGCATAGTGATGAGATTACTTGCTGATTATTTCCGTACATGCATTGGTCGTTGACCATATATATCTGTATGTATATATATATTGTGTGAGAATCACACGCCAACGGTTTTCTTCTCTTGTTCCGTTAGGAAGACTTCATGATATGTTTATCATTAAGATCAGGAATTGCTCCCGTAGCTCGTGTGATACTTTATGAAATCAGAGTTTGCTCACCGAAGAACAATGGCAATATTATAAAACAGAGATTGCTCACCGTCGATGCGCGATGGGAATCGATGCACCGTGGGAATCGATATGCCGCGGGAATCGATTACTTTGGTTGATACGGGACTCATTGACTCGTACAAATAGAATACCTACCATCTGGTAGCTTTGGTACTTCTGGGCACGAAAGGAATTTAATACTCCTTGTTATTTGTGTGGGACTGACGTGGGATTTTGTTGCAGTCTTTGGTGTTTTCTAGGAGGGGATGGTGACAGCGTGGAGCGAAACTCAAAAAATTGCGAAACACAATGGACCTGACGTATGCAAATTGCCAGATTTCTGCCAAAATTAGCTAAAAATACCCAACTAGTAAGTAATAAAAAAAACCTTCTTTGTGTTATTCCACACCAGTATGAGTGATATATTATTACTTGAGATTGATGCCCTTTTATTGACTCCACTAGCAAGAACTCTGATGAGGATGGTGTCATCAGGTACAAAAAAAACCCAAAAAATTCGGAAAAAGCTTGCACACGCACATTTTTTCCAGCACGATTAAGTGATACTACAAATCTGACAACAATTGAGAATGATACTTTTTTCAACGGAGTTGTAACCAATTTACATCCAATTAACATCGAAACAGTGGAAAAATTGTCAGTACTACTAATTGTACGCAATGAAACCAATTTACATCCAATTAACATCGAAAAAGATTTTTGTAGGAATAAACAAAAATTGGAGTATTTCTAAAGAGTTCTCCACTCGTAGGAATAACCAAAAAATTGGAGTATTTCTCAAGAGTTCTCCACTGACTCCAAAATTGTTATGTATATTAGTATTTATGAGCCCATGGGGTTTATAATTTATTTAGTAACAATTTTTTGACAGACTGGATGTAAACTCGATGTAAATTGGTTACAACTCCATTGCAAAAAGCGTCAGTCTCAATTGTTTTCGGATTCGTAGTAAGTACCGGTACGAGTATTATGCATTCTGACACAAAAAATTTGTGTTTTCAGGAATGGACCATTATCATCAGCTATGAAGCATTGCTCATCGTGGTGCTCACCGCTCGACGATCTCATACCGTACATCAATCTACATATCGACGACCATCGAATTAGTGTGCACCGCAATGAGAGACTCGCCGAATGATCAAGCCAACATGCCAAGATTATCTGAATCAACGCCATTGATATCGTCGAACAGCAACCCCATCTCGAACGAATGCCAGACCGAGAACGACGACAATCGGATACATGCATTTTCCTTGTCTACCGCTGCCCTGGCGTTTTCGGTGCTCGCCCATTCCTTTCTTTTGGTCTCTGTCTTTCCCTACGCGGGGTTCTTTGCAATGCATCTGATACCAGGCTTGACCGAAGAAACTGCTGGGACTTATGCCGGACTGATTGGTGCCTCGTTCATGGCGGGGAGGACTTTATCTAGCTTTGAATGGGGCAAGGCAGCTGATAGATACGGCCGAGTCAAGGTGATTAAAGTTTCACTGCTTCTGTCTGCTGTAGTGTCAATACTTTTCGGTTTGGCTCCCACCTTCCCAATTGCTTTGACTTTGAGATTTGTGCTTGGGATGTGCAATGGGTTGGTAGGCCCAGTAAAAACACTGGCGTCTGAGTATGCACGTGGAGACGAGAATTTAGAAACCCGAATAATGGGGATAGTAATTGGTATGTGGGCGTATGGATTTCTGATTAACCCGGCAATATCAGGGTATCTGTCCGACCCTGTCAAGCAATATCCGGATGCCAAGATTGTCGAAAGATTTCGTCCTGCTCTTGAAGAATATCCATTCTTCGTGCCAAATATTGTTGGGTGTCTTTACTGCATAGTTGGCTTTATTTTGGCTCATGCCTTTTTGGAGGAAACTCTACCAGACAAAAAACGACAACAGCTTCGATTGTGTAGTGTTTTGCCGTCAATCAAAGAGAAATCGAATCAAATAGTGCGAAACGTTTCGTCCTGGGGACTTTTTAAACATTTGTATGACCCCGAGGTTGATGGCTCACTCTACATGGTGGTAGCACCGCCGTCTTCTTCCGCTCAAAATGGAATAGTAACCGATGATAATGAAGACGAGGACAGAGTAACTATTTCCTACCTTTGGAAACGCAAATCCATACGACAACATCTGTTGGCGTATTGGTTTTTCTCGTTTCTGACGATAACTATCGATGAAGTATTTCCACTCTACTGCATATCAAAAACATCCGGTTTGGGAATCCCAGAGAAAATCATTGGTAACATCTTCTCGGGTACTGGTTTGTTCTACATCATTATGCAATATTTTTTGCTTACAGGATTGGTCGATAAGTTTGGCGTTTACCCTGCCATGAACATTGGAACCTTCTTCAGTGTACCGATTGCGATTTTGATCCCTTTGTCACTGGTTACAAATGTAGATGCAGCGGAGGGGACTTTAAGCATGACGTCACTTATATTTCTCAGTTCTGTTTATGCTTTTATTCGAGCATTTGCGGCTGTGATGGACTCGGTAATTACGATTACTACAAACAGAACCGTACCCTCGCATCAACTGGGTACCTTGAATGGTTTATCAATGCTTGGTGGATCAGTCGCAAAAGCTCTCGGCCCGCTGTTTGGCGGTATTTTGTTTTCTACGTGCGTCAATAATGTGCCAGCTCCATTTGGATCCGTTGCTGTGTACGGCATCCTGGCGATCTTGGGGATTTGGATGTGTATGTACACATTCGTCCTTGAAAAATGCAACGGTGATGAAGAGTCGTTACCAGCAAAACACAGAGAAGACGAAGAACTAGCTTCGCAGGACTCCCACGAAAAGGAGGAGGATTTGCCTCCGTCTTTTTAATTGATCTCACGTAATTTGACTTCACAAAACAAAACAAACATTTGTGAGCGCGTAGGTCCTCGAACGCAAACGAATCTCACGGACAGAACCGTCGAGATGGAACTGTAATATCACTTGTGCAAAAGAAAGTCCCACACACATTTGGTGATTGTTGATGTGCGTGCGGGCATTGTAGTCATTCATACATTTTGAGTGTCGGAGGTTCAGGAGAGATCACACATTCACTGGTTCGCTTCGCTTTTCTCGTTCCTTTAGTTCATTTCTCGGTGGCGCCGTGGGCCCAGTCCTCTGTCGTTTTCGTTGACCACTGAGTACCGAGCTAGATTTTGTTCTTTTCTCTTTTGTACTGTACGTCGTACGACGCACCCAGTATTGGCATTGAGTGTAGTTGCTATTGACCGCCGAGCATCAACACCGAGAATCGTGCATTGCTATCGATGATCCTGTGGACACAGTAGAGGCGCGGGCATCAAACTATTGCAGTCTTCCTCGTGCATACTTCGACGGCTGTATCGAGTGCGAACGATGAAAGTGAGGCCACATTTTGTTCATTGGCGTCCCTTCCGTTGACATCAGGGCTAAGGCTGATTACAGAGAATCACGGACGTGTTGTAGGAAGTTTTAACCGCTTTTAAGTCCTCTAGCCTTCCAGTGCGCCATGAAAACCGCAACAGGCTTCTCCTCAAGCGTGGCTTTACCCAGAACACGCGACAGATTGTCCTCTTATAATGTGAGAAGCAAACATAGATATTTTGTTTTACAAAGTGTGTCATGTTTAGCTGAGTCTCAAACATCAAGGATACGACTCAAGGTTGCTGCTTTGCTGTAATATCATTGACACTTTCAAATGCTTATTTTGATTCCCTTAGAATTGTGAATCCAATGGCATGTTGACATATTAGTCCTGCCTTATTTCATTGTGGTGTTGTGTGCATCTACATGTAGTTATCAGACTAGTTCTACTCACCATACATTGAAAACATGCTGCAGCAGATCCACAAACAAAGGATTGTTGGTGCATGGTGAATTGCTACAGATGACTAAGGTGATGGTGGACCTGAGGAATGAATGTCAAGAAGAAGTTGTCTCATGTTGCTTTTTTAATGCCCCAAAACAATTGACTATGAGGTAACCTTAAAAACTAGCATCACTGGTGAAGTGTTCTCAGAGAATATATTTAAATCATAGGTCTTCTTGTTGTATCTACTCCTATCAAATTCTGTTGACCAATTGATACAGGACCTTTCTGAATCAGCTTTTTAAAGCATGATGTACTTGCATAAGTTGGCAACAACTCAGAAGTGAGGCGGCAGTTACTAATGTTAGAAATCATTTTTAAAATCATGGCTGTTGTTAGTATGCCTGTGTGATTCTTGTTTGTAGCAAAACGTTGTACCAGCATCCTACAACCAGGAACTTACCACAAAGCTACCAAGTACCAGAAAGCTACCAGGATCACAGTAATTTTCTTGTAGCTTCCTGGTAGCTTCCTGGCAACTTTATCGTAACTTTATGGGAGCTGTTCATGTCCCTGATCTACGGCTACCTGTACAATCAACCCCTCCATCAATGACCTACAACTCTTATTCACCAATACAATTCAATACTTCAATTCCCTTGGACGCCACCAATAATCTAGTATCTTCTCTTCATTGATGCTTAATCCTATACTACGGATAGAAGCAATCAATTCTCAATGTTCAATTCTATCCTACGGCTTGAAGCAATCAATTATCGATGTTCAATTTTGTCTTAAGATCAACACCAATATTTGATTCTACCGTACCATTGTGAACAACAATTCGATTCCACCTTTTCAACAATCCTTGGTTATCCCATCTGTGATATCAAACAAGAGCTTGTTCATGCGCTTCAACCATACATGATTCTACAATCTCCTTTTCAAGGATACAAATCAATATTCCATTTTGTCTCCGACAATTTGATTCGACAAGTTTCTCCAATTGTTTCCTCCGACATTGTTGTTCTCCTCTCCATCAACGTTCAATTCTACAGCACAAACCAATCAATCCTCACTGATTCAATTTGTCCCTACACAATTCTATTCTACAATTAATTGCTGGTTCTAAGACCAACTCCAATTAATCTCCTCATTGTTTTCACGACCACTACATACTCAAGCACCTCTCCTTTCTCATCGATGTCTTATGATTCTCCGTTTTATGATTACAATCTTTGGATCTGATACTCAAGAATACGGATACATAATTGCTGAAGTTCTTACCTTTCTAGAAGCTGGAGAACCAACTGGTAATTCAACACTCCTGTCATCAATACGTGTTGAATCAAGGGGCGGGCTGTTGGTAAAAAATATGCATACAGTACTTACATACATTCTACGGTAGCTATATCCATTCTACACATGAAAAGTTACTTATGCTCCTCCTGAGATAAAAGTGACTTCAAGTATCAAGATATTTAGGTCACATCATGTGTTCTCTGTCATATGACAAATTGCACATGATCTATGACTGGTTAAGACATCCCTACAACACAAATAATACAGGGATACCGGTCCAATACATGAAATAGCACCATAACAGAGCAATCTCATGATATGCTCACTTCTCAATTATTTCAAACATCTTATACCTTTTGGTCAATTTTTGAGTGCACAACATAAAAAATACTGTAAATACTGTAAACAACAAATGCTCCCCCCCCATCCCCAACCCAATGCTGCCTACTAATTAAGATCGCCCCCTCTGAGTACGCTACTAGTGTATTCTTGTATACAATTTTGATATTTCAACTCGGTGTTATTTATGTATTTTCTACCTTCATTGTCTCTTCTGTTGGTGGTGAATGTCAAGAAGGCCCCACGGCTTTTTTGTGGACTGGGGTCAACTTTACACTTTTATACAAATGTACACTTTTGAAAATTAGGTACTATCCTACTCTTAATGTATACTATAGACTGTATGATCCCCGCCACGGAGCGGAGTATCAATTGGCATCCCCGGCACGGATCACAGTTAATTAGCCCTTGATAGACCCCCAACCCCCCTAGTACCCCTGACCCAGCAGTACAGTGTTCACCTGAGGGGCTAAAACCCTAACGGTTCACCAGAGGGAGCATATGCGTCCAATAACTGTCACGCGGCCCAACGCGACCCCTCGCAAGCCCTATTTTCAGAAAATCGACCCTGCCTGTGTTATTCGCAAGGGCATTTTTTTAAATTCACAATTTTTGTGGTGAAGATTTTTGACCCCCCTCAGGTTGCGGCCAAAATTCCCCCCGATGACTCAAAATGTCCATTGATCTCTCAATTTTGACTAAATTGATTTAAAAAATCTATTTCTCGCTACCAAACTTTATAACCTTAACCCAAGATATGAAATAAAGTTAATTTCAGGAGTGTTTGTTTGCTATGTTCCCGCGTTGTTTTCTACGGTATGTCACGTTGTGTCTTCTTTCATACCATCATGCCTTTTCATGCTCACTCCGATAGCATCATGCTCGTTTTCATCATGTTAATTTAACACCACAATCGAAACCATTTCTCCCCCTCCCTTCTTCCAATAGAAGAATATGTCACAACCTAGTAAAATCGCCGTCACTTCAAGAGTGGTTGTTATACCAAAATAGCCAAATCATTTATCTGCTGTAGCTGCATGTCCTATAAGGGCAAGTCGAAGACATTCATCAGAAGCAGACAAGATTCCTCTTCACACAAATCATACCGATATGTATCACAAGGCCTGTCATGACACCTTGATTCAATAGCTTTTTGCCGTGACTTCTATTGAAACCATGACCTAATGGAATTTTCATCATCTGCCAAAGAAGAATCCACTACTACAGTTTGCCATTCCCCTTTACAATATGGCCTGACATTGACGGAGAATGGTCCAATTGTTCCCTCCGCCGCTGTTGCCGTCGTTCACACTAACAAGGCATCCTCTAATGAAACGTTCAACTCAGTTCTAAACAGTCAGGTAGTACACAATTTATTTGTTTCACCAATTGATAGAAATATAATGGAATCACAGTTGTTTCCTTCAGAAGACAACAGTAACAACGATGACATGGTTATTCATGAAGAAATTTGCCTTCCTATTCAGAACGATAATGGTATGGATGCTGCGGAACCCACAGCATACCAACCAAACATCAATGAAAGAGAGCAATTGATCCGATCCCGTGTTTCTTTTTCACCTACCAATAGGCTCATTGCTGAAATAAAGCTCATGAAACTAATGACGAAACACAAGTTACCTCTAAACACGTTCAAATCTATTTTTCAATGGGCAAACGAATGTCAAACTATTCATGGTGCTGACTTTAGCTCTACCACCTTCCCCCACCATCGAGAAGCCATATTTAGTGAAATCAAGTCCAATTTGGGTATTTCTGAGACCAAGTTTGAGCCACACATAATTAACTGGTTACCTGGCAATTTATCCACCCAAATATTTGTTCGATCCTTCCCAGACGCACTTCATTCCCTTCTGACCAATAAGGAATTGATGCAAGAAAAAAAATCTTTTCCCAATGTCGAGACTCCTCTTTCACCCAAAAACAACCCACCAATCACCAATGAAACATACATAACAGAACTACACCACGGGTCTTGGTGGACGGAATCGTGGAAGCAGATCTGCAATGAAAATGATGAAATCCTTGTTCCAATCATTTTCTACATGAATGGAATCAGCTTGGATGCACATGGCCATCTGTCACTCACTCCTCTCAACATGACTCTTGGTATTTTCAATGTTGAAGCAACGTCCGAGAACTGTTTCGCGGGGTTCAAATTTACTTCTCGCGCACAAATTTTGTGCGTGATTTTAACACGGCACTATTTCTGGACACCCTGAAATTTGCGGGCAAGTGGCGGGCTATAAATTAACGGAGCACTATTTCTGTGCGCGTGATGCACATTACTCTACTCTCGAATAAAAATAATGTATTTCAGTCTCTAGCAGAACCGAATCAATATTCTGTACGAACAACACTTACTTCTATTCACGAATAAAAAAGAAACCTTGAGTCAGTATTAATTCCAAAATATTAATCTACCAAACAACAATTCGATTCTGCTCTCCCAATTGTGAATTATATTTCTCGACTACAATATTCCCTTTTTAAAATGTAGATTCTATTATGCTTTATTTATTCCTATTGCAACGTATTACGAATCCTCCATTCATTCTAATATTCTCAAAATTAAGTTCAAGATTAGTAGTAGTTTTGTATTATGTATGTACTGTTATTTTCTACATTAGTTCACCCATAGATAAACTTTCATTCATCGATGCTGTTATTGCCGGATCAATATAGACGTTTCTTTTCTTTTTCTTTTTTGGTCCACTACAATTAATGGAGCTGCTACTAGTAATATTTGCATCGCCATGCTTATTTTTCTTGGTGTAATCTGTTGAACTTTCGTTCCTAAATCTGTCCCTCATCATTTCTTCCAATTTCCTTCCTGTTTCTGGGTGTTTTCGCATCTCGCCAATTTTGTCGCACAAGTCACTGAACAACTCTTGTCCTTCCTCCATCCATCCATTTCTGCTTCCACTGTCTGAATCGCAGAATTTTTTTTTTTGTCGCGGAATCGTGGCATCAGCCTTTCGCCGCTGCTGGTTCACCCATACATGATGCTCATTGTAGATCAGTACCAATGCAAATGCTTCATCTGCTATAGTAAATATATCACTCAGCAAGTGCCTCTCCTTCCGTTGTTTGAAATTGGAATTTGTTGGATTGATTGCCGACATGATTCTTGTAACAAAATAATAAAAATCTTCATCTTCCGCGTCTTTGTATGTTCTGTATTGAGGGTTTAAAATACTACCTGTGTCCTCATATTCTGTGTCTTGAATAACTGCAACAGTACCAGGGAATGTGATAGGGACTCGACCTTTTCTGTAATCGTCTGTACGGAAGTATCATCAGTATCAACGGGCAGCATGTTAGTGTTGTCGGACCAAAAATAGATTCCAAAATTCCTAATTTCAACAACCAATTCTCCTAGTCTGTATTTACCTATCCAGTTTTTTCTCGCTAATGTTTGCGAGTTGTGCCTCAATGCGGTCAGTACTGTCCCTACTCGTTTCCTGTAAAAGGAACAGAATGACGCAAGTGGAATATTTGGTGGCTTCATAACCGCACTTGCTCCAACAGCCCTTTGTATTACATGCGCCGTTACCTTTTCATTGATAGGGAACTTCATGTTGGGGTACCAATGTTTTTTGACGTAATCCCTTAGCTGCTTGTCCACTGATTCAGTCATATCACTCAAAGACTTAAGCATATCGTTGTCTGTTATAAGCCCATATTCGTCTGTAATTGTACTTACTGCTCGTTCTCTTGTGTCGCCGGCATTATCAGTTCCCTCTCCCTGCATGGTTGCCTCCGTTTGTTTAGGTACCATTACTACCTTTCCCACCCCTATATGTGGTTCGCTCTTTTGTTGCCGCATGTGTTTAGCCAGTTCCTGTGCCAATTTGTCATATTGGATTTTTTTCATGATACGTTCCGCAATGTCCTCTAAATCACAGCATTCTCCGTTAGATGTTTTCTCTACCACATTGGTTTTTGTTCCTTCTTTCTGTTGGTTTCGTTACTGTATGGGTGGTTGTGTTGGTAATGCTCAGTGCTGGTTCGTTACTCTGGTTGATGGTGTTTTGTTCTTCCGTGTTTGTAGTAGTAGAAATTGTGTGTTGTTTCGAAGGGTCTTCCCCTCGGATTTTTTGCTTCGTCGTGTCTTTCCGATAGCATTCATATTTTTTTATTTTATTTTCTGAATACGGTGTCGATCAAGAATCATGTGTTTCTTTTTGTGTGGTTTTGTGTGTGTACTAATAATTGTGTCGGGTTGTGTACGGTGTTTTGTGTTGTGTGTGTCTTGTGTGTGTGTGTGTACGGTGTTTCGTGTAGTATGTGTACGATGTTTTGTGTGTAGAGTTTTTCCGTGGGTTCTGTACTATGTTGTTTGCCCTGGCTTGGGCGCGCTGTTATATTTGTAGAAGTAGATCACGTACCTGTGGCAGCCAGCCCTCCCGCGCCATAATTTTTTCAGAAGGGAAACTTTTGATAACACTAAGGTTATGTATTTCAATCCTCTAGTCACACGTAGAATCTCGTAGAATGCACCTAACATACCGTACTGTCTTGTGTGCCATTTGTATCTACAAACCACAACATTGTCTGTACTGTGTGTGGCAAAGTTGTTCCCAATATGCCTTTAAAAATTGTTCCCAATATGCATTTCTTAAGTCATGTGATATGCATTCATTGCCTGGTACAAAAACTATGGTAGTCCTTACCAAATGAGACTGTTTGTGCCCTTGAATTTCACCAAAAATACCTTCATTTTTGCCATATGGATAGTCAAACCACAACATTTCCAGCATTCTGTGTGACAAAGTTGTTCCCAATATGCATTTGATGAGTCCTGATAAATGTATTCATGGCTTGGACCGGATACTTTTGGAGTCATTACCCAATAAGTTAGTTTGTGCCCTGGAACTGCACCAAAAATACCTTCATTTTTGCCATTTGGAGAGTCAAACCACAACATTTTGGGCATTCTGTGTGACAAAGTTGTTCCCATTATGCATTTGATGAGTCATGATGAATGTATTCATGGCTTGGACCAGATACTATTTGAGTCATTACCCAATCAGTTAGTTTGTGCCCTGGAACTGCACCAAAAATACCCTTATTTTTGCCATTTGGAGAGTCAAACCACAACATTTTGGGCATTCTGTGTGACAAAGTTGTTCCCATTATGCATTTGATGAGTCATGATGAATGTATTCATGGCTTGGACCAGATACTTTTGAAGTCATTACCCAATAAGTTAGTTTGTGCCCTGGAACTGCCCCAAAAATACCCTTATTTTTGCCATTTGTAGAGTCAAACCTTAAGATTTTGGGCATTGTATGTGACAAAGTAGTTCTCAATATGCATTTGATGAGTCATGATGAATGTATTCATTGCTTGGACCAGATACTTTTTGAGTCCTTACCCAATAAGTTAGTTTGTGCCCTGGAATTGCACCAAAAATACCCCCATGATTGCCATTTCGAGCGTCAAACCTTAAGATTTTGGGCATTGTATGTGACAAAGTAGTTCTCAATATGCATTTGATGAGTCATGATGAATGTATTCATTGCTTGGACCAGATACTTTTTGAGTCCTTACCCAATAAGTTAGTTTGTGCCCTGGAATTGCACCAAAAATACCCCCATGATTGCCATTTGTAGAGTCAAACCACAACATTTTGGGCATTATATGTAACAAAGTGGTTTCCAATATGAATTTGATGAGTCATGATGAATGTATTCATTGCTTGGACCGGATACTTTTTGAGTCATTACCCAATAAGTTAGTTTGTGCCCTGGAATTGCACCCAAAATACCCTAATGTTTGTCAGTTGGAGAGTCAAACCTTAAGATTTTGGGCATTATATGTGACAAAGTTGTTTCCAATATGCATTGGATGAGTCATGATGAATGCATTCATGGCTTGGACCCGATACTATTTGAGTCATTACCCAATCAGCAGTTTGTTTGTGCCCTAGAATTGCACCCAAAATACCCCCATGTTTGCCATTTGTAGAGTCAAACCTTAAGATTTTTGGCATTTTATGTGACAAAGTTGTTCCCAATATGCATTGGGTGAGTCATGATGAATGCATTCATGGCTTGGATCCGATACTATTTGAGTCATTACCCAATCAGCAGTTTGTTTGTGCCCTAGAATTGCACCAAAAATACACCCATGTTTGCCATTTGTAGAGTCAAACCTTAAGATTTTGGGCATTCTATGTGACAAAGTTGTTTCCAATATGCATTGGATGAGTCATGATGAATGCATTCATGGCTTGGACCCGATACTATTTGAGTCATTACCCAATCAGTTAGTTTGTGCCCTAGAATTGCACCCAAAATACACCCATGTTTGCCATTTGGACAGTCAAACCTTAAGATTTTGGGCATTCTGTGTGACAAAGTTGTTCCCAATATGCATTTGATGAGTCATGATGAATGCATTCATGGCTTGGACCCGATACTATTTGAGTCATTACCCAATCAGTTAGTTTGTGCCCTAGAATTGCACCCAAAATACCCCCATGTTTGCCATTTGTAGAGTCAAACCTTAAGATTTTTGGCATTTTATGTGACAAAGTTGTTCCCAATATGCATTGGGTGAGTCATGATGAATGCATTCATGGCTTGGACCCGATACTATTTGAGTCATTACCCAATCAGCAGTTTGTTTGTGCCCTAGAATTGCACCCAAAATACCCCCATGTTTGCCATTTGTAGAGTCAAACCTTAAGATTTTGGGCATTCTATGTGACAAAGTTGTTTCCAATAATGCATTGGATGAGTCATGATGAATGCATTCATGGCTTGGACCCGATACTATTTGAGTCATTACCCAATCAGTTAGTTTGTGCCCTAGAATTGCACCAAAAATACACCCATGTTTGCCATTTGGACAGTCAAACCTTAAGATTTTGGGCATTCTGTGTGACAAAGTTGTTCCCAATATGCATTTGATGAGTCATGATGAATGTATTCATGGCTTGGACCCGACACTATTTGAGTCATTACCCAATAAGTTAGTTTGTGTCCTGGAATTGCACCAAAAATACCCTCATGTTTGCCATTTGGAGAGTCAAACCACATCATTTTGGGCATTCTGTGTGGCAAAGTTGTTCGCAATATGGTTAGGGTTACAACCGGTTCGCAAATTCAGTAATTATTAGTTCTCATATGTGGACTTCTCGCGAGTTCTTTACCCCCCTGTACCATGTTGATACACTACTACTGTTTGTACTGTACAACAAGCGCGTATTAATCATCTCGCGTGGAATCAATCCCACACCCTAACCCTAAACCTATCCCTAATCCCTAACCCCAACTGTACATACGAGATTCTTTTTCGAACGTCAGTACGTACGAAAAAAGATTCTTTTTCGAACGTCGTACGTACGAAAAAAGATTCTTTTTCGAACGTCGTACATACGAAAAAAGATTCTTTTTCGAACGTCGTACGGTACGTACGAAAAAAGATTCTTTTTCGAACGTACGTGCGTACGAGCGTACGAGATTGATTTTTTTTGTACGTACGTAGTACAAAAAATGTGTAGAATTCTACACTAGTCTAGAAATCTACACTAGTACCAAATCCTGTAGAATTGTACAGGATGTATGATTTTTTTTTACCCTCGCGACAAAAAAAAAATCTTTCCCACACAAACACTAATAAACTTTTCTTACCTCGCGACAAACAAAAAAGATCACTTTTTCTACCTCGCGACAAAAAAAAACACTTTTTCTACCTCGCAACAAAAAAAACAATCTACCTCGCAACAAAAAATAAGTACACTTCATAATCTGCCTTCTTACATCCGACTTATTTGAGTAGAGTGTTGGTTCTTGCAATCAACACTCCGTCCGAGAACGTGGGATCCGACCCTCTTTGAGCACAACGATCTGTTCTCATTTATTTTAGTCCGAAATAACAGCCTTGTACTGGAAAAGAAGTAGTTAGCATTTGACGAGAAGGGGATTTGCTGGATAGATATTGTTTGGACTGCAGCCTTACATATACGTCTTGAAATCAATGAACTGGCTTTGTCCCTTGCAATTATATCAACAGGAACAAGGTACTGTTTTTCGTGACATGGAGTAAGAAGTATTCTACGGCAGCAACTACAATTTCATCGGGACGGTTGTCGGAACGTCGGGACGTCGGGACGTCGGAACAAGCAAAGGTAAGAATGAGAGAGATAGACAATGATTATACTGCCTCCCGCATTGCTGATACTCAATGTATTTCCTCCCTTCTGTGTTTGTTCTCATTTTCATAGGACCGGATTGGAACAACAAATCGGATACAACGGATCGGAATCAACGGATCTGAATCAACAACGATCGTCGGAGGATCCGTCGGCAAATCTTTAGTCTTCTTCCCTGTAGGTGCGGGGAATTTTCCTGGTTGGTGATAATTACGAATCGGTCGGCATGTACATTATCATATTATTCTGTTGTTATTATTTACTCTATGTAGTACATCATTAGATACTCACCCATTTTGTTCAATTATCATATCATCTATTTGAATAGGATCGTCGGCAACGAGAACGGGGAACGAACGATCAAAGCAACCGGGAACGATCACAGCTAGAGCACTACAAGAGCAACATCAATCCACCCGAATCGATCATCCACCGGCGCTCCACACGAATCACTCCTCCTTCTCCACCGGCGCAAACCCCTAGTAGGAGGCAACAACGGCAACGAATCGGCCTCCAATCAGTTAGCAGATTCTAAGATACCGACTTCTTCGATAGTCCGCACCTCCAACGCGTCCAGTCGACTCGACTTTGGTCCCCACAGATCCGCACCTCCTCACACATCCAGTCAACCCGCACCTCCAGCGATCCAGCAGCAGCAAGCGGCGATCCAACGCTCCTCCTTCTCCTCCACCGGCAAGCGGCAACGAATAAGCGAAAACGCTCCTCCTCCACCGGCAAGCGGCAACGAATAAGCGAAAACGCTCCTCCTTCTCCTCCACCGGCAAGCGGCAACAAATAAGCGAAAACGCTCCTCCTTCTCCTCCACCGGCAAGCGGCAACGAATTTGCGAAACGCTCCTCCTCCACCGGCAAGCGGCAACGAATAAGCGAAAACGCTCCTCCTTCTCCTCCACCGGCAAGCGGCAACGAATAAGCGAAAACGCTCCTCCTTCTCCTCCACCGGCAAGCGGCAACGAATTTGCGAATCGCTCCTCCTTCTCCTCCACCGGCAAGCGGCAACGAATAAGCGAAAACGCTCCTCCTTCTCCTCCACCGGCAAGCGGCAACGAATAAGCGAAAACGCTCCTCCTTCTCCTCCACCGGCAAGCGGCAACGAATCAGCGAAAACGCTCCTCCTCCACCGGCAAGCGGCACTCCATCGGCAAATCAATTCGTCCTCGTCATCCTCCAACGGCAAGCGGCAACGAATCACGGAAAAGCTACTCCTCAACCGGCAAGCGGCAAGCGACAACCAATCAGCGAAACGCTCATCCTCCTACTACAACGGCAAGCGACAACGAATCAGCGAAACGCTCATCCTCCTACTCCAACGGCAAGCGACAATCGATCTGCAACACGAATCGATCTGCAAAACGGATCGATCCAACACCAATCGATCCAACACCACTCGATCCGATCTGCAAAACATATAGATCCGACAACAATCGATCCATCACGAATCGATCTGCAAAACGAATCAATCTGCAAAACGTATCGAATCGTTGGCATTGAATCGCTCCTCCTCCTCCTCCACCGGCAAGCAGCAACAAATCATTGGCATCAAGTCGCTCCTCCTCCTCCACCGGCAAACGGCAACGAATCGTTGGCATCGAATCGCTCCTCCTCCTCCACCGTCAAGCGGCAACAAATCGTTGGCATCGAATTGCTCCTCCTCCTCCACCGTCAAGCGGCAACCAATTGTTGGCATCGAATTGCTCCTCCTCCTCCACCGGCGATCGTTGGCATCGAATTGCTCCTCCTCCTCCACCGGCAATCCAACAACATCGCTCCTCCTCCACCGGCAAGCTGCAACGAATCGTTGGCATCGAATCGCTCCTCCTCCTCCACCGTCAAGCGGCAACGAATCGTTGGCATCGAATCGCTCCTCCTCGATTCATCCTCCAACGGCAATTCGTCTCGGCAACAATGAAACCAACCACAACGAATGGAAAGCAATTGTCAGCACGAGGAAGGAGGCAAAAAGCAAATAGGAAACATGAGAGAAGACATAAACAGAGAATGTCTTCCAACTTTCTGAGGATTGCTGCACCGGTGTCAAAGAGCCACGAAACTTATACGAACTTGTCTCTGATAAAACCGATGAAAAAGGAAAGGAATAGGCGTTCAACTTGCAAAGATGGCGTCCGTACAATAGCGCTGAAAAATAAATCCAGTACCGCTGCCGTGGCAGGTAAATACATGGAGACAGATTGGGGTGGCAAGACAGGCGGAAAGAAGAAGTATCAACCGGAACAGGCTTTGTCAATCGAAAACTACAATACATTGGATAGTACGAAGGATGAGCATATTCTTGCGTTTGATCCTTACGAACCATCATTGCGAATTTTTGCCAAAGTTTCACGCCATTTTGCGGAACGACACCTCGCTTCGAAGAATAATATCGAATTGTTGAGACAGTTTGCTCCTGCCATTGTTGGAGCAAAACCAACCGTTGGAAGAGGGGTGAAGCGCGGCAGTATCAATGATGATTATGCTATCATTGGAATTCGACCAGAAAGATTGGATTCAAATATTGGTGAGTATATTTTCAAAAGTCATGTCGATCCCAGCATCAAACTAGAGCTAGAAGAGACAACAGTTGAAATTGTGAAGCATATGCATCATAGTTTAATTGACGTCGAACCATTTGTTGCGGAGGAAATGGATGTGTTGTCTCAGATTCTGTCTCGTACAAAGCTAAATGCAATTGGGCAGCAGGCCTTAGCATTTTCGATCGGTCGCAACTACCATTCTAGATGCCATGTGGACGATGACATGTACTACACTCGTTTGACAGTAATTGCTCCGGCGGAAGTGTCTGCTGACGAGGTGATTTATTATTTTGTCTTCCCCACGTATGGAGTGAAAGTTCCATTGAGGTCAGGAGATACTCTATTGTTCAATCCATTAGTATTACATAGCTGTTCGAATCCCAAATTCGAAGGGTGTTATATTATGAGCGCCTATGTACCTCGCAAAACTGTGCTTAGAGCTAACCCTCTATAGTAAAATTAAACAATAGTTTAAAGTTAGTCGGTACATTCACCCTTGCTACTCAATCAGAACTGCTGTCTGAGCTTTCGCTCTCTGAACTGGATAGAGAATCACCGGATTCGTTATCATTCAATGCCATCTCAAACGGTTCCAACTGGATGTCGTCCTGTAGTGTGCATGCGTTGTACAAAGATTCGTAAGACGGTGGTGTAGCAGCATTTTTGCTTTCAAAAAAATGTAGCCAGGAGATCCGATTCGATATCACTAGCCAATCGCAATTGGTTATGGACCCATCAAGGCCTTGCTCTGGAACAACTGCCAGCTCGGAATGGATAGTGTCGACATGAAATAGGTACAGTGAATTCATCAGGCGACCACGTTGGACAAATTCAGAAGCTGTTTTCTTAGGCACATCTTGAAACCGACGAGCCACAGCATACATTCCGTTTGTATCAATTGGATAGCCACCAATACTACTGTATGGCTGCTTCAAACTCTGTACAGTTAAGAAGCATACCAGATGGCACGGTATGAGCTTGGGATTGTTATTTAAATCAAAGTCCAATTTCATCAAACACCAATCCATCCATACGGAGTTCAGCAGAGAACTATCCGATCTATATGAAGGATGCGAGCGAAATATAAAATTAGAACCACAAGCAACATCGAAACGATTGTGCTCTGTAACTCCACAAATGTGCGAAGGATTCTCCAATAAAGGTAGCACAGAATCACAAACAAAGTCAAGTATGTCAGAAGGAAAAAATGGTTTGCTTTTGTTAGTAGAACGAAGCCACTTCATTGTTGATTCCCCATTTTCGGTTCTCATTATTTGAAAATGAGAACCGCCACCATCAGGGCGTTCAATTGGAGGAGGATCAGGTGGATTCAAGTTGTAGTGGTATGTTGCCTGGCTTAGCATCATTTTCTCGGACTTCCGATTGGCAGTTTGATTGATTAGTGATGCAGCATTACCTTGAGTGTTCTTGGAAGGAGCTTTAATCTCAGTTTTGTGGTGAGATTCATTGGGAGCACTATCCCAGCCTGCAGGGCTTCCCCATAAAGAGATATAATCTGGTAGGTGAAAGTACAGGTGATTCTTGATTAGTTTTGTTCCCATCCCTTTCCTGTGACAAGTTGAGTTTATACAATTGATGAAGTGAACAATTGTTTTTGGGAGATTCTTTAAGGAACCATATTTCATTCGACCTGTGTTTAAGAAATTCTTCCATTGATAGAATGAGCTGAATTACCTCTATCTGTTTCTTTACAAAACGATGGTCACCAATAATGTCAGATCCAGGTTTGGAAACAATAGCGATCAGAAGAGAAATAAGCATTCCAGAGAAATCATGCCCTTCTTTCTTCGTGGTTGATAAAAGCTGAGTCCCAAATTTGGTGCGAGGAAAATCTCTATCAGACTGGCGTGATAACAAACCACCGTACCGTTGTGCTAAATGGCCAATACTGCTAGCAACAGCCACGCCGTGATTCAAATTGGGGGCATAAACACATGGAACACTTCCGCGGAGCAACAATTCAATTGACTCAACGGCCCGTTTGGCAGTGCCAAGCTGGTGCATGTGCAAACATTCACCGGGAGTGGCAAAATGAATGTTGTTCTTATTGGTACCAAAGCATAAATCATGAAATACATTCCTTATGTTGTGATGAGAGTTGTTTTTGAAGTTCTTATTGATATCGTTTAGATCTGTGCCGGGAAAACAATGGAAATCGACAGACGACCAATTCTTTGTTGCAGGTTGAACAGAAGGAATGTTTATGTTCGGAGAATAACAGTTGCAGTGACGGCACATCCGCATGACGCCCTTATTGAAGGAGCCATATTTTCCACACAATTTATCGTGAAGTTCTGTGTCGCCAATAACATAGGCAATGGCAAATTTCATTTTTACCTTCCACTGTTGATTTGCGTACGGAAGATAATTCCATTCGATACCACCGTCTTCGTTGCACGCGGCTTTGAAGGAACGAAACGCTACTTCCAAACCATTGTGAAGATTCTGAATTTTTTCCTTCGAATTGGCAGGACGAGAGTGTCTGGTTGACTCCCATTCAGGGTCGGGATGGAAGTAAATAGTTGTCCATGCTTCAGGTCGAGAACGGGTCTCCACATTAAAAATACCGAGTGTCATGTTCAATGGTGTTAACGTAAGTCGTCCGTGCGCATCCAAAGATATGCCGTCCATGTAAAATATAATAGGAACAAGAATTTCTTGCGAATTGGGATTGCAAATTTCTTTCCAAGAAGATTTCCACCACGAGCCGTGATGCAATTCTGAGATTACAGAATGAGGATTCAACTCAGGATTATTGTCGGGAGATAGAGGGGTGGAATAGTCGGGAAAGGAGAGGTTTTCTTCTATCATTAGCTGCTGGTCAGAAAGAAGAGAATAAATGGCATCCTTAAAAGAATGGACATACACCTGAGTGGGCTTACTATCAGGTAACCAATTCAGTATATGAGGATGAAATTTCATATCTGAGAGACCCAGATTGGATTGGAGATTGTCAAAAATTGTTTTCCGAGATCTAATTTTGGCATCGCAAAAATCAAAACCGGGTCTCATTTGACTGTTCTTTGCCCACTGGAAAATTGATTTGAATGTGTTCAGTGGCAACTTATGTCGGGACATTAAATTCATGAGTTCCAATTCTGCAAGAAGATGATGGGGCGGCGGTAGTTTTGTGTGGCTTTGAAACGCAGCCTCTCTTTCGTTCAGATTAATGATTGAATGAAAAGATGGTGGTGTAGGGGCTTGCTGAGCAGTAGCGACGTTAACATCAGAACGATTAGTGGGATCTTCTTCGTTGTCTCCACAATCTATGTTGTTGGTAGAATTGTTGTCGTTATTTTCATTTACGTCATCGTCTTTGTCAACCTCGTCATCGGAATTGTCAATATCATTATTCAGCGGGAATGCATCTTCATCTTGAACAGTGGAAACAGCCATGTAAGATTCAATGGCGTTCCGATCCATTGGCGGTAAAAAGACATCATGGACAATCTGTTGGTTTAGAACGGAATGAAGACCCGTGGCTGATTGACTTGTGACGGTGTGGTGCTGGGAGAGATAGGAAGGGGGAACAGATGGACCGTTTTGTGTCATAGTCATCCCAAAATCTGACGGAGAATGTTGAACAGACGGCAAGGTAAGCTGCACTCTGATAGAGGTGGAGAGGTTATAGATCTTTCGTTTAATTAGACCCTGACTATGGTAGAAATCCCGGCACGAATCTCTATGCCAGAGATGTTTTCTTAGGCCAGTGGAGACGTATTTCAAGTTACCATTTGAAATGGATTTATATCCTAAAAAATCCTTTGAATCTTTTCCTTTCTTATCCCAGCAACCACGGCAGTAGAATACAAGAGAGGTTTTAATAGCAGGAGGCATGATGTTGCTGAGTTGTTTGAAGGAAAATATCAGTAGAATGGGTCGAGAGGACAGAGGTCGAAAAGATGAATCGTTGAAAGGAAAAAATTAAATAAGCGTATTATTTTGTGGGTGATGTGTTTTCTTGTACGGTAGATTTCCTTACTACCATACTTCGATTGCAAAAATGGTCCGTAAAGTAAATGCATTACTACTTAGTGATGATTGCAACATTCCTCGTACAATATGTTTAGTAATGAACAGTACGTACAGTCAACTCCTTAAGAGGGTTAGTACACAGCGCCGGACGGGTCAATCCCATCAGTTATTCCAAACATTTGTTGGCAGGCGCGTCAGTTCTTCCATAAGGTGCACGGAAATGTGAATCGAAATGGAAATCGTGGACAATTGCGTTGTTGATTATCGAAATGGAAATCGTGGACAATTGTTTTGTTGATTGCGATCAAGTTGATTCCGACTTTCATGTACCCGTAAAACCAGCTACTCCGTAGTACGCTATTTTGCATGAGTTATTACTAGTAGATACTAGTACGAAATCGTGGACAATTGCGTTGTTGATTATCGAAATGGAAATCGTGGACAATTGTTTTGTTGATTACGATCGAGTTGATTCCGACTTTCATGTACCGGTAAAACCAACTAGTACGCTATTTTGCATGAGTTATTACTAGTAGATACTAGTAATACATTATTTTCGCTAGTACTTCATCATTATAATTGATTATTTCATTATCTTTCCGACGAGGAAAACAAATACCAACGTGTTAGGTGTTACTACTACCTAATCTTCGAATAGATAATCTACTCTACTGATACTACTAATACTAATCATCCAATCGACAGTCGAACCAACCATGGAGGGACTTTACAAACTACAAAAGGTGATTCAGGAACACCCAGCCAATCTCGAACAAGAACACTGGAAAATGATTGTTTATCACAAGAAAGAGATTAATCGACACCAAAAAATGATTCGTAAGATTCGTGCAGAAAAAAGAAATGATCCAAATGTTAAAATTGAAAGCGTCGATACTGCTAGCAATCATCAAGTCGTTCCGAATGTAACCAGCAGCATCTATCCACCAAGCGGGTTAGTTGAGAGCGAACAACATTGGAGTGGCGATTCCGACGGTGTAGCTTCTGAAAATACAGCGGATCTTCCTGCCGTTAAACAGGAACAAAACCCTTGAGTGCAATAGCCCGCCTGGGGTGGATTCGACTTGGAGTTGACATGGAGTTGGAGTTGGGATTTGAGTTGGAGTTGGAGGATTTGGGTCGGAGCCCATTATACCGGTATGGTGGAAACATGTTGAGAAAATGAAATAAGTCATTCGTGCACAAGTTGTACACAAAATAGTGCTTGTCACGAAACGAATATGATATCCTTAACCCTAAAATAGTTATTTTATTTGAGGAGTGACGAGATATTGTCTCAAAAGTAAAGGTGTGCGACGCGCGAGGTATTTTAGTAGACACGCGACCTAAAAAGATAGGAAATTTAAAAAATAGGGTCGAGAATTGTAAAAATACCGCGCGATAGCCCGCGGGGGGTAGAGAAACAGTTCTCGGACGAAGAAAATGACCTGACGCTTGGACCACAATTCATTTTCATCCTGACACTGAAATTGAGAGCATAAGACACACGAAAAAAACCACAGGCGAAAGATAATATTCAAAATCTACACACTGCGCTGGCATCGACTTTGCAATCTTTCAAGCAAGTATATGAAATGCATGGCGGGTTGGAGTGGGATTATCTTCCGTATGCAGGAAAAGTGTTCAAAGTGAAAATGAAATTTGCAATTGCATATGTTGTTGGTGATACAGAACTTCATGACAAACTATGTGGTAAGTATGGATCATACACGGAAAAGGTGAAGAAATTGTGCCAACACTGTACATGTCCAACACATGTCATCCATAAACCAAAAGCCCAACTGGAGGAACAGACTCGGCTCTGGGTTCCAGAAGATTTGGACACCCCCCCCCAAACATTTCTGCAAGGCAATACAAGGAGTACTTCAAAAGCATTTCCCATCATCCCATAAAAAATGCTTTTCACAGCCTCAATTTTGGTAGTAATGTCAACAACATTCACTTAGCTACTCCCGGTGAGTGTTTGCATATGCATCAACTGGGTGTAGCACATAGGGCAGTAGAATCACTAGATTCTTTGTTAAAAGGGAGTCCTAAGTGTTGGTATGCCCCTGATTTGAACACAAATGGCACATCAAGTACTATCGGTTCACTCGCGCAGTTATACGGTGGTCTTTTGTCAAGGCAATTGGACAGAGATTTCCCTAGAACCAAGTTTTCAAGTCAGCTTCTCTCCATTACCAAAAAGGAGGGTAATGATTATTCGGGAATGCTCATTTTCATTCTGATCACCCTTTGTTCCGATGTCGTAATAAACATCATCCAGGATGCGACATTTATTCAGAAACAAGTAGAGGTAATTCAACTGATCCTCTCCATGGAAGAATTCTTGAAGCATGGGAATATAACCATTTCTGGATTGAAAAATCTCCCCAAGATGATGATTCATTTTATCAATTGTATTAATTCCACCTGCCTTCAGAGAGGGAATGGGTACAAAACTGATAAAAAACCATCTTTACTTTCACCTTGTTGAGTACATAAAGCTTTGGGGACTTCCATGTGGATGGGATTCTTCTTATTCGGAATCACACCACAAAACTGAAATCAAAGCACCGTCAAAGAACACTCAACAGAATGCTTCCACATTGATAATGCAAACGGCAAAGTGACAGGAAGAAAAAATGCTGCTACGAGTAGCTACTTCAAAGTTCAATTTAGTGACGACAGAAGATGTTTCTGGTAATCAAATCCCTCCTGAAGTTTCTGGTTCAAAATTTCACGTGTTCATTAATGACGATGGGGCAAGTACTATGAGATGGGTTAGGTCATCGAACAAAACAAAACCCTATATTTCTCCCATTGTGTTGTCTTTTGTATGTCAGAATGTTCTTCCACTTTTGCAGGACTCTACCTTTGTCAAAGGATTTACTGAACATAACAGGTTTGACCAATGCACACAGCAAAATTACTTGTTTCGGAGTCACCCTTCATATCGTTCCGATGGTGGCCAACTCAACTCTGTCTGGTATGATTGGACACTGTTTGATGTCAACGCATGTGGAATACCCTGCCATATTATGTGTTTTGTTGAACTCTACAATCTGAAGCAGCCTTACTCATTTGTTTCTGAGTACCAAATTGCCGACAAAGGTAATGCAGTAGTGACCAAGTTTAAATCCACTCCAACACCAACAGCTTTGTCGTTTGTGACCAGAGGTGAAGTAGACAAAAATTCCCTGTTCTTATTTCATGTTGACAGCAAACTTTCCGATGTAGTAGTTGTCCCACAACTCGATGCAATTGGTACCTTGCAATCCAACTCATATCTAGTTGTGTCGAATGGAAGGGCTTGGCTGGATGAATTCCAAAAGACAACGTCATCTTTGCCTAATGAAGAGGCACTCTACTCCCAATGCACTATTGTTGAACAGGACAACGACAATAATGATGATGCTACTAATTTAGGTGATGACAGTTCAATGACATCAAACAATGATGACGATAGTGAGGTCCTCTCTGACACATCCATACTTAATTGTTTATGTAGTACAATATCAATAATAACTTAGTATTACTGAATCAAATGCGCCTCCGTATCGATCGTAACATAATTTCTCCTTTGTTTCGATTGATTGCTACTCCGTAAAGATTGCACAATGGTGCAGGAAAATAACAGAAGGGAATGGAACGTCTAACTTTAAATTATTGTTTAATATTATTATACAGGATTAGCTGTTAGCACAGTTTTTCTCAATAGATAGGCGCTCATAATTATAACAGCCTTTGTATTTCGGATTTGATCAGCTATGTAATACTAATGAATTGAACAATAGAGTATCGCCTGACCTCAATGGAACTTTCACTCCATAGCTGGGGAACACAAAGTAATAAATCACCTCGTCATCACTTACATGTTTTGGAGCAATAATCGTCAGCCTCGTGTAGAACATGTTGGCATCAATATGGCATTTTGAGTGATAATCCTTTCCAATAGAAAAGGCTGTAAGGTGATGACCGATTGCATTCAGTGTTGTACGACTAACAACCTCATTCATCACAGTCGTTTCAAGGTTGATCAATTTTGCCATTGGACTCAAACAAAGCTGCATTTCCTTCACAATGTGTAGGGCTGTCTGTTCAAGGTTGTGTTTTGTTGTCGGGTCCACATTGTTTTTGAAAACATACACACCATTTCCCAAATTCAACCGATTTGGTCTCATCCCAACAATAGCATATCCATTGTTGACACTGTCACATTTGAATCCTCGTCCTATTTTGGGTTTAGCTTCAACAATTTCCCCAGCGAATCTGCCTTCTTGTATTTTCTATATTTTTTCTTGTACCCAAGCGTTGTTTTGCAAACTGTCTGGAAGCTTTCGCAAAGATTCACAATGATGGTTCTGATTTGGCAAACGCTAAAACAAACTTATTGTTGGTACTATCCAATGACTTGAAACTGTCAATAGACACAGCCTCTGCCGATGGATATTCCTTTTCTCCAACTGTTTTCCAACCCCAACTTGTTTCCATGAATTGACCTTTAAAGCCATTTTTGTGTACTGTTTTCAATGCTATTTGGTCGACATGTTTGAGATTTGCCTTTCTATTTTTACAAGCCTTTTTGGGTTTTATCTCCAACAAGTGGTTGTAAGTTTGGTGGATTGTTGTCGATGGTGCTGTGTTTTTGAGAAAATTTGAAGTCATTTTCTGTCTACTTGTACCTTTCTGTTGTCTCATTGCTTTTTGTTCTTTTCCTCTTTCTGCAATTTGCTTTGGTGTTCTTTTGAATCCCATCGTTGTTGTTGCGGACGATGTGTTTTGATTGATTGGATGGTGGATGGATAGGATGGCGAACTTGGCAGCGCCGGTTTAGGAGGAGACGCAGGAGCGATTTGATGCAAATAATTTGCTGCCGTTGTTGCCTAGGGGTAAGGCTGTCGTCCGCTTGCTGTTGCTGTTGTTGTTGCCGTTGTTGCTCGAGACGCAGGAGCGATTCGATGCGAATGATTTGTTGCCATTGTTGCCTTGGGGTAATGCTGTCATCCGCTTCCTGTTGCTGTTGTTGTTGCCGTTGTTGTTCTTGCTGCTGTTGCCAGAGGAGGATGGATTGTTCCCAGTTGCTGTTGTTGCTCTAGCTGTTGCTCTCGCTGTTGTTTTTGCTTTGCAGTTAGATCGTTCCCAGTTGCGGTTGGTTCGATCGTTACCGGTTGCGACTTGCTGCTGTTGCTCTTGCTTTGCGCTTCGGTCGTTCCTGGTTGCGGTTGGTTCGATCGTTCCCGGTTGCTGCTGTTGCTCTCGCTGTTGCTCTCGCTGTTGCTCTCGCTATGCGCTTCGATCGTTCCCGGTTGCGGTTGGTTTGATTGTTCCCGGTTGCGTCTGTTGCTCTTGCTGTTGCTCAATCGATTTGCCGTTGGAGGATGACGACGAATCGGTTTGATTGTTCTGATTGTTGCCGGTTGCGGTTGGTTCGATCGTTCCCGCTTGCTGCTGTTGCTCTCGCTGTTGTTGCTCTTGCTTTGCGATTCGATCGTTCTCGGTTGCGTCCGATAACTGTCATGCGACCCTTTTTTTTTTTCGCAAGGTACTTTCACAACCCCTGCTTGTGTGTAATTTTAACACGAATCCCCCTTGTGATTCACTAGGTCAGTATCAAGCCGGCCCTCGTGACTCTCAATGCCTGGTTCCCGATTATTTTTTCCCTTGGGTCATGAATAATTACTATTAATTTTTAATCTCATCTACCTGTACGTTCGTGAATCGCACGTACTGAAAATTAAATACGCATGGTCATGACTCACAACCAAGCCCCCCTGTGATTCACTAGGTCAGTATCAAGCCCGCCCTCCTAACTCTCAATACCTGGTTCGCGATAATTTTTTCCCTTGGGTCATGAATAATTATGATTAATTTTTAATATCACCTACCCGTACGTTTGCGAATCACACCTACAAAAATGAAATACGGAAGGTCACGTCTCACAACCAGTATAATTTAACATTAGTGCTCGCGGCACATAATTCTTAAAATTTATCTCTGTTGCTCGTGACACATTATCCCTATAGCTTAATAATTAGGCTCGTGACACACTACGCTTTAAAATGTATCTCCTATGCTTGCGACACACAACCGGTACAATTTAACATTAGTGCTCTCGACACACTACCCTTATAATTTAATATTTGTGCTTGCAACACACAACCCTTAAAATTTAATATCATCGCTTGCAACTACCTACCACTACAGTTGAATTATTTGGGTCAAGAATTTGCCTAGTACTATCATATGCAAAATATGGTCAAGTTTCTGTAACGGCGTTTCAGATTGAGTTGTCTGGAACAGCAATTCTGACTTCTTCATTTGTAAGGAACTAGGGGCATTGATGAGCCTGTAATGGAAAATAAGCACGATATCTGCAACGGCGTTTCAGTGTTAAGTGTCTGGAATGGTGTTGGAGATAACAATTCACTGTTAGGGAAAATCCACAGAACGTCTGTATTGGCGTTTCAGGGTTAAATTTCTGGAACGGCGTTTCAGATTGAGTTTTCTGGAACGGCAATTCTGACTTTTTCATTTGTAACTAACGTTTTTTACAGTAGTTAATTTTTATATTTACGTATTTAACGAGGACAGGATCGTGCACGTATTTGTAAGTAGGGGTAAGTTTTGACATAGTAAAGCTTGTTACTAGCACTATTTCACACGTCCCCACACACCACAAGGAACAGGATAGTTGTTGTACTCCTCTAAATCTTCCGGTGAATTCCAACATTTTTTCTAAAGTTGTAGCCAGTGCACAATGTTTCTCTCCTTTCTATCCTCTTCCTCCCTTTTCTCTTTGTTTGCAAATTGTTTTAGTTTTCTTTTTTTCCTCTTAGACTGCTTTTTCGCTTCGTTCATGAATGAATTCCAATTGTCTTTAATCTTGTTTTTCTCCGTTTTTTGTTTTGTTCCTTTCCGTCATCGGTTTCTTCTATATGTACATTATACGGTACTTTTCAATGATTGCCTCTTCAGTTTTTGTGCGCCACTCATTGAACCAAAGGCTTGTCAGACAGGGACAGTTACCCAGGTGAAAATGTATGCATTCCTTTATGTGTTTTCTGGCTTCCGGCGTCAGGTTACACCATTTCTTTGGTGGAAATGTATGACCATTCAGTTTGAGCCTCTCTCCTTCTCCATGATTGTACTGGTCGTCCAATACCCATGTTGTTGTAGCACTGTATGTCCTCCGTTCCTTTCAATGCTGGATAAGCGCATAAAATGTGTGTCATAATGATACCCAAAGTCCACACGTGGTCAACGCCACCAGTGTCGCCTTCCTCATAGAAAGGAAATATGTCCTCAGTTACGTACTTCAACCATTGTTCCCAAATTTCTAAAGCTTCTTCTTCATCGAAATGCCCTTTTGGGCTGTTGAGTCTATCTCTCACGTCGTCGATCTTGTTGCATCCATTAAGTATTGTGAGTACCAAGTTGCCAGTTTTCGGCACATAGCGCATCGGACCCAGTTTCAAAATGATATAAGAATGGATTTCGCTTGTTGTTTTTGTCACCGTCATTTAGCTCATTACTTCTTGCACAGTACTCCGCATAATCCAAAAGAAACCTAGGCTTCAAAGGCTTCCTCTTGTACGCTGATTGTGGTGTTGTGTTCTCCATTTAGCTCTTACTTGTAATAATGATTGACGTTGGGCAAATACTGAGGTATTTTCGTACAATTACTCATTGTAAACTGTTAAGGAATAATTCTTACCACACTTCTTTAAGTGGTGTAAATTTCGTGATCTCGCAAGGATTGGGTTATATTGAAGTCACTGTGTCATTGTGGCTCGACTTATTAAATTCCTTTCGTGACCAGAAGTACCAAAGCTACCAAAGGGTAGATTTACTATGCGCATGAATCAATGAGTCCCGTATCCATCTAAGTAATCGATTCCCACGGCATATCGATTCCCACGGCGCATCGATTCCCATCGCGCATAAACGGTGAGCAATCCATGTCTTACGATATTGCCATTGTTCTTCGGTGAGCAAACTCTGATTTCATAAAATATCACACGAGCTACGGGAGCAATTCCTGACCTTAATGATAAACATTTCATGGAGTCTTCCTAACGGAACAAGAGAAGAAAACCGTTGACATGTGATTCTCACACAATACATATACATGCATACAAATATATATGGTCAACGACTAATACATGTACGGAAATAATCAGCGAGTAATCTCAGCACTACGCAACAGCAGTTGCAACGTATTCATCTCAATAAAAGAGATATCTTGCATTTCGGCAAGATTTCACTTTATCTCATACTTTTAACATTCAACTGATTTATATCCCAAAATTCACACTAGTTGCTACCAACTACTTGTAATCTACATACTAAGGTCTGTCTCGCTGCAATCTGAATAAGTCACAGCAAGAGGAGATCTGGCGTTTCCCTAGTCTCGCCTGTAGTCCGATTATCCGTTGCCGAAAGTATCCAACCACAATTGTCACGCGTAGAGTACAATCGTTCGTCTACTAACACACTAACACAGCGTTGCTGTTCGTCAGAAGCCTTTGAATCAGACTCTCAACGAATCGGATTCAGAAGGAAAGTAATAGATTAACAGTCGCAAGCTCTAAGAAGGCTTGCACACAAGAAGGAACAGGAACGGAATTGAACACAATCCCTACGCTGGCATATGCACATCGCACATCGCACACGAAGCAGTTCCCATTCTCAGTCACCGCGCAATTCTTTCCAAGGCTCCGAACCACCACAGATGCCGAACATACCGTTGATGCCCGGCAATGCACTCGGAGGCGAAGAGAAGAATGACGCCAAAGTCACCACTATCGAACGCTTTCCCAGCTTCGATGCTGATATGAGAAAGATACTCATATCCTTACTCAACGTAACAAGTGAGATTACTAGCAAGTTGTGCCTAGCTCTCAAAGAAGGCGGATTATGCGAGTGGAAGTCGTTCCTCGACGCACTTATCGAACCGGATTTTGCACGCGAACTTACCTATACAGAGGGAGGATTGCCAACGCATATCCCTCGATCCATTCAAAGGAGCATAGAAGCACTTGCGGATTTCGCTATCGACCTACAAGAAGAAGATGTCGCCCTAGAAGATGACGAGAGGAACTGGAAAGATGTAAAGTCATATACTTACAGGGAATTCCAGTCATTTCGCGAAGAACGTGCCCAACGCTTGCGTAATGAATCTGCTCTGAACCCACCACCTCCTCCGGCGGGAAGTAACAAGAAGTCACCTCAGCAGGTAAAGTACGAATCATGGTGCCGAAAAGCACGAGATGAAAAGTCCTTTACACCCCTCACGAATGACTCGAGATTCGAACACTGGCTCGTCGGTTTCAAAGCTAAACTCGAGGCATACGACATCGACACAGAGACATTCCTCGATGAAACTTGGCCTCCAGCTACGCTTCAGGGTTATACCCGTGACCTCTTCGTCAAGCAGTGTGCCTTCTTCTGGGTACTAATGTTGGAAGTCTTCAAAAGTGACCTTTCTGCATCATGTGTACACAGTCATTCTACCACTCGTGATGGACGCAAGGCATACTTCGATTTCATAAACCTCCATAGCAAATCAAAAGCAAAGGTATACGACAACTCGACTCAGCTACAAGCGTTGCTCAAGTTGAACCTCAACAATTGGAAGGAATCCAAAGTGAAATTCATCACACATTGGTTTGACGAATTGAATCACCTAAACAAGCTCCGTCCTCCCAACAAGCCCCTTGAGTACCATACTGTTAAATCAGCATTGTGTCAGGCATGCTATTCCAGCTTCCAGCTAAGTGAACAGTTTGCCAAAGTCAAGGATCCAGGTGGGACGAATAGCACCGTAACGGATGCAGTTGCCGAAGCCGCTGCTATCCACGATCTTAAAATCACGCTTTTACTCGAAGCAACTCGACTTGATTCCCAGTCCGCGATGTCTGCTCCTCGGTCGACCGTACGTGCACACGTTCATGATTTCTCTTCTGAATCGAGCCAAAACCATGATGACTATGCTCTCCCCATCAAATTTGAAGGAGACTATCAAGATTATGCTGTGTTTAAGGCTGGACATACCCCTGACCCTACCACAAGGTTGCCTACAAACATATGGAAGGCCTTGTCACGTCAGGACATGAAGAGTTGGCTCAGTTTTTCTCCTGAAGGCAAGAAAATCGTGGTTGCCTCATTGCGACACGACTTACTTAACAAGGACCAACCTGACCCCAACAGTACCAAACCCATTACCCGGAAGGCATACCAACATGAACACTCGGTATCTTTTCGAGAAGACGATACTTTGACTAAAGATGAGCATGCCAATTCCGCAGCAGACCTCCATCCTGCTGTAGAGAATGATCGCAGAGGTGTTTTCCATGCATCCCTAGGTGTATACAAATCAACGACCTCTTCGTCTAAGGACCAGCGACCTCTCAAGTCTTCCGTGTCACCCGCGCATCCAGCTCGATTCCTTTCAGACAACCCTGACATTCAGTACAAAAAGGACGGTGACACCCAAATACCTGTGGGAACACCATCGTATTCCGCCAATTTTCACCAGTGGTATACTCCCGAGGATGATCTCACCTTTCCTAATGATGGTCCCGTAACGTCATACACATACCGTATACACAAAACTACGGTTACTAGCCCTGGTTTTGCCATGGTCGATCGCGGCGCAAATGGCTGCATCATCGGTAATGATGCATGTCTCATCTCCAAGGATATCCCACCACGATATGTTAACGTCACCGGCATTAACAATCATCAGGTACAAAATATTCCCATTGCTACATGCGGAGCATATTCCATGTCGAACAGAGGCCCCGTCATTCTCATTTTCAATGAATGTGCCTATACAGGACGACATCCTTCTATATTGTCATCCGGCCAGATGGAAGCATATCTTTCCACTGTAGACGACACGTCCATCAAAGCAGGCGGAGGACAGGTCATCACCACCTCCGATGGCTATGCACTGCCTCTCAGCATACGACACGGTTTACCATACCTTGCGATGCGAAATTATACGACTGTTGAATTTGACACGCTACCACATGTTATCATGACATCCGATAAACATTGGGACCCATCTGTTCTCGATACCACGATCAGTGCGAAGGATGAACAATTTCTCCAGAAATATCCTCCTCAACCACAGCAACTCCCTTATGCCGATTACGACGAATATGGGAACCCACGCTGTCTTGAAGGGTTAGATATCTCTGTTTCTCCCGGGTCCTCCACGGTCACATCCCTCAGTTCGTATTCCAGCCATTCCACCTGATCTCCCTTTCTTCCTATTGATGATCATAGGACCAACGATCGCTCCTTTTGGCTTACTTCCACCGACTACGCTCATCAAGAACGTCTCGCATGCTGCGCGCTACCCTCAGTCTCTGGAACAGTCACTGCGTTTCCGACAGATTGTACAGCCAGTGACACTACACGCATTGCAGCTACGCCCCGCGAAAGATACCCCAACGAACATGACTACTTATCCCTGAAACCTTTCTTTTGTTGGGTTTCCACCGATCGCATCAAAGCTACTTTTGAAAACTCGACCCAATACGGTTCGTTAGCGGTTAGCCCTGATGGTAACATTTTCAAACGGTTTCATTCCCCTCAACCGGCCATGAACGTTCGCCCCTTCAATGACGATGTTATGTCTGATGCTGTCTATTCAGATGTCCCAGCAATTGATGGTGGCTCCAAGATTGCTCAGATCTTCTTTGGCCGCAAATCACATATTATACACGTTGAAGAAATGCGTACCACCGGCGATTTCCTATCCTGCTTTCAGAACTTTGTTCGAAAATGGGGCAGGCCCATCCGCCTCCTTTGCGACCACGGTAACTATCAATCCAGTAAGAAAGTCATGGATTACCTCAAAATGTTATGGATTGGACTCTGGCAAAGTGAACCGTATCATCAACACCAAAATCAATTCGAATGACGATACCAAACGTTCAAACGCATTGTCAATCGCGTCATGGATCGTACCGGCACACCACCACACATGTGGTTACTGTGCATGACATACGTCGCGGGTCTCCTCAATGTTGTTTCTGACCCTACGCTGTCCGATAAACAACCGATCTTCATTGCCACGGGTACACTTGGCGACATCAGCGCATACACCAGTTTCTTCTGGTTTGAACCTGTGTATTTCAAGACCAATGACTCTCTTTTCGGTACCAAATCTACCGAACGCCTAGGTCATTTCGTCGGCATCGCCGAACATGTTGGCAATGGACTCTGCTTTCGAATCTGGGATCCAGTTACCAACAAGTTACTAGACCGATCCGGTGTTTGATCTGCTCTTACACCTGAATCACGTAACAAACGCGCGGGCCTATTCACTGATGATGGTTTCATAAAATGGCGTAACGCAAAAGATTCGTTACCCCGTATATACGCCACTGGAGAAGCTCCAGCATTCAAACATGGGGAGCATACCAATCAGAATAAACTCATTGACGAGTCTACGAAACCAAACAACTCAGTTTCCCCTAGCGTTTCACCTGCTGATTCTGACACCGCCGATGACACCGTTCCATCTGCACCCAACAAACAACCAGATACCACGCCCCACGCATCTGGCACTCAACCAATTCTTCAACCACCCGCCCACCCCTCGTTACCGAGCTTTCTTTATAAGAAGGTCGATGACAGCCTGAGCTGGTCACCTTCTCCACTCCCTAACAACTATGGGGAGAGTCTTGATGGTCCTCCTACGACACACATCTTCAGCAAGACATCCGACGGCGTTCTCCTTACTGAAGATGATTTTGATCCACCAGAATTAGCATACTTTGATGTTAGTGACGTCACAACTCCACACACAAACCCCGCTACTCCTTCCGTAGACCCATCACAGGTAGTTGTTACCGACGAAGAAGGTAACGCACAATTTGACAATGACGGTAAACCCATTACCATTCCTACGATCCCGATTGCCGATCTACAAGGACGATCCTTCCTTGTAACCAGTCCAGATGGCACTCGGAAACGTCTTACCATCGTCGATGTTGAAGACAGTCTTGAACGCAACAAAGACTTCATCAAGTTCAAGTGCAAACACTCCGATGACGAACTCGATGATATCATTGCATACAATGATGTCATGAATTACATACATCGTGATTCAACACAAGAAGACGGCAAACTCTGGTCGTTTCGCCGCATCCTAGGACACCAAGGTCCACTGGATAACAAGCACCCTCAATACAAAGGTTCCAAGTATAACCTCTGGATTGAATGGGAGAATATGGAACGCACATATGAACCTCTGGCCAATATTGCGGCTGATGACCCGGTCACCGTTGCAAAATATGGGAAAGACAACAACTTGCTTGACCTCCCGGGTTGGAAATGTCTCAGGAGAATCACCAACCTAGCCCGACGAACCAAGAAACTTGATCGACTCGTGCACCAAGCCAAACTACGTTCTTTCCGTACCACCCCGCAGTATCAATATGGATTCAAAGTGCCTCGTAACCACGAAGAAGCCCTCCGATTTGATCAAGCCAACGGGAACAACAAATGGGAAGATGCCACCACTCTGGAAATGGCACAGCTCAATGAGTACAATACATTCATTGATAAAGGCGTGTACAAGACAAGCTCCATTCCCCCGGGATTCCAACAGATCAAGGTACACATGATATACGCTGTCAAGCACGACGGTAGACACAAGGCTCGCCTCGTTGCTAACGGTAATCTCACTGAGGCCCCTATCCACAGTGTTTACGCAGGCGTCGTATCTCTTCGCGGTCTACGTATGTGCCTATTCCTAGCTGAACTCAACGATCTAGAAGCATGGGGCACCGACATAGGTAACGCCTACTTAGAAGCAGTCACCTGCGAGAAAGTATGTATCAAGGCAGGTCCCGAATTCGGATCGTTGGAGGGTCACCTGTTGGTCATTTACAAAGCCCTATATGGTCTCAGGTCTTCAGGCAAGTGTTTTGGAGACTTACTCGCGGCTTGTCTCATCGAACTCGGCTTCGAAAGATCCCGCGCAGAACCGGAAATATTCCTCAAACCCGGAACGAACAAGCATGGTGAACGTGTATATGAGCTTATATGCACATATGTCGATGACCTATGTCTCTGCATGGCCAATCCCAATTCCTTCTTGAAGATATTGCAATCGTCACCATATAATTTCAAATTGAAGGGATCCGGACCTATGAACTTTCACTTAGGTTGTGGATTTGAGCGCGACGAACATGGTGTTCTATGCATGAATCCCATAAAGTTCATCGAAAAGATGGAAGCGTCTTACGAACAAATGTTCGGATGCAAACCTAGCACTAGGTTCCAATCACCCATTGCGGAGAACGATCATCCTGAATTGGACTCCTCAGCCTTCCTCGAAGAAACCGGTATACAGAAATACCAAAGTATGATCGGTTCACTCCAATGGATCATCGCTATTGGCCGTTTCGATGTACAAACAGCCGTAATGACGCTCTCAAGTTTCAGAGCTCAGCCACGAGATGGGCATCTCGAACGTGCAAAACGTATCTATGGATATATCTCAAAGTTTAGACATTTTAAAATCAGATTCCGCGTGGAACCACCCGATTTTATATTGACTAAACCTGACACCATCGACTGGTCCAACACCGTCTATGGGGAGCATTCTGAAGAGCTACCCGACGACGCTCCTGCACCGCTTGGAAAGACAGTAGTGTTGACACATTTCTATGATGCCAACCTCATGCATGATATTCTCAGTGGCAAGGCAGTAACAGGCATTCTTCATTTCGCGAACAAGACTCCCATGATGTGGTTCTCGAAGAAGCAGTCTACTACTGAGACAGCCACCTTTGGAGCCGAATTTGTTGCAGGAAGGACTTGCATCGAACAGATCGTCGATTTACGCCACTCATTCCGATACCTAGGAACACGAGTTCATGATATCTCATACTCTTGGGGTGACAACGAAAAGATGATCCAAACGTCAACCTTCCCTTACGCAAGGTTGCACAAACGTCATAATATTCTGTCGTTTCACTACGTACGAAGCATGATAGCGAGAGGTTTCATTTTAATGATGCACATCCCAGGTAAGGATAACTGTGCAGACATTCTCACCAAGCATTGGAGTCACTCAGTTGTGTATCCACTGCTCAGGCCCATCTTCCACTTCTGTGGTAATACTGGCGACCTTCTTCAGGATGATGGAAGCATCATGTAGAGCGTGATGACCCTTCACAAGGAGACATGGGGAGTATTAAATTCCTTTCGTGACCAGAAGTACCAAAGCTACCAAAGGGTAGATTTACTATGCGCATGAATCAATGAGTCCCGTATCCATCTAAGTAATCGATTCCCACGGCATATCGATTCCCACAGCGCATTGATTCCCATCGCGCATAAACGGTGAGCAATCCCTGTCTTACGATATTGCCATTGTTCTTCGGTGAGCAAACTCTGATTTCATAAAATATCACACGAGCTACGGGAGCAATTCCTGACCTTAATGATAAACATTTCATGGAGTCTTCCTAACGGAACAAGAGAAGAAAACCGTTGGCATATGATTCTCACACAATACATATACATGCATACAAATATATATGGTCAACGACTAATACATGTACGGAAATAATCAGCGAGTAATCTCAGCACTACGCAACAGCAGTTGCAACGTATTCATCTCAATAAAAGAGATATCTTGCATTTCGGCAAGATTTCACTTTATCTCATACTTTTAACATTCAACTGATTTATATCCCAAAATTCACACTAGTTGCTACCAACTACTTGTAATCTACATACTAAGGTCTGTCTCGCTGCAATCTGAATAAGTCACAGCAAGAGGAGATCTGGCGTTTCCCTAGTCTCGCCTGTAGTCCGATTATCCGTTGCCGAAAGTATCCAACCACAATTGTCACGCGTAGAGTACAATCGTTCGTCTACTAACACACTAACACAGCGTTGCTATTCGTCAGAAGCCCTTGAATCAGACTCTCAACGAATCGGATTCAGAAGGAAAGTAATACGACTCCTCCCTAGAACGATCCATACGTAATACTTTCCTAATTAGTTTTTGTTCCTACTAGTTGTATTTCTTCATTTTTGTATGAAGTAACCTAAATAGTGATTGCTAGTAAGTTTTTTAGTGCAAAAGTTTGTTATTTTCTGCAGTTTAAGGATGAATATTGCTCATTTTATGGAATGGGTAGAGTATGAAAGCATATTGACAATTCTGAAGCTGATACTTTAGTCTGTATGAATGTTTTAATAGTTTTGGTCACTGGTTATTTTCCTCCAAAACCAGTACCCAAATGTACTAATTAGGTTGTGACACACAAACCACCATGACAGATAACTCACTTCTGTTTCTTTCATGATTCATCTTACCCATAACGGGAACAATATTCATTGTTCAATCACACAAAATATCTGTTTTTGGATTTTTACTTGCAAATTAGTGTGTATTTTTCCTCCAAATCCTGTACCCAAATGCACTAATTAGTTGGTGACATACAATCCACGACAGATTACTACCTTCTGTTTCTTTCATGATTCATCGTATCCATAAAAGGAACCATATTCATGGTTCAATCACACAAATTATCTGATTTTGGAATTTTTAATTGCAAATTAGTGTGTATTTTTCCTCCAAATCCAGTACCCAAATGCACTAATTAGGTGGTTGCACACAAACTATCACCTAAAACTCACTTCTGTTTCTTTCATGATTCATCTTATCAATAACAGTAACATTTTATCATCAATGTTGCTAACACTATGGATGTGGTAGAATATGAAAATGACTGTTTAATTTTCAACCTGATAGTGCTTTAGACAGTACGAATTTTGAAATACTTATTGTCCCTGGACATAATAAAATTACCAAAACTGTGAGTCATAATAAGTTTTCTAGTGCAACTGTGTGTCATTGCCATCAATTTCATCATGAATATTGCTAACACTTCTTGGGATGTGGTACACTATGAAACCAACAGTATTATTTTCAAGGTGACGATTCCTCTTTTTGACAGTATGAATTTTGAAATACTACTTATTGTCCCAGGACATAATCCAATTACAAAAACTGTGATTCATAATAAGCTTTCAAATGCAACTATGTGTCATTGCCAGCAACTTCATCATCAATACTGCTCATATTATGGACGTTGTTGAATTCATTCTTCACTGAAAATGCATCCTGTTGTCGTAAATCATGATACTATCAGATTGGACTTCTGTATTGGTTCTACTAATACTAGTACTACTAGTAGTAGGTAGAACATTCTGAGAACATTCAACTACTACTAACCACTATGAACACGCATGGAGGACTACAGTATTACAAGAACATGTAATAGTAGACTAATATGAAAAGCTTAAAATGATCTACTGCTTGTTGTAGTACTCTACTAGTAAATCCTACTTATGATTATTTCTTACCTACACAACCATTTTTTGGTTAATCTGAATCCAAATTGGAGAAGAAGAAGTACTAGTGACATTGTACTACTATGATAACTTCTTTCCTGCTTTGCCACTCTTTGCTCTTGTGTTCTATGGTGGTGCGTGGCCTTGGCTATGAACGTCTACCCAACAATACAGCATTGTTTCATTATTTGAAGACCTCGGACAACTTGGTGAACTGTGGTTTATTTGACCCGACACGGTCGTAAGGGAACCAGGTTGCGCGTTTCACTTTTGTACCATCCGGTAGTTTCTTGTGCACCATGTATCCAGGGTATTGAGGATAATGGTCCTTCCTCTTCGATGCATAACTCTTCACAACCCCAGTTCCAGGTGCTGGAATACCCATGATTGTAACCTCACTACCAATTGCGAATTCAGGATACGAGATCACCGGATCAGGATCTGCGAACAACACCTTCATGTTTCTGGAGCGCTTCTGTGTTACTACGTTGTCAGGTCTTGGACGAGGAACTTGCAGAAGGTATCCAAGATCTTCAACATGGCCAAGGTTTGGAGAAACCTTCCTCTCCTTGTACTTCGGCTGACCATTGGATTTGTCTGATGCAGTCTTGTTCCGTTTATTACGTTTCCTAAGGAACAACTTCTTCTTTGCCTTCGTGGATGCGTTCTCTTTAACTGCATTTGGGTCGGTGGGAGGTTCATTGCCGTTTACTACGTCGTCTTCTTCTTCTTCATCATTGTTTGGGTTATCTCCATCAATTGAAGATTCACTAGAGTTGTCGGTTGATTTGTCTTCCCAAGGAAATCAAAAAAATGAATCCACTTCATTGAGGCCTTTGTTAGTGAACACTAGCCATTGGACGGAATACGTGTCATTCTCTTCGATGAATGTCTCAAAGTTCTTCAAGTGCACCTTCATGAAGTCCCACTTTGCAATGTCGGTAGCTCTGTAACTCTGACTCGTGGGTACCTTGATTTTTTCGAATAGTTGGATCAACAAGTCGCCATTGGATTGTAAAGTCTTTTCATCCTCGCCTGAAACAAAACTTACTTCCAAGTTTGCTTCCAACACGTATTTTTTGTTCTGGAAAACCGAACACAGAAGGTCCTTTGTCAAGGGGACAAACAATTGGCCCCCAATGGGTAGATAAATGTAAGTTGTCAGAAATTGCAGAGACCTCTCAAAACACTTACAACCTTTGAGTAGTATTTCCGGTTGTGTGATGAAAATATCACGGAATACGAATCTCGTATGTTCCCAGAACAATCGATCGTCCACCATGTACGTGCAGTTCTCATCCAAATTAAGGAACCTTGTCATGGATACGCTGTAGTCCTCTTTTGCAATAGGGTAAGTATGTCGACACTCCTTACCTCTCACAAGCTCAGGTGGAGTTTGTTCTTCAAATTGAACGGATCGAGGACCGTCGTTGGTGAAAATGAATAACCAATCTTTGCGGTGAGGTTCACCTGGATTAGAGTTCGACAACAATGACTTTCGCTCTGCTTTCAAACATTCGTCCAAGTTCTCATGTGCGTTGTCAACGTTAAAAGAAGTTTTTTCTTCCTTGCCCAGTACAGCCTTCATTATTGCCTTTGAAACCATAATCCTAGTAACCGGAACACGTGTACCGTTAGGACCACGGGACAAACGAGATGTTAGAACATAGTCGAGCAATTCGTTGCAAACAAGATTCACCTGGTCAAGTTGGTCTGGTGTGGAAACAACATTGTCAACACAGGACAAACTCAGGAGGTAATGTTGCAACAATGTCTTCACGTGAACTTCGTCGTCAGGATCAAAATCGTCAACAAATATGTCCTGTTGCTCTGATTTCTTTGCAGTAGAAAGAGTCACCAATTTTTTTGCAAAGTCAACGCCTACTCTGTAACACTTGTTAAGAGTTTTCCAGTGCTCCATAATCTTGCAAAAGTGAAGAGAAGATAACAGTTTGAATCGAATAATCCCCACCAAATTGTCAACTCCTGGTATTTTGTACCGTCCAACCAAAAACAAAGACTCATAGAGATTGGGCAATAGTTCGTTGTACAAATTGTCATGTAGTAATGACTCGTTGGCGAAGTGGTGAAGGCTGAGTTCTTGAAAAATTCGTGCCGTCTGTCGTTGGAAGCATACCCACAAATACATGAGGACCTTTTGAAACGCAAGGGGTATCTTGGACACATCGGATGGCCATTCCAACTTGAGGTATTTTGGGGAATCAGTTAAGGGCACTAACTTGACTGCCGCGACACCTTCTCTTGTTGGTGCACCCACAACTTCCTGACCCCTAATTTGATTCATTTTATAGTCCAACTGTTCAAAGGAGTGACTCGCTGAAAGAAAATTCCTCAATGCGTGGTGAAAGGAAAGACCTTCAAAGAACGAGACCATCTGCCGGACGTATAGCTTCCCTTTCTTTACATTGTCTTTAAATTATTGATTGAAAAATGGTCCTTCCATTTCCGGTGAAGGTGCAGGGGGGAATTGGACACAACGTACGTACCACCGCAGTAAGCTTAAATACACTTTCATGTACTTCAGTATGGTGTCGTAGTTAACAACATTCTTTGCCCAGACAGAATGCAACGTGCCTTCCGCTACGTCGTCTTGTCCTTCAACCCGGGTGAATTCTGTTGCACCTGCCGTGGTCTTATGATCGATTTTGATAACGGAGTTGAGCGCTGACTGGAAGGCGTTCCATTTATCTTTCATTTTGTACTCCTTGAAATGAGTTGTCAGCTCCTTTGGATCCAAGATACAGACCTTCTTTGTCAACTGTGAACCAGAGTCGCGTAGGAAAAGATTTACCATCACGTCAACAACCCTTGGTATAGGACCCGATGATGGTTTGTCAGCCGTTTCTTGCTCACTGAAGTCAGGACGGGTTCCGGAAGAAGAAAGTTTAGTAACGATGAAAACCTTGTTCATGAGATGGCTGAAGACAGATTCGATGTCCCGACTGACGGCAGTGATGAGTTTGTCAGTCAAAATATTCTCAGAGAATCTGTTAGGACCCTGTTGCTTCAGACAAGCTTTGACAGGTCTTTTCATTGCATCTGTGTGAACCTTGTATTGGGAGTCATCATCAAATAATTCCAATGATAAAGTACCACTGGCTTCTATTATTTTCCTTCTGAATCCGATTCGTTGAGAGTCTGATTCAAAGGCTTCTGACGAACAGCAACGCTGCGTTAGTGTGTTAGTAGACGAACGATTGTACTCTACGCGTGACAATTGTGGTTGGATACTTTCGGCAACGGATAATCGGACTACAGGCGAGACTAGGGAAACGCCAGATCTCCTCTTGCTGTGACTTATTCAGATTGCAGCGAGACAGACCTTAGTATGTAGATTACAAGTAGTTGATAGCAACTAGTGTGAATTTTGGGATATAAATCAGTTGAATGTTAAAAGTATGAGATAAAGTGAAATCTTGCCGAAATGCAAGATATCTCTTTTATTGAGATGAATACGTTGCAACTGCTGTTGCGTAGTGCTGAGATTACTCGCTGATTATTTCCGTACATGTATTAGTCGTTGACCATATATATTTGTATGCATGTATATGTATTGTGTGAGAATCACACGCCAACGGTTTTCTTCTCTTGTTCCGTTAGGAAGACTCCATGATATGTTTATCATTAAGGTCAGGAATTGCTCCCGTAGCTCGTGTGATATTTTATGAAATCAGAGTTTGCTCACCGAAGAACAATGGCAATATCGTAAGACAGGGATTGCTCACCTTTTATGCGCGATGGGAATCAATGCGCCGTGGGAATCGATATGCCGTGGGAATCGATTACTTAGATGGATACGGGACTCATTGATTCGTACGAATAGGAAATCTACCCTTTGGTAGCTTTGGTACTTCTGGTCACGAAAGGAATTTAATACTCCCCATGTCTCCTTGTGAAGGGTCATCACGCTCTACATGATGCTTCCATCATCCTGAAGAAGGTCGCCAGTATTACCACAGAAGTGGAAGATGAGCCTGAGCAGTGGATACACAACTGAGTGACTCCAATGCTTGGTGAGAATGTCTGCACAGTTATCCTTACCTGGGATGTGCATCATTAAAATGAAACCTCTCGCTATCATGCTTCGTACGTAGTGAAACGACAGAATATTATGACGCTTGTGCAACCTTGCGTAAGGGAAGGTTGACGTTTGGATCATCTTTTCGTTGTCACCCCAAGAGTATGAGACATCATGGACTCGTGTTCCTAGGTATCAGAATGAGTGGCGTAAATCGACGATCTGTTCGATGCAAGTCCTTCCTGCAACAAATTCGGCTCCAAAAGTGGCTGTCTCCGTAGTGGACTGCTTCTTTGAGAACCACATCATGGGAGTCTTGTTCGCGAAGTGAAGAATACCGGTTACTGCCTTACCACTGAGAATATCATGCATGAGGTTGGCATCATAGAAATGTGTCAACACTACTGTCTTTCCAAGCGGTGCAGGAGCGTCGTCGGGTAGCTCTTCAGAATGCTCCCCATAGACGGTGTTGGACCAGTCGATGGTGTCGGGTTTAGTCAATATAAAATCGGGTGGTTCCACGCGGAATCTGATTTTAAAATGTCTAAACTTGGAGATATATCCATAGATACGTTTTGCACGTTCGAGATGCCCATCTCGTGGCTGAGCTCTGAAACTTGAGAGCGTCATCACGGCTGTTTGTACATCGAAACGGCCAATAGCGATGATCCATTGTAGTGAACCGATCATACTTTGGTATTTCTGTATACCGGTTTCTTCGAGGAAGGCTGAGGAGTCCAATTCAGGATGATCGTTCTCCGCAATGGGTGATTGGAACCGAGTGTTAGGTTTGCATCCGAACATTTGTTCGTAAGACGCTTCCATCTTTTCGATGAACTTTATGGGATTCATGCATAGAACACCATGTTCGTCGCGCTCAAATCCACAACCTAAGTGAAAGTTCATAGGTCCGGATCCCTTCAGTTTGAAATTATATGGTGACGATTGCAATATCTTCAAGAAGGAATTGGGATCTGCCATGCAGAGACATAGGTCATCGACATATGTGCATATAAGCTCATATACACGTTCACCATGCTTGTTCGTTCCGGGTTTGAGGAATATTTCCGGTTCTGCGCGGGATCTTTCGAAGCCGAGTTCGATGAGACAAGCCGCGAGTAAGTCTCCAAAGCACTTGCCTGAAGACCTGAGACCATATAGGGCTTTGTAAATGATCAGCAGGTGACCCTCCAGCGATCCGAATTCGGGACCTGCCTTGATGCATACTTTCTTGCAGGTAACTGCTTCTAAGTAGGCGTTACCTATGTCGGTGCCCCATGCTTCTAGGTCGTTGAGTTCAGCTAGGAATAGGCACATACGTAGGCCGTGGAGAGATACGACGCCTGCGTAAACACTATGGATAGGGGCCTCAGTGAGATTACCGTTAGCAACGAGGCGAGCCTTGTGTCTACCGTCGTGCTTGACAGCGTATATCATGTGTACCTTGATCTGTTGGAATCCCGGGGGAATGGAGCTCGTCTTGTACATGCCTTTATCAATGAATGTATTGTACTCATTGAGTTGTGCCATTTCCAGAGTGGTGGCATCTTCCCATTTGGTGTTTCCGTTGGCTTGATCAAATTGGAGGGCTTCTTCGTGGTTACGAGGCACTTTGAATCCATATTGATACTGCGGAGTGGTACGGAAAGAACGTAGTTTGGCTTGGTGCACGAGTCGATCAAGTTTCTTGGTTCGTCGCGCTAGGTTGGTGATTTGCTTGAGTCGTTTCCAACCCGGGAGGTCAAGCAAGTTGTTGTCTTTCCCATATTTTGCAACGGTGACAGGGTCATCAGCCGCAATGTTGGCCAGGGGTTCATATGTGCGTTCCATATTTTCCCATTCAATCCAAAGGTTATACTTGGAACCTTTGTACTGAGGATGCTTGTTATCCAGTGGACCTTGGTGTCCTAGGATGCGGCGAAACGACCAGAGTTTGCCGTCTTCTTGTGTTGAATCACGATGTATGTAATTCATGACATCATTGTATGCAATGATATCATCGAGTTCGTCATCGGAGTGTTTGCACTTGAACTTGATGAAGTCTTTGTTGCGTTCAAGACTGTCTTCAACATCGACGATAGTAAGACGTTTCCGAGTGCCGTCCGGATTGGTTACAAGGAAGGATCGTCCTTGTAGATCGGCAATCGGGATCGTAGGAATGGTAATGGGTTTACCATCATCGTCAAATTGTGCGTTGCCTTCTTCGTCGGTAACAACTACCTGTGATGGGTCTACTGAAGGAGTAGCGGGGTTGATGTGTGGAGTTGTGACGTCACTAACATCAAAGTATGCTAATTCCGGTGGATCAAAATCATCTTCAGTAAGGAGAATGCCATCGGATGTCTTGCTGAAGATGTGTGTCGTAGGAGGACCATCAAGACTCTCCCCATAGTTGTTAGGGAGTGGAGAAGGTGACCAGCTCAGGCTGTCATCGACCTTCTTATAAAGAAAGCTCGGTAACGAGGGGTGGGCGGGTGGTTGAAGAATTGGTTGAGTGCCAGATGCGTGGGGCGTAGTATCTGGTTGTTTGTTGGGTACAGATGGAACGGTGTCATCGGCAGTGTCAGAATCAGCAGGTGAAACGCTAGGGGGAACTGAGTTGTTTGGTTTCGTAGACTCGTCAATGAGTTTATTCTGATTGGTATGCTCCCCATGTTTGAATGCTGGAGCTTCTCCAGTGGCGTATAAACGGGGCAAGGAATCCTTTGCGTTACGCCATTTGATGAAACCATCATCAGTAAATAGGCCCGCGCGTTTGTTACGTGACTCAGGCGTAAGAGCAGATCGAACACCGGACCGGTCAAGTAACTTGTTGGTAACGGGATCCCAGATTCGAAAGCAGAGTCCATTGCCAACATGTTCGGCGATGTCGACGAAATGACCTAGGCGTTCGGTAGACTGGGTACCGAAAGGAGAGTCATTGGTTTTGAAATACACAGGTTCAAACCAGAAGAAACTGGTGTATGCGCTGATGTCGCCAAGTGTACCGGTGGCAATGAAGATTGGTTGTTTATCGGACAGCGTAGGATCAGAAACGACATTGAGGAGACCCGCAACGTATGTCATGCACAGAAGCCATAGGTGTGGTGGTGTGCCGGTACGATCCATGACGCGATTGACAATGCGTTTGAACGTTTGGTATCGTCGTTCGAATTGATTCTGGTGTTGGTGATACGGTTCACTTTGCCAGAGTCCAATCCATAACATTTTGAGGTAATCGATGACCTTCTTACTGGATTGATAGTTACCGTGGTCGCAAAGGAGGCGGATGGGCCTGCCCCATTTTCGAACAAAGTTCTGGAAGCAGGATAGGAAATCGCCGGTGGTACGCATTTCCTCAACGTGTATAATATGTGATTTTCGGCCAAAGAAGATCTGAGCAATCTTGGAGCCACCATCAATTGCTGGGACATCTGAATAGACAGCATCAGACATAACATCGTCATTGAAGGGGCGAACGTTCATGGCCGGTTGAGGGGAATGAAACCGTTTGAAAATGTTTCCATCAGGGCTAACCGCTAACAAACCATATTGGGTCGAGTTTTCAAACGTAGCTTTGATGCGATCGGTGGAAACCCAACAAAAGAAAGGTTTCAGGGATAAGTAGTCATGTTCGTTGGGGTATCTTTCGCGGGGCGTAGCTGCAATACGTGTAGTGTCACTGGCTGTACAATCTGTCAGAAACGCAGTGACTGTTCCAGAGACTGAGGGTAGCGCGCAGCATGCGAGACGTTCTTGATGAGCGTAGTCGGTGGAAGTAAGCCAAAAGGAGCGATTGTTGGCCCTATGATCATCAATAGGAAGAAAGGGAGATCGAGTGGAATGGCTGGAATACGAACTGAGGGATGTGACCGTGGAGGACCCGGGAGAAACGGAGATATCTAATCCTTCAAGACAGCGTGGGTTCCCATATTCGTCGTAATCGGCATAAGGGAGTTGCTGTGGTTGGGGAGGATATTTCTGGAGAAATTGTTCATCCTTCGCACTGATCGTGGTATCGAGAACAGATGGGTCCCAATGCTTATCGGATGTCATGATAACATGTGGGAGTGTGTCAAACTCAACAGTCGTATACTTTCGCATCGCAAGGTATGGTAAACCGTGTCGTATGCTGAGAGGCAGTGCATAGCCATCGGAGGTGGTGATGACCTGTCCTCCGCCCGCTTTGATGGATGTGTTGTCGACAGTGGAAAAATATGCTTCCATCTGGCCAGATGACAATATAGAAGGGTGTCGTCCTGTATAGGCACATTCATTGAAAATGAGAATGACGGGGCCTCTGTTCGACATGGAATATGCTCCGCATGTAGCAATGGGAATATTTTGTACCTGATGATTGTTAATGCCGGTGACGTTAACATAGCGCGGTGGGATATCCTTGGAGATGAGACACGCATCATTACCGATGATGCAGCCATTTGCGCCGCGATCGACCATGGCAAAACCAGGGCTAGTAACCGTAGTTTTGTGTATACGGTATGTGTATGACGTTACTGGACCATCGTTAGGAAAGGTGAGATCATCCTCGGGAGTATACCACTGGTGAAAATTGGCGGAATACGATGGTGTTCCCACAGGTATTTGGGTGTCACCGTCCTTTTTGTACTGAATGTCAGGGTTGTCTGAAAGGAATCGAGCTGGATGCGCGGGTGACACGGAAGATCTGAGAGGCCGCTGGTCCTTAGACGAAGAGGTCGTTGATTTGTATACACCTAGGGATGCATGGAAAACACCTCTACGATCATTCTCTACAGCAGGATGAAGGTCTGCTGCGGAATTGGCATGCTCATCTTTGGTCGGAGTATCGTCTTCTCGAAATGATACCGAGTGTTCATGTTGGTATGCCTTCCGGGTAATGGGTTTGACACTGTTGGGGTCAGGTTGGTCCGTGTTAAGTAAGTCGTGTCGCAATGAGGCAACCACGATTTTCTTGCCTTCCGGAGAAAAACTGAGCCAACTCTTCATGTCCTGACGTGACAAGGCCTTCCATATGTTTGTAGGTAATCTTGTGGTAGGGTCAGGGGTACGTCCAGCCTTAAACACAGCATAATCTTGATAGTCTCCTTCAAATTTGATGGGGAGAGCATAGTCATCATGGTTTTGGCTCGATTCAGAAGAAAAATCATGAACGTGTGCACGTACGGTCGACCGAGGAGCAGACATCGGGGACTGGGAATCGAGTCGAGTTGCTTCAAGTAAAAGCGTGATTTTAAGATTGTGGATAGCAGCGGCTTCGGCAACCACATCCGTTACGGTGCTATTCGTCCCACCTGGATCCTTGACTTTGGCAAACTGTTCGCTTAGCTGGAAGCTGGAATAGCATGCCTGACACAATGCTGATTTAACAGTATGGTACTCAAGGGGCTTGTTGGGAGGACGGAGCTTGTTGAGGTGATTTAATTCATCGAACCAATGTGTGATGAATTTCACTTTGGATTCCTTCCAATTGTTGAGGTTCAACTTGAGCAACGCTTGTAGCTGAGTCGAGTTGTCGTATACCTTTGCTTTTGATTTGCTATGAAGGTTTACGAAATCGAAGTAGGCCTTGCGTCCATCACGAGTGGTAGAATGACTGTGTACACATGATGCAGAAAGGTCACTCTTGAAGACTTCCAACATTAGTACCCAGAAGAAGGCACACTGCTTGACGAAGAGATCACGGGTATAATCCTGAAGCGTAGCTGGAGGCCAAGTTTCATCGAGGAATGTCTCTGTGTCGATGTCGTATGCCTCGAGTTTAGCTTTGAAACCGACGAGCCAGTGTTCGAATCTCGAGTCATTCGTGAGGGGTGTAAAGGACTTTTCATCTCGTGCTTTTCGGCACCATGATTCGTACTTTACCTGCTGAGGTGACTTCTTGTTACTTCCCGCCGGAGGAGGTGGTGGGTTCAGAACAGATTCGTTACGCAAGCGTTGGGCACGTTCTTCGCGGAATGACTGGAATTCCCTGTATGTATATGACTTTACATCCTTCCAGTTCCTCTCGTCTTCTTCTAGAGCAACATCGGCTTCTTGTAGGTCGATAGCGAAATCCGCAAATGCTTCTATGCTCCTTTGAATGGATCGAGGGATATGCGTTGGCAATCCTCCCTCCGTATAGGTAAGTTTGCGTGCAAAATCCGGTTCGATAAGTGCGTCGAGGAACGACTTCCACTCGCATAATCCGCCTTCTTTGAGAGCTAGGCACAACTTGCTAGTAATCTCACTTGTTACGTTGAGTAAAGATACGAGTATCTTTCTCATATCAGTATCGAAGCTGGGAAAGCGGTTGATAGTGGCGACTTCGGCGTCATTCTTCTCTTCGCCTCCGAGTGCATTGCCGGGCATCAACGGTATGTTCAGCATCTGTGGTGGTTCCGAGCCTTGGAAAGAATTGCGCGGTGACTGAGAATGGGAACTGCTTCGTGTACGATGTGCGATGTGCATATGCCAGCGTAGGGATTGTATTCAATTCCGTTCCTGTTCCTTTTTGTGTGCAAGCCTTCTTAGAGCTTGCGACTGTTAATCTATTATTTTCCTTCTGAATCCGATTCGTTGAGAGTCTGATTCAAAGGCTTCTGACGAACAGCAACGCTGCGTTAGTGTGTTAGTAGACGAACGATTGTACTCTACGCGTGACAATTGTGGTTGGATACTTTCGGCAACGGATAATCGGACTACAGGCGAGACTAGGGAAACGCCAGATCTCCTCTTGCTGTGACTTATTCAGATTGCAGCTGAGACAGACCTTAGTATGTAGATTACAAGTAGTTGATAGCAACTAGTGTGAATTTTGGGATATAAATCAGTTGAATGTTAAAAGTATGAGATAAAGTGAAATCTTGCCGAAATGCAAGATATCTCTTTTATTGAGATGAATACATTGCAACTGCTGTTGCGTAGTGCTGAGATTACTCGCTGATTATTTCCGTACATGTATTAGTCGTTGACCATATATATTTGTATGCATGTATATGTATTGTGTGAGAATCACATGCCAACGGTTTTCTTCTCTTGTTCCGTTAGGAAGACTCCATGATATGCTTATCATTAAGGTCAGGAATTGCTCCCGTAGCTCGTGTGATATTTTATGAAATCAGAGTTTGCTCACCGAAGAACAATGGCAATATCGTAAGACAGGGATTGCTCACCGTTGATGTGCGATGGGAATCAATGCGCCGTGGGAATCGATATGCCGTGGGAATCGATTACTTAGATGGATACGGGACTCATTGATTCGTACGAATAGGAAATCTACCCTTTGGTAGCTTTGGTACTTCTGGTCACGAAAGGAATTTAATAGCTTCATTTTCCAAAGACGACAAAGGTAGTGCAGCACCTGTGACTCCTTGATGTGGTGTTGCGGGAACGACTGCTGGTGTTTGTCCCTCATCACTTCTTCTTGTTTTTTTAGATTTACTTTTCGATTTTTTGGGTTTCCTCTTCCTCGGTTTATCGACTGCACGCCCTTGACTGACCGGATGAGCTTTTAGATCATTTCGAAGAAACGTTGGTGGTGATTCTTGTGAGGCTGTGGCTGTGTCTGCGACTGCCCCTTCATCTCGTGGTGGAGTAGATGATGGAGTACTGTTGTCTTCTGATGCAGGAGTTGCGTCTGCTAGTTCGATTGCAGCTGCAGCTGCAGCTGTGACTTTATCTACTGGTGAATTAGACAGACGTCTTGAGTTACTTCTCAAATATCTCATTGTTTGATTGATAATTTAGAGAATAACAAAATAAAATTGTGTGAAAGCAATCTAAGTTGCTACAATTGTATAACTCGTCGCATATCAAGAGATTCTCAAATGATGAAACGAAAAACAGATTTGACCCAGCTTCAAACCACAGGAGCGCCTCTAATGACAAACAAACATTATGCAACAATGTACAAACACTTCCACTTTAACTATAAACAAATAGTACAACCTGCAACGCCGTTCCAAATGAAAACTTAAAATGTTACCAAAACAAACCACAACTGATACGAAACACCGATCATCAATTTTGAGATACAGGTGCTCTATGTTGAGATTTTTCGAACCAATTGTTTAAAACCCAGTAACATTCATTTCGAGATATAAAATTCAAACATGCTTTGAACACAAACCATGCAATGCTGTTCTGGTTAGAGAATTCTGAAACGCCGTTCCATTATTGTTGACATTCATTGTAGAAAAAAACGTTTCACTCCCACAACTTAAGTCATTACAATCATACCGACATTACTACTTCATTTTGAGATTGTAAATTCAAACATGATTTGAACACAAAGTCTGAAACGCCGTTACGGTTACAGAATTCTGAAACGCCGTTCCATGACTGTTGACATGAATTGTACAAGAAAACGTTTCACCACCCAACCTTACGTACTTCTTCATTTTGAGATTTCAAATTGAAACATGATTCGAACACAAAGCCTGCAACGCCGTTCCGCTTAGAGAATTCTGAAACGCCGTTCCAGCATTGTTGACATGAATTGTACAAAAAGACGTTTGAATTGTACACGAGAACATTTCACCACCCAACCTTACGTACTAACTCATTTTGAGATTTCAAATTGGAACATGCTGCAAACACAAAGCCTGCAATGCAGTTCCGGTTACTGAATTCTGAAACACCGTTCCATGATTGTTGACATAAATTGTACAAAAAAACGTTTCACAACCCAAACAGAAGTCATTAGTATCATACCTACATTAGTAGCTATACTATCATAATACACGTAGACATACCAAAACTGTGAAGAAACCTACTGCTGTAGATATCTACGCAAATGCGTTACCAGAAATTATCTAGTAGGAAAATTATGTAGAAAGCTATTGTCGTAGAATGCTGGGCAAATTTTTACCAGAAATTATCTAATACAAAAATTGTGTAGGTTCTGCGGATTTTCAAGCGGCCGGAACCGGGAACGATCGAACCAACAGCCACAGCGGCAGCAATAGCAACAGCGGCAAGCGGGAACAATCGAAGCGGCCGCAAAAGTCAGAATTGCCGTTCCAGACAACTCAATCTGAAACGCCGTTCCAGAAACTTGACCCTGAAACGCCTATACAGCAGATGTGCAAGTCAGAATTGCCGTTCCAGACAACTCAATCTGAAACGCTCTTCCAGAAACTTGACCCTGAAACGCCAATACAGCAGACTTTATAGTCACAATTGCCGTTCCAGACAACTCAATCTGAAACGCCGTTCCAGAAACTTGACCCTGAAACGCCTATACAGCAGACTTTATAGTCACAATTGCTGTTCCAGACAACTCAATCTGAAACGCCGTTCCAGAAACTTGACCCTGAAACGCCTATACAGCAGACTTTATAGTCACAATTGCCGTTCCAGACAACTCAATCTGAAACGCCGTTCCAGAAACTTGACCCTGAAACGCCTATACAGCAGACTTTATAGTCACAATTGCTGTTCCAGACAACTCAATCTGAAACGCCGTTCCAGAAACTTGACCCTGAAACGCCAATACAGCAGACGTTATAGTCACAATTGCCGGAACAGACAACTCAATCTGAAACGCCGTTCCAGAAACTTGACCCTGAAACGCCTATACAGCAGACGTTATAGTCACAATTGCCGGAACAGACAACTCAATCTGAAACGCTGTTCCAAAAACTTGACCCTAAAACGCCAATACAGCAGACGTTCAAGTCAGAATTGCCGGAACAGACAACTCAATCTGAAACGCTCTTCCAGAAACTTGACCCTGAAACGCCAATACAGCAGACTTTATAGTCACAATTGCCGTTCCAGACAACTCAATCTGAAACGCCGTTCCAGAAACTTGACCCTGAAACGCCTATACAGCAGACTTTATAGTCACAATTGCTGTTCCAGACAACTCAATCTGAAACGCCGTTCCAGAAACTTGACCCTGAAACGCAAATACAGCAGATGTGCAAGTCAGAATTGCCGTTCCAGACAACTCAGTCTGAAACGCTGTTCCAGAAACTTGACCCTGAAACGCCAATACAGCAGACTTTATAGTCACAATTGCCGTTCCAGACAACTCAATCTGAAATGCCGTTCCAGAAACTTGACCCTGAAACGCACTCCATCGGCAAATCGATTCGTCGCCGTCCTCCAACGGCTAATCTGCACAGAGTCCGGCGATTGTCAGACAAGAATGGCACCCGGTGCAATGGGGTTCAAAACAACAACAAAGGAATTGCCAGCAAAAGCAATCATGCAAAAATCAAAGAGGAAACGTGGGAAGACAGAGAGAAAGAGAATGACTTCAAAATTTCTCCAAAACGCAGCACCGTCATCATCAACAATCCACCAGACTTACAAACACTTGTCGGAGATAAAACCTAAAAAGACAGCAAAAGGGGACAGGAATCGAGATCCAAATGCAATTTTCCAACATGTCGAGCAAATAGCATTGAAAACAGTTAGCAAAAATGGGTTTCAAGGAAAATTCATGGAAACAAATTGGGGTCAGACAACAGTTGGAGAGAAGAAATATTCTTTGGCACAGGCTGTGTCTATTGACAGTTTCAAGACATTGGATAGTATCGACAAGAAGTTTGTTCTAGCGTTCGCCAAATCAGAGCCATCATTGAGAATCTTTGATAAAGCTTCCACACAATTTGCAAAACAACGCTTGGGTACTACCAAAAATATAGAAATCACAAGAACATTCGCTGGGGAAATTGTTGAATCTAAACCCAAAATAGGACGAGGAAACAAATGTGATAGTGTAAACAGTGGATATGGTATTATTGGGATGAGACCAAACCAGTTGAATTTGGGAAATGGTGTGTATGTTTTCAAAAACAATGTGGAACTGACAACACAAGACCACCTTGAACAGAAAGCCCTACACATTGTGAAGGAAATGCAGCTTTGTTTACATGAAATGTCCAAATTTGTCAACCTTGAAACAACTGTGATGAATGAGGTTGTTAGTCGTACAACACTGAATGCAATCGGCCATCACGCTACGGCCTTTTCTATTGGAAAGGATTATCACTCAAATTAAATGCCATATTGATGCCAATATGTTCTACACGAGGCTGACGATTATTGCTCCAAAACATGTAAGTGATGACGAGGTGATTTATTACTTTGTGTTCCCCAGCTATGGAGTGAAAGTTCCATTGAGGTCAGACGATACTCTATTGTTCAATCCATTAGTATTACATAGCTGTTTGAATCCAAAATACGAAGGCTGTTATATTATGAGCGCATATGTATCAAGAAAAACTGTGCTAACAGCTAATCCTGTATAATAATATTAAACAATAATTTAAAGTTAGACTGTTCCATTCCCTTCTGTTGTTTTCCTGCACCATTGTGCAATCTTTACGGCGTAGCAATCAAACAAAACGTAGGAGAAATATGTTACGATTGATACGGAGGAGCATTTGATTCAGTAATACTAAGTTATTATTGATATTGTACTACATAAACAATTAAGTATTGGATGTGTCAGAGAGGACCTCACTATCGTCATCATTGTTTGATGTCATTGAACTGTCGTCACCTGAATTAGTAGCATCATCATTATTGGCGTTGTCCTGTTCAACAATAGTGCATTGGGAGTAGAGTGCCTCTTCATTAGGCAAAGATGACGTTGTCTTTTGGAATTCATCCAGCCAAGCCCTTCCATTCGACACAACTAGATATGAGTTGGATTGCAAGGTACCAATTGCATCGAGTTGTGGGACAACTGCTACATCAGAAAGTTTGCTGTCAACATGAAATAAGAACAGGGAATTTTTGTCTACTTCACCTCTGGTCACAAACGACAAAGCTGTTGGTGTTGGAGTGGATTTAAACTTGGTCACTACTGCATTACCTTTGTCGGCAATTTGGTACTCAGAAACAAATGAGTAAGGCTGCTTCAGATTGTAGAGTTCGACAAAACACATAATATGGCAGGGTATTCCACATGCGTCAACATCAAACAGTGCCCAATCATACCAGACAGAGTTGAGTTGGCCACCATCGGAACGATATGAAGGGTGACTCCGAAACAAGTAATTTTGCTGTGTGCATTGGTCAAACCTGTTATGTTCAGTAAATCCTTTGACAAAGGTAGAGTCCTGCAAAAGTGGAAGAACATTCTGACATACAAAAGACAACACAATGGGAGAAATATAGGGTTTTGTTTTGTTCGATGACCTAACCCATCTCATAGTACTTGCCCCATCGTCATTAATGAACACGTGAAATTTTGAACCAGAAACTTCAGGAGGGATTTGATTACCAGAAACATCTTCTGTCGTCACTAAATTGAACTTTGAAGTAGCTACTCGTAGCAGCATTTTTTCTTCCTGTCGCTTTGCCGTTTGCATTATCAATGTGGAAGCATTCTGTTGAGTGTTCTTTGACGGTGCTTTGATTTCAGTTTTGTGGTGTGATTCCGAATAAGAAGAATCCCATCCGCATGGAAGTCCCCAAAGCTTTATGTACTCAACAAGGTGAAAGTAAAGATGGTTTTTTATCAGTTTTGTACCCATTCCCTCTCTGAAGCAGGTGGAATTAATACAATTGATAAAATGAATTATCATCTTGGGGAGATTTTCCAATCCAGAAATCATTATATTCCCATGCTTCAAGAATTCTTCCATGGAGAGGATCAGTTGAATTACCTCTACTTGTTTCTGAATAAATGTCGCGTCCTGGATGATGTTTATTGCCACATCGGAACAAAGGGTGATCAGAATGAAAATGAGCATTCCCGAATAATCATTACCCTCCTTTTTGGTAATGGAGAGAAGCTGACTTGAAAACTTGGTTCTAGGGAAATCTCTGTCCAATTGCCTTGACAAAAGACCACCGTATAACTGCGTGAGTGAACCAATAGTACTTGATGTGCCATTCGTGTTTAAATCAGGGGCATACCAACACATAGGACTCCCTTTTAACAAAGAATCTAGTGATTCTACTGCCCTATGTGCTACACCCAGTTGATGCATATGCAAACACTCACCGGGAGTAGCTAAGTGAATGTTGTTGACATTACTACCAAAATTGAGGCTGTGAAAAGCATTTTTTATGGGATGGTGGGAAATGCTTTTGAAGTAATCCTTGTATTCCCTTGCAGAAATGTTTGGGGGGGGTTCAAAATCTTCTGGAACCCAGAGCCAAGTCTGTTCCTCCACTTGGGCCTTTGGTTTATGGATGACATGTGTCGGACATGTACAGTGTTGGCACAATTTCTTCACCTTTTCCGTGTAGGATACATACTTTCCACATAGTTTGTCATGAAGTTCTGTATCACCATCAACATATGCAATCGCAAATTTCATTTTCACTTTGAACACTTTTCCTGCATACGGAAGATAATCCCACTCCAACCCGCCATGCATTTCACATACTTGCTTGAAAGATTGCAAAGTCGATGCCAGCGCAGTGTGTAGATTTTGAATATTATCTTTCGCCGTGGTTTTTTTCGTGTGTCTTATGCTCTCAATTTCAGTGTCAGGATGAAAATGAATTGTGGTCCAAGCGTCAGGTCATTTTCTTGCTTCAATATTGAAAATACCAAGAGTCATGTTGAGAGGAGTGAGTGACAGATGGCCATGTGCATCCAAGCTGATTCCATCCATGTAGAAAATGATTGGAACAAGGATTTCGTCATTTTCATTGCAGATCTGCTTCCACGATTCCGTCCACCAAGACCCGTGGTGTAGTTCTGTTATGTATGTTTCATTGGTGATTGGTGGGTTGTTTTCGGGTGAAAGAGGAGTCTTTACATTTGGAAAAGACAAATTGGTTTCTTGCATCAACTCCTTATTGGTCAGAAGGGAATGAAGTGCGTCTGGGAAGGATCGAACAAATATTTGGGTGGGTAAATTGCCAGGTAACCAGTTAATTATGTGTGGCTTAAACTTGGTCTCAGAAATACCCAAATTGGACTTGATTTCACTAAATATGGCTTCTCAATGACGGGGGAAGGTAGAGCTAAAGTCAACACCATGAATAGTTTGACATTCGTTTGCCCATTGAAAAATAGATTTGAACGTGTTTAGAGGTAACTTGTGTTTCGTCATTAGATTCATGAGCTTTATTTCAGCAATGAGCCTATTGGTAGGTGAAAAAGAAACACGGGATCAGATCAATTGCTCTCTTTCATTGATGTTTGGTTGGTATGCGGTGGGTTCCGCTGCATCCATACCATTATCGTTCTGAATAGGAAGGCAAATTTCTTCATGAATAACCATATCATCGTTGTTGCTGTTGTCTTCTGAAGGAAACAACTGTGATTCCATTACATTTCTATCAATTGGTGGAACAAATAAGTTATGTACTACCTGACTGTTTAGAACAGAGTTGAACATTTCGTCAGAGGATGCCTTGTTAGTGTGAGCGGCAGCAACAGCGGTGGAGGGAATAATTGGACCATTCTCCGTCAATGTCAGGCCATATTGTGAAGGGGAATGATAAACTGTAGTAGTGGATTCTTCTTTGGCAGATGACAAAAATTCCATTAGGTTATGGTTTAAATAGAAAACACAGCAAACAGCTATTGAATCAAGGTGACGTGACAGGCCTCGTGATACATATTGGTATGATTGGTGTGAAGTGGAATCTTGTCTGCTTCTGATGAATGTCTTCGACTTGCCCTTATAGGACAAGCAGCTACGACAGATAAATGATTTGGGTATTTTGGTATAACAACCACTCTTGAAGTGACGGCGACTTTTACTAGGTTGTGACATATTCTTCTATTGGAAGAAGGGAGGGGAAGAAATGGTTGCGATGGTGGTGTTAAATGAACATGACGAAAACAAGCATGATGCTATCGGAGTAAGCATGAAAAGGCATGATGGTATGAAAGAAGACACGACGTGACATAGAAACAACGCAGAAACATACTACGAAGTAGCAAACAAACACTTCTGAAAAAAAAAAAATTCATATCTTGGGTTAAGGTTAGGAAGTTTGGCACCGAGATTACAAATTTAAACATGATTTGAACACAAAAGCCTGAAACGCCGTTCCGGTTAGAGAATTCTGAAACGACCTTCCATGATTGTTGACATGAATTGTACAAAAAACGTTTCACCACCCCAACATAAGTCGTTACTATCATACCTACATTACTACTACTACTACTACTACTATCATAATACACCCGGACACATATCTACGAAAAGAGCATTTTTTGGAACGCCGTTCCAAAAAAGGAAAAAAGGGATAATGGTTGTGAAATTGTGTAGAAAGGTAGTGCTGTAGATTTCTACGAAAATTCGTTAAAACGAGCATGATGCTATCAGAGCGAGCATTAAAAGGCACGATGGTATGAAAGAAGACATTTCGTGGCATACTGGTACCGTAGAAAACAACGCGGGAACATAGCAAACAAACACTTCTGAAATTAATTTTATTTCACATCTTGGGTTAAGGTTAGAAAGTTTGGTAGCGAGAAATAGATTTTTTAAATCAATTTAGTCAAAATTGAGAGATCAATGGACATTTTGAGTCATCGGGGAGAATTTTGGTCGCAACCTGAGGGGGGTCGAAAATCTTCACCACAAAAATTGTGAATTAAAAAAATTCCCTTGCGCATAACAAAGGCAGGGTCGATTTTCTGACAATAGGGCTTGCGAGGGGTCGCCTTGGGTCGCGTGACAGTTATCGGACGTGCTGTTGTTGCTCTCTGCGGTTTGACAAGTCGTTGCCGTTGTCGTTGCCGACGATCCTATTCAAATACTATATGATATGATAATTGAACAAAATGGGTGAGTATCTATTGATGTACTACATAGAGTAAAGAATAACAACAGAATAATATAATGTACATGCCGATCGATTCGTCCCCGCACCTACAGGGAAGAAGACGATGCAGCTCAAGGAAAGATTAGCCAGACCAGGAAAGATTCGTTCTTCCGATCCGTTGTTCCGATCCGTTGATGCCGACGTTTCCAATCCGTTGTTCCGATCCGGTCCTATGGAAATAAGAATGCCGGAGGTAGTATAATCATTGTCTATCTCTCTCATTCGTACCGTTGTTTGTTCTGACAATCGTCCCGATGAAATTGTTGTTGTTGCTGTTGCCAGCGATTGCTGTTTTATATGGTCGATTTGTTGATACGGTTGATTCGTTGTTGCTGACGTTTCCAATCCGTTGTTCCGATCCGGTCCTATGAAAATAAGAAGAAAAACAGAAGGCAGGAAATTTATTATCAGCAATGCCAGAGGCAGTATCATTGTCTATCTATCTCCCGTTATTGCCTTCTATCTGTCTCATTCATACCGTTCCTTGTTCTGATTCCTTCCACCGTTGCCTTTGATTCCTTCCACCGTTGCTGTCGTTGCTGCTGCCGTAGATTTGAAGAGATCTTACTCCTATATCACAAAAAACTGGATCTTGATCCTGTTGATATAAATACGCAAGGGATGCAGATTTGTTGCTTTCAAGACGTATATGTTTGTGTGCACCCAAACAACACTATCTATCCCGCAATTCCTCTCTCGTCCGAAGCTCTCTATTGTCTTTTTTCAGCCAAGGCAGTTATTTTGGACTAAAATACCTCGAGCCTGAATTCCCTGCCTAGTGATCATTGCTGATCAGTTCAGTGGGATTCAACGTTCTCGGACGGAGTGCCAATCGTACAAGTACGGTAAAGCAGCTCTGCTCAAGGTAAGTTTGGTAAGATTATGAAGGGAAACAGTATTTTTTGCCTCGCAAAAAGAAAACAAATCGCTCTGTAAAATCACACTGTAAAATTACTGCAAAACACACTGTAAAATCACTTTTTGCTGTGTGTGTGTGTGTGTGTGTGTGTGCTATGTGAGAGAGAGAGAGATTTTTTTTTGTCGACATACAGTTCAGTACAGTTCGTACGGTAGAAACACAATTACTTTTTGCTGTGTGTGTGTGTGTGTGTGTGTGTTTGGAAAAAAAAATCGATACTTAACGTGTGAGATCTAATGCAGTAAATATAGAACAATGAAGAATGATTTGACTTTCTTAATTAAGTTGATAACGTGAAGTAAATAATATCGCGCAGCGCGCGCCTTTTGAATATAGAATAATAAAGAATAGTGCCCTTATTTTTTACTTAACGTTCTCAACTTGTGATACCGTGACATCTTTCATGTACCGGTGGTTTGTACCACAGCATGTGTGAGGGTGTTTACACTGGTAATGAACTTGCGTAGCTTTCTACTACAGTAGCTTTCTACACTATTTTTGTACTAGATTATTTCTGGTAACGCATTTGTGTAGCATCCTACGACAGTAGCTTTCTACACCATTTTCGTACTAGATAATTTCTGGTAACAAATTTGTGTACAATCCTACGACAGTAGCTTTCTACACAATTTTTGTACTATATATTTTCTGGTATTGAATTTGCGTAGATGTCTACTAGAGTAGTTTTCTACACCATTTCATAACCATAAACCCTTTTTTCTGTTTTTTGGAACGGCGTTCCAGAAAGAAAAAAATCGTTGATAGGCCCTCCAACACAATAGTAGTTTTCTACACCAGTGTCATACCGTATAATTTCTTGTAACGAATTGGCATAGATATGTATAGCATTATCTTTCTACAGCGTTTTCGTACTAGATAATTTCCTGTAACAAATTTGTGTACAAATATACAGCACTTCCTTCCTACACTATTTCACCACCATTATCCCTTTTTTCCGTTTTTTGGAACGGCGTTCCAGAAAATGCTATTTTTGTTGATAGGCCCTCCAACACAATAGCAGTTTTCTACACCAGTGTCATACCATATAATTTCTTGTAACGAATTGACATAGATATGTATAGCATTATCTTTCTACAGCGTTTTCGTACTAGATAATTGCTGGTAACGAATTTGCGTAGAAATATACAGTACTTCCTTCCTACACTATTTCACTACCATTATCCCTTTTTTCTGTTTTTTGGAACGGCGTTCCAAAAAATGGTTTTTCCTAGATATTGGTAAACCCCAAACACAATAGTAGCTTTCTACACCAGTGCCGTACTATAGTTCCAAAAAATGCTCTTTTCGTATAGGGGTAAACACCCAACACCACCCCTTCTCCCCCCCCCCCATATTCTTAATTTCTACTGAACTAGCCTTTAATTTACTCATCAATTTACTGTTTTTCCGTTTTTTGTAACGGAGTTGCAGGAAACCGTTTTGGAGACCGGAAATTGACACCACTTTTTGGATGTTTTTGTTGCAGGTTTTCTTTTTCAAATCCATGTCACGATATTGTTTACCTCTTTCTCCGTGTAGTACATCAACGTTGTATTTCTCGCCGGTTATTCAATGAAGGATGGAGTATAGGTATGTTGTAGTAAGCGTCAGCATCGCTGCACATTAGGTTTAAGAGACCAACAACACACTAACAGTAACGTTTCACATTGTTTTTGAGAAATGGTTTCCACTTATCTCTTGCTACGTGAGTCGTGTACTCAGATGAAAGCTGTTTCAAGTTATCAAGTCCTTTCTACATTTCATGTTTTGTCAAAACGAAGGATACCTTTATTCACACAACATTGATTCTGATTGTTTTCAAACAGTAAAAGAATTATTGATTTGTTACGTCTTTTTCTAATCAGATTGTAACAATTTCTAATCAGGTTTCACATTAGGAATGACACGTACCACTAATACCCATGGAAAGCGTCCACCCGCTTCTAATTCTAAGAACGAAGGGAACAATGCAAAAAAGGGTAGATTGGAATATCCACCACCAAATACTCCTGCAAAACATGACGGCAATCAACGGAAACATCGTATGTCTGTGGAAAACAATCTTAAAGCGGCACTCAGGAATGAGTCCTATGCAACCGATGAGTTTTTAAGGAATCTCAGTTTGGAGGTTACAACATGTTTCAGTGCATTGACGACCAAGGTTTACCTTGTATCCAGTATTATTGAATCCGAACCAACACCAGATTTCAGGAAGACCACGTCAACTACGTCTCGGTCAGAGAAGAAGGGCAGGGGAAAGAAGAAAAAATCAGACAACACGTTAAGTGACTTGGGACCTATTCCCCGGCAAATAGATGTGATGGTAAATTTATTTTTGTCCGAAGTTGACAACAGCGTGACTGGAGTGTTGGAATTGTTGACCAGGAAGCAAATAAGCAACCAATTCAAGGACTACAACCTGAACAATAAGTGGTTAAACTTCGAGTCGCTTTTAGGGAATGTTGAGGAAGAAATCGGTAGGGCTTCTCTGTACGGGCGTAACGTCGTGAACTACGCAACGATAAAGAAGTACATGTTATTTTACCGTGAAATCTTGGTTTGGTACATGAAGAATGTACAATATCCACCAGGGCCGGACAATACGTCTGACGGTTTGTTCTTCCATACCAAATGCCAGAATGGTTCTCCACATGATTCAAAACAATACGTAAATGCCATGAAAAACTTCTTGGACTGCCTTATGGCAAATTCATCACTCCGTGTTTCATTGAGTCATAGCTACAATCAGGTGGAGTTAGACAAACATTTCAAGTTGCAGCGTATTTGATGCTTAAATTCCGTACCCACACACAGGCTACAGTTGGTAGGTGAAAACGAATCTGATCATTACGTGTGCAACAAAACAATGATGAATATAACGGAACAAAGAACAGCATTTCATGAGGCACTTTGTAAACTTTGGGTTGACTTTCAATGACAGTCAGAACGGATTTTTACAGCCTTATCTCTTTGTCACCTCGACATAAAACTTTTGACACACAAAGATTTCTATCAATATTTCTTACCAGAATTATTTCAGAATTCCTTCGTCTTGGGAACCACGGTCCTGTTGGGGGATAAGTGGGTGCGAGTAGGATTTCATCGACAAGGGGACACAAACGTTCCGAAAACCGGTCAAGTGATATTACCACTCCATTCTTCCTTGGTATTCCACAACGTCATCCACTACAAGGACACGGTTTCCAACTATTATAACATTCATTTCAAATTCAACGACAACCGTGTTACCCTATCACCATGCAAACTTGGCACCGGAAATATACGTCTGGCGCCTTTCACAGATAGGAAAGGAATCCTATATTTGGTGAATGAATGGTTGGTTAGGAAAGTTGTCGATCCCTGCAAAAATCTTGGGGCAAACGTGGTCCGTTCTTTGGAACCAGCATGTATTCAGTTCATTTCTCAAGTCTTATGTGCATCAATGATTGAAGTTGACGTCAATGACTCCTCCTTTGATTGTTTGATTGACAATGTTTGTAAGGTAATTATGCCTAAAGTCTTAGAAGACACTGACAATGGGTGTTTCGGTTATGATCATATGATGGAAACAATTGAAGATTTGGTATTGACCAAAAGGAGATTTCTCACAGGAGCAATACTACCCAAATTGAGCGACGAAAATGTTGCCTATTTTCAAAGAATGAATCGATTGTACATTTACCCTACGGCCGGGGTTTTGAGTATGACACAGTTTGCCCATGTAAACTTTGAAGATACATCGGAACAACTTGTAACTGACATTTTGGAACTATCAGGTTTGAATGACAAACATAATAATGAACTTGTGTTACAAGGTTCCTTCAATACGATGTTAACTCACAACAAGAGGTGCAGCAACGAATTTTTATGGAACACATTCCATACGTGTTTTGTGAGATATTTGTAATTGACCCGGAAGTCGTCGAACGTTATACTTGGGTTGAAGAACTAATTCTCTACAGCTACCTTCCAGAAATGGGTACCATATTTACACCGTTGACAGAAAAACTTGCCAGATACTTGTTGGAAAAGTCAGATGATCTATTGTCGGCAAACATTCTAGTTGAGTTTCTGGACGATAACGTGGTCAACAATTATGGAAAGGGAACGGGATAATTGAATCCTGCGTTCAAACATCTCCAAGGTTGTGACTTTGTTTTTCACAAACTATCAGACTTCGAAACTTGGGATCGCTTCAAAACATCAAACGGTGATATAAAAAAATTCAACTAAGCGCAAAACGGTTATCAGGTAGGATGGGTTATGTTCACTTTCAATACTACAAATCATTCCAAGAGTGGATTCATCCCACCATGGGTGGTTGAAGATCCAACGCAAAATAATAGTAACCATTCCCACACCGGAACAAATAAAGAACGTGGATCACCAGATACCAGCGCAAGTTCGACAGAAAAGGCCAAATTATCTCAACCATCAGGAATTGACAAACCTAAGGGGAATTCAGACAATGATGGTAAAGGTGACGATAAAAAGAGGGGAGGAAATGACGAACATGGATCAACGGATACCGGCAATAATTTGCGTAAATCAAACCAATCTACACAGTCTCAAAATGGTGACAAGGCTAAAGTTTCCAACGTATCCTCGACAGAAGAAAATAGTGAAATGAATGAACAAGATGACATCAATGAAAGTGAAGAAGAGGTTCCATATTGGGCAATCCCCCTAATAAGGTGCCAGGTAACACTTACAAAATTTCCTTTGAGAACTGAAGGTAGTACCCTGTATTCATACGTTTGCGCCCATCGTTCCATCAATGTGTTGTTGAAAGAAAAGGATCCAGAGATAATGTATCCAATTTACAAAATCAATGAACAAGTTCGTCACGCTGATGGTGGACAATTTCCCGTTCGAATTGGAGAGGTTAGTGGGTACTCATTCCAAAAATTCATGAATTATGATGCATGCCCTGGTTACGATATTCTTTTCCAAAAAGGTAAGGTGGATCAGGCTTGCCACTGGTACCTGCACTTTCGTGTATCACCTCTGAACAAAACCAATTCTAGTACCATTAAAAGAGTATCAGATTTAGTACAATGTTACAGAAAGGACCGTGGGAATTGTGGTGAGGTGCTGCGACGTAATCCAAAGGCGGTAACAAAGGACTCTATTGCCACCAACAATAACTCATCTGGCAAAGGAGATTGTTTGCTGGACAATGTAGTAGAACTCTAGTATTAATAACATTTATAACGGTATCACATTCAATAGATATAGTACGAGTGCGAATGTAGAACCAAAATAGTACACATTGTTTTCTGTATTGTGCTTTGCAATACTAGTATTCTGACGAACAATGCATATTCATTGACAAATCACAAAAAATGTCAAGGAGTGGAAATTGTAATTGAAAATTAGCAATACAGGGCACAAAGTGACTTATTGGGTAATGACTCCCATAGTAGTACTATCCTGTCCAAGCAATCCATGAATACATTTATCATGACTCGTCAAACACATATTAGGAAGATCTTTTCCACACAGACTGCTGGAAATGTTGTTGTTTGTCTCTCCAAATGGCACAAAACAGGTTATTTTGGGGGAATTTACACGTTGGTGCAATTCCAGTGCGCATAGTGACTTATTGAATAATGACTCCCATAGTATCAGGTCCGTCCCATGAATACATTTCTAACAAGTCATCAAATGCATATTCGGAAGAACTTTTCCCACCACAATGCTGGAGATGTTGTGGTTTGTCTTTCCAAGTGGCACAAAAGAGGGTATTTTTGGTCTTCTTCTCCACATTGGGTTCATATTAACCAACAAATGGTTCTTAATGTAAGAAAGAATCATAAGTCATATTTACTATACTACTACAATCAATGTATTACTTTAAGCTTTTCATATTATTCTAGTATTACATGTTCTACTACTGGTACTACTACCAGTAGTAATACAAGTACCACATAAACAGTACACACTAACTTGCAATTAAAAATTCCAAAATCAGATATTTTGTGTGATTGAACCATGAATATTGTTCCTGTTATGGATAAGATGAATCATGAAAGAAACAGAAGTGAGTTATCTGTCGTGGTTTGGGTGTCACCACCTAATTAGTGCATATGGGTACTGGATTTGGAGGAAAAATACACACTAATTTGCAATTAAAAATTCCAAAATCAGATATTTTGTGTGATTGAACCATGAATATGATTGTTCCTGTTATGGATAAGATGAATCATGAAAGAAACAGAAGTGAGTTATCTGTCGTGGTTTGGGTGTCACCACCTAATTAGTGCATATGGGTACTGGATTTGGAGGAAAAATACACACTAATTTGCAATTAAAAATTCCAAAATCAGATATTTTGTGTGATTGAACCATGAATATTGTTCCTGTTATGGATAAGATGAATCATGAAAGAAACAGAAGTGAGTTATCTGTCATGGTTTGGGTGTCACCACCTAATTAGTGCATATGGGTACTGGATTTGGAGGAAAAATACACACTAATTTGCAATTAAAAATTCCAAAATCAGATATTTTGTGTGATTGAACCATGAATATGATTGTTCCTGTTATGGATAAGATGAATCATGAAAGAAACAGAAGTGAGTTATCTGTCGTGGTTTGGGTGTCACCACCTAATTAGTGCATATGGGTACTGGATTTGGAGGAAAAATACACACTAATTTGCAATTAAAAATTCCAAAATCAGATATTTTGTGTGATTGAACCATGAATATGATTGTTCCTGTTATGGATAAGATGAATCATGAAAGAAACAGAAGTGAGTTATCTGTCATAGTTTGTGTGTCACCACCTAATTAGTGCATTTGGGTACTGGATTTGGAGGAAAAATGACCAGTGACCAAAATTATTAAAAAATTCATACAGACTAAAGTATCAGCCTCAGAATTGTTAATATGGTTTCATACTCTACCCAATCCATAGAATGAGCAGTATTCATCCTTAAATTTCAGCAAATGACAAACTTTTGCAGTAAAAAACTTACTAGCAATCACTATTTAGGTTACTTCATACAAAAATGAAGAAATACTACTAGTAGGAACAAAAACTAATGCGGAGATTACTACGTCTGCATGGTTCTACGGAGGAGTCAAACCACCAGACACAGTGACTTCAATATAACCCAATCCTTGCAAGATCACGAAATTTACACCACTTAAAGTGCTGTAAGAATTATTTCTCAACAGTTTACAACGAGTAATTGTACGAAAATACCGGAGTATTTGCCCAAAGTCAAACATTATTAGAAGTAAGAGGTAAATGGAGAACACAACACCACAATCAGTGTACAAGAGGAAGGTTTGGAAGCCTAGGTTTCTTTTGGATTCTGCGGAGTACTGTGCAAGAAGTAATGAGCTAAATGACTGGTGACAAAAACGACGAGCAGAATCCATTCTTATATCATTTCGAAAACTTGGTTCGATGCGCTATGTGCCGAAAATGGCAACTTGGTACTCACAATACTTAATGGATGCAGCAAGATTGGCGGCGTGATAGAAAGACTCAACAGCCCAAAAGGGCATTTTGATGAAGAAGAAGCTTTAGAAATTTGGGAACAATGGTTGAAGTACGTAACTGAGGACATATTTCCTTTCTATGAGGAAGGCGACACTGGTGGCGTTGACCACGTGTGGACTTTGGGTGTCATTATGGCGTACATTTTATGCGGTTATCCTGCATTGAAAGGAACGGAGGACATACAGTGCTACAACAACATGGGTATTGGACGACCAGTACAATCTGGAGAAGGAGAGAGGCTCAAACTGAATGGTCATACTTTTCCACCAAAGCAATGGTGTAACCTGACGCCGGAAGCCAGAAAACACATAAAGGAATGCATACATTTTCACCCGGGTAACCGACCCTGTCTGACAAGCCTTTGGTTCAACGAGTGGCGCACAACAACTGAAGAGGCAATCATTGAAAAGTACCGTATAATGTACATAGAAGAAACCGATGACGGAAAGGAACAAAACAAAGAAATGGAGAAAAACAAGATGAAGGACAATTGGAATTTGTTCATGAAGAAAGCGACAAAACAGTCTAAGAGGAAAAAAAGAAAACTAAAACAATCAGCAAACAAAGACAAAAGGGACGAAGAAGATGGAAACGAGAGAAACATTGTGCACTGGCTACAACTTTGCGAAAAATGTTGGAATTCACCGGAAGATTTAGAGGAGTACAACAACTATCCTGTTCCTTGTGGTGCATGGGGACGCGTGAAACACTAACCATGCAACTCTGTAAGGATTACAATCCAAAAATAAAGAGAATAATCAATGAGGTATTCGGTAAAAATTAAGTAACAAAAAAATTGAATGATGATAAAGTAAAATTACCAAAAAAACAAAAAATCGAATTACCCGCAACGCCGTTGCAGAAAATGAAAAAACAATAAATACGAGAACATAACGATGTGTACAAAGGAGTGATAGGATGGGGAACATCAAAATAAATTGGTATCGTAGAATCTAGTATGGTAGTACTAGTTGTTTTGAAAGAAGTAGCGAATGTAGGGGGAAAAAAAATGGCGCGGCTAGGTCAACAGTTCTTTTTGGTTGGCCCGCGCTCACAAGCCCGCTTCCACAAAGAGAAATGTAATGCAAATTGCTGAATTAATACAATCGATGCAAAAACAAGGCATCATAAAAATTCACAAAATTGCCAAAAACACCGGCGATTGAAAAAATATAAATACAAGATGCCGAAACAAAAATGGTCCAACCTACCCAAGGCAAAAATAACACGTCTCCAAGAAAAGAAAATAGCAGGTATGGCAAACGCAGCCAGGGACGGAGACACTAGAGATAATACCAAAAATACAAGCATTACCACTATGTCCACCAAGAAGAACACAACAATTGCAACAACACAAGAAGGCACCACCCCGGCGGAAAGAGAGACACCACTAAAAAGAACAGCTGAAAACATTAGCATGATGGACAGCGGCAGTGAAAGTGACAGTGACAGTGACAGTGACAGTGATTTGAGTTCGGTTAGTGAAGACAATGATGGGAGCTCCGACAAGAATAAGGATAATAGTGAAAATATCGAAGAGACAAGAAAAAAAAACTACGGAGGCAGACAACAGAAAAAGAAAAACGTGAACCAAACGGTGAAAAGATTAACAGAAATAGCAAATAAGAATCCAAATCTACTAGAGGATATCCTGAATATGGTGAGTGATGCTAGTAAGAAGGGAGAGAATTCTAAAGAGGGTGCTGCAAAAACTACCAACACGGTTCCATTGAAAACAGTGCGGAGCGGCGATAGCGTTGATAAAGTGAGTACGTTGAGTTATGGAACTATACATAGTATGAAAACGGGTACTATTAAACTATGTGAGAGCCTTTGTGAAGAAGGAATGGTATGGTGGCCTGAAATTTCTGACAACAAACACACTCTCCAATAAAATAATGGTGCAAGGAATCAATGCATGTGTAATCTCCGTTCCAAAAAAATATGGCCGTTAAGGAATTCTGTGACTATTTTGATAATGCAGTACCTAGAGCCCTGGCAAATTTGAGGCACAATAATCAAACATTGGCAAGAAAAAATTGGTTTGGTAAGTGACGGCGTAATGGTTGAATCATTCGGAAATTATGGTGCTTTTGACGTTCTTCCATATGTGCCTACGACTGACGTACAACTAACCCCGCCATACTATGATATCATACCGCCATTTGTTGTCATCACCGCAGCTGATAGTGAAATGGCAAAAGTGCCGGCATCATTCCCTGGTACTGTAGCTCTAAATATGGACTCGGTGGAAATTCTGGCAAACGAGTACCGGCGATACGGAAATGCGGCTAATGAAGAATTTTATCATTTTGTGACAAGAATCCTGTCTGCCATTAATCCAGGAAAGACAAACTTTAAGCTGAGGAAAGCAAAGGATCTTATTAGTACCATCTTCACTGTTACAGATGAGGCTTTTGCCCTAATGATAATTGACAACGAGTACAGCAATTGGGAAAAACAGAAGCAAATGAAACAATGGAACATACACAACACAAAGAACGAAAAAATACATGAAAAAAAATATTGCGATTCAAAAAGTGGAAGTGCAGATGGATGGGACAAAGAAGGACGGCGAATGTTCACTAAATTGTGCAAGAAGGTACAAACGTTAAGAGAAGATCCCAAAACGGGTAAAAATTTGGAGAAAATGATGCTAGAAAGATTCAACTCAGAAAGCAATCCTACCAGTGCTGTGTCGAAATATGGTAGCACTGTTGCCAGTAGTCTTGCTGAAGAGGAAAATGAGGATGACAACTATATTGATCCTGCATTGATGCAATTGCTTGGCGAAATGGAGGAAGTTTAGGCATTGTTCTCAGAATCATTACTGTTCATTGTGTCAGTCCATTCACTAATTCGACGCAAGTGGGTACACACCTACGTTAGTACGACACATGTAAATCTTCGGGGAGAGTGATTAGGGTAAAAGGTACACATCTTACATACATTGCATATCATGGTTGCAAATAGTGGATTGTGTGACACAAATGATTAAAATGTACGGAAAGAAGTACTCATATCTATCATACATATTTTGCATATGATACTACTAGACACATTCTTGACCAAAATAATTCAACTGTAGTGGTAGGTAGTTGCAAGCAATGATATTAAATTTTAAGGGCCGTGTGTCGTGAGCACAAATATTAAATTATAAGGGTAGTGTCTCATGAGCACTAATGTTCAATTCTACTGATTGTGTGTCGCAAGCATAGGAGATACATTTTAAAGGGTAGTGTGTCACAAGCCCAATTATTAAATTATAGGGGTAATAGGTTTATGTGCTGCGATCACTAATGTTAAATTTTACTGGTTGTGAGTGATGACCTTGCGTATTTAATTTTAGTAGGTGTGATTTGCGAACGTACGGGTAGTTTATATTAAAAATTAATAATAATTATTCATGACCCAAAGAAAAAAATAATCGCGAACCAGGGGTTAAGAGTTAGAAAAATGAGTATGATACGAAGCTACCGAATCACAGGGGGGGCTCGGTTGTGAGTCATGACCTTGCGTATTTAATTTTAGTAGGTGTGATTCGCGAATTTACGGGTAGGTTATATTAAAAGTTAATAATAATTATTCATGACCCAAGGAAAAAAATAATTGCGAACCAGGGATTGAGAGTTGGAAAATTGGGCATGATACGAAGCTACTGAATCACAGGGGGGGCTCATGTTAAAATTACACACAAGCAAGGGTTGCGAAAGTACCTTACGACGAAGAAAAAAAGGGTCGCGGGACAGTTATCGGACGTGGTGGTTCACCATAGCAAGCGCATTGGCTCGCCTTAATATGTTGGTTCGCCATGGGAGTGGAGGCGGGGTGTTCAGTTGGGAAGGCTACTGGCAGAGCAAATGAGGTCACGGGTTCGAATTGCAAGTATAATCCTACCGGTAGTACCTTTAGTGGGTAAGGAAATTAATAATTGTTGTGTTTGAAAACTGTATGCCAAAAGTGTATGAATGTACCGGTACCAAAAAGGTACGTACTTGTACCCTTTTCTGTACCGGTAGTGCTATTTTTTGATTCCCGGTCACATTTATTTGATCGGAAGGGTCGGGTCCTGGGACTTGCGTCTTCGAAAAAATTGGATTAATGATAAGGGCAGCAGGAAAACATACGGTAGAAAACTTAAAAACAGAAGAATGCCTGTTGTATTGGTCATATTTAGGTACCAAATGGCTCTTTAATGACTCTTTGGCATAATTGAATCGTCAAAGATGGGACTTCGCGCACGAATTATCTGTGACCACCTGCACGGCAAGGATTGTACGAATAGTATTTTTATGCGTTTTTGCTTCAGAATGAAGAATCAAACTCGATAATGCTGTGTTCGTGCTTGCACCCGATATCGTGCTCGTAAGATTACCTATTTGGATGCACGCGAACACGCCAACACGCGAACACGCGAACACGCTCAGCCTGTGATGTTGATAGAATCATCGAGTTGATCGCAGCCGCTATTGCCAACCTGCAACAACAGCAGCATTGCTCCTTATCGCGTTCACTCGTTCGTTCGATTGATAGCCGTTACCGAGAAAGCAGAGTCAGTGAAAGGTTCATCCATTCGGACGTACCGGTAGCTGTTTGCTGGAATAGATTTGTGATTATTACTATTATTATTCGTGATAAAGGAAATACAATCGACAGAAGCTGACATAAAAAAATTGAGAAATACATTGGACCTTTCCACTGCTGAAAGCGAAGGAAAATCGAACAAAGATGGGGGCTATTGCTACGAATAAAGATGGCGTTCCGGAGAAAGCCAAAGGGAATCCTGTCTATGAACAAACGAGACAGGACATGCCCTTGTGGTGTTGCGGAACAAACTGTGGCCGAAACTCCCGGTACGTAAAATCCTGTGTGGATCCGGATAGTTGGAGGACGCAACATTGAACAACAAGGAGAGACGTACGGTGCATGATGGAATATCTTTCTCACTCTGCCCCTCTTTTCATCCTTTTCCTTTCAAATCAACTCGAAACACGACATCATTATCATACGCACTCTCAAAAGTATCACTGTTTTCATATTGGCAACTTTTGGCATACTATGCTCCTCTTTTGTTTGCGTATCACCAAACTACTTTTCATTCGAAAGTTTGAGGAATGATACGTTCTACGACGAAGATAAGCGTCAACCTAAACCATTCGAGTATGCGACCGAAGCAAACGTAGGACTCTTCCGGTACCAAATCACGGAAGTATTCGAATACCCATGGCCTCCCGAAGAACAGAGGGAGCTGTTCGATGCCATGCACAATCGAGAGTTAGAACGGCTTGCTGAATCAGACAGAATCTTCAACACACGAGATGAAGAGTACGCTTCAAGTGGTCAGATCATGGAAGACATCAAACTATTACAAAATAATCTCGCCGAGGAATTCGATGGTTACGATGATGCGATGCACAATCGAGAGTTAGAGTGGCTTTCTGAATCAGACGGAATCTTCAACACACGAGTTGAAGAGTATGCTTCAAGTGGTCAGATCATGGAAGACATTAGATCATTAGAAAATAAATTCCCCGAGACATTTTATGCTGATGACGATACTGCCTTTGATGGCATGACGGGAGATGACGACAATGCTATAAATGCCACGAATTACCAAAATGGTACATACTCGCCTCAGCAAAATGATACATATCCGACTCACCAGAATGATACTACGAAGATTGTATTGACGAGATCGCCTTCGACTACGCCACCTCCTACTAATGAGATCCCGGACGTTCTTCCGGGGAGCAACGCAATTTCACGTATTCCAACCGATACTCCAACGTCCTCACCCACGAGAGGCAATCCAAACGATGATATTGACGTCGTTCTTGATGCAGTCAACCCATATCCTGCGGGTGTTAAATTTGATAGCTTCTTCAAAAATGGACAAAAGGGAGCGCTGTGGGCACCGATTTTTGCAGGAATTGGCTTGATCTTTGCCACTACCGAATTTCTTTGTTGTGTTTACAAGTGCAGTTGGTTGCCAACTGCGTTGTGCATGTATGCAGCATTCATGCTGCAATTGATGACACTGTTTCTGTTCATGTCGGATGATTTCTGGTATGTATATACTTTTTTTCGGACCGTGCCAACCCTTTTCATCATTTCGTTGCTTTCGTGTGGTGTCGTGTCGTGTCGTGTCATGAACCAATCATTCTTACTCACGAACCACTGTTTGCTTGCAACATTCATTGTGTATTACTTCTATTATTTACGAACTTTCGTTTTGTGCAATTCCGCGTAGCAACTATGCCCAAGACTGTGAACTCGGAGTTGCGGGCTGGTTCTCTGTTTATGCCGTGCTGGCCTACCTGATTTGCCAAACCTTGATCTGCATGACTCCGAGGCCACCGCCCAAGTTCGACTTGTGCAATAGGAAAACCACTCGCAAGAAGAAGAAGAAGAAGAAGACGCCGGCCAACGAATGGGACGAAACCGACCCTTTGAACGCAGACGAAGACGGTTTCACTGACGAACCGAACAAACCTACGTCTTACATAGGAGCCTACGACGACGCCAACGATGATCAGTACGACCATGATTATGATTACAGGGATGCTGATTACGACGATGGTTACGGTGATGATGATGGATACTCAAACGGTGACCAAGGATTGGATGGATATGGCGATCACGCCCTCGAAGACTACGACTCGGATGAATACTCAGATGACTCCGATCAGCCCACAGCCGGGCGCCGGAAGAAGTAAAACGGGGAACAAACAGAAAACTGATCGCAATAGTACTAGATAGAGCAGACCGATCTCTGTTCATCACACCATGAACCATTAATTGTAGAATAAACAAACGACTTTTGAATCACAATTCCATCATCTTCTTTGCAGACCCTGTTGACGTACTGCAATCTTAGTAACCTAGAATAAATACATTCTCACACTTTTCAACAAAATAAGGAAAAACTACTGTATTCTTTATTTAATTTCTGAGAGAGCGAGAACCTCTTCCCCTTTTGACATTTTCATCTTTGCTTCAAGTGCAATACTACTGAGGACGGAAAATGCAGAGCATTATTGTCTATCACCTTATCTTACCAAACGTGTTCTGGTCGTTTTGCGAGCCTAAAAAAGATGATCGAGAGCACACCATCATTGGAATTCGATGCCCCGTCTGGTGGCAATCGTCGAAATATTCCATTCTCTTCGTTGGAATGTGGCGAGATCGAAAGAAAAAAACGAGCAGAAACAGTCAACATCGCCACACGATAGATCAGGAACAGGAACAGGAACAGGAACAGGGCTCTATCAAACCAATCGATCGATCAACCCCGAGAATACGGTCACCTCGATCCTGGGATCCAATCAACTAGACAAAAACTAGACCCTTCCTTTCTTACTTGATGGCCTGCACTGCAGCATATGGTACGGTGTAGATGGCGAGAAGACCGACAGACGGAAAAACGATCCCACCTACATGGAGGGATCGCCATAAAACTCTTCGACACCCCTCGGTCCAGCGGAGGACATCGACTCGTCCGCGACACCACCACCACCCCGTCCTTCCTTTTGCTTCATGCAATTATACTTGGAGCTGGTCAAAATGTCCACATCCATGTGTTGCATTTTATGCAAAAGTGTCATCCATTCGTGCAAGCCGGCCCACTGGTTGTTGGTGTTGTTGTTGTTGTTGTTGTTGTTCGTGGCTTGCGACTGCGACTGCGACTGCGACGAAAAGACAACGGTCCCGTCGGCTTCTACCCGAGAAGACACGGCTCCCGACCGCGCCGCATCCGCCAGCTGTTGCGATGCCTCTTGTGGCGTAACCTTCCAGCGCCGTGCCAATATTCGAAGCGAGGTCACCGAAAAAAACTTGGATGCCCGCCGTACCTGGAGTTCCTTGGCACGCGAGAGGCAATTTCGAACCATGTCCATGTTTTCATCGTTTCTCAACACGGATTCGTGCTCGCTGACTATGGTTTCTGCGGCGGCCCGGTTTCCAGCTTCGACGGCCGGACCCAAAAGAGTGTATACGATGGGATTGTCGTTCACATTGAGATTTTGATTCCCGGCTTCGGTCATGCTCACGTTTCCATCGCCAACGCCAGCCAACGACTCGGATTCGTCTTCGTCGTCTTTGCCGACGGCCTTTTCCGCGGCGGGATAGTCTCCGGCTTCGGTCGCTTGGGATTTTGCGAATGGGTCGTCGCCTTCGTCGGTATTGTTGTTGTTTGTGTTCCGACCCTTGAGGGAAGCTTCGATCAGACCGCCTACGGCCTTGGTCAATCCCTTCCGCGCACACCTGGGAATTCGTGTCGGGGGATTGGCCCTGGCGTGTTTCTTGGTGGACGCCACATCGACCGTGCAGTTGCTGCCGGTGCCGGTGCCGGCTCCTCCTCCTCCTCCTAACTTGGCGAAAGGATGGTTCGTCTCTGTTTCCAATAGTGGTTGAACGAGCGTCAGTTTCTTCCAGGCCTTGATCGCAATGGCAGCGACGCGCGGTTGGTTCTGGTAATCCACGGGAACGGAGAGACACGTCCACCAGCATCGATGCGCCATGGACAGGGAATATTGGTCGCTACCACACCCGTAATGGACGATTCCGCGCAGGTAGTAGTATTTCAAAATGGCCGCAATGGCACCGTGCGGGTCGTCGCCACCAGCGCCGGTTCCGCTTTGGTTGGCGTTGGAGAAGTACACTGCCTCTCTCGAGAGAAGACTCGTCGCGGTGGGAACGGGCCAGGTGCCACGGACGATGGACTCCGCCAGGTCGAATCGTTTTGCTGCTACGGCACACTGCAAGAATGCAACGTGCGCCTGTGTCAGGGGAGGAAACGACTTGGAGGACGACAGCGACGAGAGGGGACCCGCGGCAGGGAACGACGACGACGGCGACGGCGAAGAAGACGAAGACGACGACGAGTCGGAAGCTGACACGAGTTGCGCTAGCACGGGAAGAATCCCGCTGGAGGCAACGGTCGATCCATCGTCGCACAGAGCCGCTGCGGCGCCCACGCCTTCCATCAATTCGGTGTTCCGGGGTGGTAGCGCTTCCGTTGGATGATAGTGGAGGTGGGTGTTGATGTTGATGCTGATGCTGATGTTGATGTTGATGCTGGTGTGGATCGAAACTAGGAGGAAAGTCCATTGCTACTGCCGAAGGGTTGTCTTCGGTTACCATCGGTTGTTGCGACGATGACGAAAGGTATGACGCAGCCGCGCGCAAATAGAGATGGGCCACGGAGCTAGCAACGTGGAGAGCGGAATCATCACCGGAGGCAGCAGATGTATCCATGGTTGGCCCGTTGTTGTTGCTACTGCTGTTGTTGTTGCTACTGTTATTGGCGCTCTTGTTGCGGGACTCGAACCGAGCCATTTCCGCCCGTTGAAACCATTTCGAGAAAGGACCCTCGAGGAAAGCGAGTTCGATGTCACCCGGTCTGGTCTGGGAAGCAATCAAAGTCAAAAATCCCGCTGGATCTGACGTAAAGCCCCTTGGCAATTGGATGTAACCGTCGTTGTTGTTGTTGCTACTGCTGTTGTTGTTGCTGCTGTTGCTGTTGCTGTTGCCATCACCAGAACGAGATGGCGACGCAACATTCATGGCAGATGGAGCACTCGTGTCGCCAGCGGAAGACATGATCTGTTGATCGTTTCGTATTGTGTTGGGTATTGGTATTGGTGTTGGTGCTGGTGCTGGTGCTGGTGTTGACTTTCAGAACTGTATCGAGTCGTTGACCGCAATCTTAGCCCCTCTGGGAAGATGAAAAGTGTTACCGTACGAATCAAATCAAACCACCTCGGGATTGGTGTACGAGTAGCTGCTTTGATTGCCGCTCTTGTACGGTACTTGGCGAATTAGTATAGTATTCGAGTCCCTTTGCGATTGTTCCTATCTTGTCTCGAGGTTGGAGAAGGCAGATGTAGTCTTCGATCTACAGTATAACACGCTATTGCTGATACAGAGGCCGCGAAGCGATGCTACTACAGTTGTTGTGTCGTGCAATTTCTTGCCGGGCCCATACGGTGAATACCGGTGGCAGATACGAACTACGAGTAATCTTTTCTTACTCGTAATTACCAAATGTTCGGTTCGTTTCGTTTCGACTTGGCATCGAGAGCTACCGTACCGGTACGATAGTACGTACAGGTACTGTAGGTGAAAGTGTGTCGATTGTCGATGGATCTCTCATCAAACCTTTTTTTTTCGCTCGGCCCCCCCCTTTTCTCGCACACCTTCGAACCCTGAGTTTTCCGTGCTAATTTATCCTTAACCCTTTTCTATCCGTCCAAAAATCGGGTCGTTTTTTCTCCTCATCACGAGCCAATGCACGTTTCATTCAAAAATCGAGATTCTCTTCGTACTTCGTACTCCGTAATAGAGAAGATCCGAAGCATAATACTTCATAAGATTACTCGTACCGGTACCTCTCTAATTGTAGTGCCGATCGAACGTCATGGTAGCGACAGTGCTACGGTACGCATTGCAAGATACCGTAGCACGTGCGGTTTTCAGAGAGGATGGGAACAGATGATAAAGAATAAAGACGCATGGCTGGAAGGTGCACAGCACGTACGGTTGTAGTAGTCCTACCGTACGGTAGGCCGAACTTGGTGCATTGAGGAACGGGTTGTTGAATGAAACTATATTTTTGGAAATGCCTCTCCTGCTGGTCGGTAATGCCGTGAGATCTTACTTCGTACGGTACAGTGCTCGTACTCGTACTATTTTTTATCGAGAGAAGGAAGAAATGGACGAACAACACGCCCCGAGAAACAACCGGTATCAGATATCGTGATACCAATTCGACAGCCGAGTGTTGAGTGTTAAATTCCCGGTCGTCACAGATCAAAAAATGAATAAATACGTACTCGTATTGATAATAATAGTCACGATAGAGCTTAGACGTTAAAAAATAAACTAAGATAGTTTATGAAGTTCTTTGGGGGAGAGTTGAGACGCTTGTACAAGAGAAAGACTTGGTTTCATGGCAAGTATGATATGGTGTTTAACATCAACCATCAGCCGATACCCTATCTTTCCAACCAAATAATACATACTGCGCTATAGCATCGCTTCACCAGCGATGTCCGCAGTCCGAATACCGTAATATTCCGTTCTTCGATGTTCCATCGCTTAAGCCATTCCCATCTCGGCCTGGGCAAGGTTTACCTTGGCACGGTGGATCTTGCGGTACAAGAAGAAGGCGTAGGCTCCGAGAAGAGCGGTTGTCATTCCGAAAACAACGGCAAAGGCGGTGGCGGTTGCGGCGCCTCCGGCAGATGCGGCAGAGGAGGATCCTCCGGTGATCTTTCGTGCAGCCTTGTGCAAGTTGGGGAGGATGTTGTTGATGTAGTCACAGCCGCTGGTGTCGGCGTAGTAGTATTGTCCAAGATAGTTGCCCAACTTGGATTCGCACTTGGCAGCCATTTCGTACGATTGTTGGCAAAGCTCGGTGGCTTCGTAGTTCTGTTGGTTGTCTAAAAGATAAGATGCAGACAGAAGAGACAAAAGTCAAGGTGTTAGTTTCTCATTTTTCGAGGATGCTCGCATCTGAGTTCGATCGTTTGTATATATCAGCAAATCACTTACTGTAACCGTTGTTGTTGTTGTAGTTCTGGTTTTGGTTGCCATTGTTGTTGTAGTTGCCATTGTAGTTGCCATTGTTGTAGTTCTGGTTGTTGTTTTGGTTTTGGTTGGCGTCTTCATCGACTTGGAGACAAGACAGACATTCGTTCAAAGCAACGATAGGCTCGCTCGCGTAAGGAAGCGATGCTCCATAGTGGAAGGCCTCGTAGACACCGCTTCCAGCAGACGAGGAGCATCCAGCATCGTAGAAAACTGCCAAGTTGATGCTCTTTCCATCCTTGGCAGAGCATGTTGCTCCGATGTAGTATTGACGGTACATGTCAATTCCATTGTTGCCATTACTGTTGCCTGTTGGCATAGTTGTAGTTGTAGTTTCCGCCGTTGTTGTTGTTGTTGTTGTTGTTGTTTCCGTCGGCACCTTCCATTTCTGCAATTATTTCATTGGAAGCAAAGAAATGAGGAAATCGAGCATTCCGTGTGAGTTGAAAAAAACTGCGCCTCACCATTCTGTGTCAATTCTCCATTTTCTATGCAACAGGACAAACTTACCTCTGCACTCCATGTACTCTGCAAGCTGGAATTCTTCAGCGCCTTCGACTTCGATACAGGAGTCCATGCCAGCGTCGATAAAGCACTGGTTTTCGCAGGCTTGGTCGTCGTTGGCGTTGTCGCAGTAGCAGTATTCGCGAACCGCTTCACAAGCCTGTTCCGTCTGTTCCTGCTTCATTTCGGCGTAAGCCTCAACAAATTCTCTCATGTTGACAACGTATTGGGCGATTCCGCTGCCGCAGTCGGAGCAAGATCCAGTGTTTCCGGGGCAGATGACAAACTTGACCAAGTTCTGGGTGTAGAGAATGCCCTCATCTTCTCCTCCTCCTTCCTCTCTGACTTGGATGAGAGAAGCACACGAATCATACTTGATGGAGTACCCGGCCAACCAGGAGGCGTCTTGGTCTTGGTTGTTCTGTTCGACACGACGGGCCTTCGACAGAAGTCTCTTTCCCATCTTGGAGTCGGTAGCGATGTTCAAGTCCGGAATCATTTCGGAGGCAGTGGCAGCAGCAGCAAGGGCTGCGAAGATGGTTGATCGGAACAGCATTTTGGTATTCACTAGTGGGACAAATCAACGAACTCGTGATTGCAGATAATGAACACTAGCCGATGATAAAGATATGCGTTTGTTGGAAAGGTGGCGGGTGTGTGTGAGCAATGCTACCGGTAATTACGGTACGCTCCGATGTCTGGCTTCGAAAATCATGAACAACAAAAAATCGCTCTTTTTCGCGCGTTGCAGAACGCATTGAAAGCGTCGTCAACGGTCGGATTTTCATCGGTATTGCGAGCCAATAAGACACCAAATTTTTGGGCGCGCACCAAAGTGTTTTTAAATCGAAGGAAATGTTTAGATAGTTTAGCGATAGTACACATAAGAGGCACGCACATGTACGTAGTACGGAGTACATTGTAGAACGTTAAGTGAAAATCGAATGCAGTCGGAGAAGGAAAAAGTGCACGCGGCAAATTGCGCGTTGCCATCTCCAATATCATCCAACAGAGCCGTTAAAATGACAACTCTAGTACCGTACCGTACCGTACCGTAGTACCGTACACAACTCGAGCCTATTATGGCAACTCCCTCCAAAATGAGAAGGGGTTTCGAGCATGGAACATGTCAACCGGAGACAAGATTGATTTTGATGAGAATCAATCAATCTGCTCGATTTTGAGATTCACCAGCCCCGAAGGCTAGCTGAATTTTGGGCTCTCTTCTTCTCATCGCTGTATGTGTATTCGTGAATTGGCTGAAGTCCGCCTCATCAGCCCTTCTTGACACGCGACTTTATTTCTTGCCTACGACATCATCAAAGAGCCCTGCTGCTGGTGGGAAAGCAGGACTAGTTTAGTAGCAGAGTGAGCCAACATGAATACGTTTGCTGCTGCTCCTCCCCTTTCCAGTTCTATTTACTGCGAGAAGGGACGCTGCTGCCCAGAACCTAGTAGTAGTACTACTACTAGTAGGTCCTAGTACTAGTAGTAGTAGTAAAAGAGTTGTTCTTGTTACTACTACTAGTAGAGCTGGCAACAAGAAGGGGATGTTTCTGGTGGAGTGCCTACTAGTAGCAAGCCTCCTTAGATACTAGCTACTAGTACATACTGTAGGTGATGATGATATTTAGCTATAAAATTATTTGACTTTATCTCAATTTGAGCATGTCAACAACATCACTGTTTGCAGAATATAGAATAGACTATAGAATAGTATATTCTAGAACCACCAAAGCTGGTATCTGTACCTGCTACTCACAAAATGATTGCCCTACTGTTGTGAATTGCCAACCAAACTAATTTTTGAAACAAAATTGCTCCAGCACTAGTATGCTTGTTGGCCTGCATATTGTTTGTACTACTATTCAGAGTACTTCAAAAAGTCTTTTGAAGGAAGAAACTAGCAAGTAGAGACTAGTGGTATGAAGTAGTAGGACAGATCTGAAAAGTATTGGAATCTTATGAATTATATGAAGCAAATAAGACGTACTGTAACCATCAAATTTGACAATTGATGAGACCTTGTTGGTGTGAATTAAGGTGACTACTGTATGTGTAAGATTAATTAGTACTAGACCCACCATGAACAGGGTGATACTTGTTCTATTTGTACTAGTATGAACTCCATATTTCACCATTCTATTGGACTGTCCTCCAGTTCACCTAGAAATTAGTATTGGAGTGTGCATACTTGGCATATAGTAGTATGGTACCAATATGCGCAAAATGCAACCCTCGTTGCATTTAACCTGGGCCCATGCAACCCACTACTGCACATTCTGTAGAGATAGGTATCCCATTTTGCACCCTCCAGAAACAGAGGTGTGGTAACATTTTTTAACTAGAACCAGAGGGCACTGGTTGCATAATTGAACTTCTTACAGCAGTTGCATTTTTGGTTGATTTTTATTCCTGTGTTTTAACATCAGATGCGCAACTTATGTAGCTCACACCCTTGAGTATTGGCCCATTGTTTGGCTTATTTTGTGGCGACACTCCTCTTCATTTTCTCTTTCCCATTCAAGGCTCCGGTCAAAAAAATATTGAAAAGCAAAGCAAAAGCAACAAAAAGCAATTAAAATTCAACAAAAACAAGAAACTAGCAAGCAACCAAAACAAACATGCCTGGTGTACTCAGTACAACCCCCAGGCTGTTAGAGCCAGGGAAGGGGTGCTGCAGTCCAAGAGTTTTAACAGAACCTTCCCCCTTCAACCTGGTAGGAATTTGGAAGAAGCTCGATATGCTTGATCACTTCTAAACTTTTGAGATAGTAGTGGTGAATCACCACCCAGATTGTCCTCTCGACCTCCTCCTTACCATCCTCCCACTTGACCTCGTGGTCACGTCAATCCAACTTTGGAATCATTGGGATTGGGACCAAGGTAACATACTCAAGTGGCAGCAATCCAACATGCTTGCAGCCTTCTAGGAGATCAAGCTGCCCCAACTCCTCCCCCTCATCAGATGAGGAAGAACCCTCGGAGTCTGAATCTGTTGTACTCTAAAAATTGACCAAAAGGTATAGATTATTAAAATTTAAAGAGATGTGAGCTCAAGGTGAGGCTCTTAGTTTTGCTATGTTATTCTTGTAGTGAAGATGATAAAGCGCCCCCGTCACCAGCCACAGCTACAGCTACAGCACCAACCACCAAACATTGAGGGGGTTGAGTTGCAGGACCAATGTCTATTCTACCCAGTGGTGCCCATGCCCCAAATCAAGTCTTGAGATATCACAAGATATTGCAGCAGATGCTGATGAATTTCTTGCATTGGCACCAATATCCTATGGACAAGATGTTCACTTTTGAGGAACTTAGTGTCATTCAAACCATCTACAGATGGATGTGTATGAAGGTGTACAGAAGAGTGGATCCTGGAACAGATGATAATCCAATCCTTGGCAGATCTAGTACCTTTATGTATTGGAAGAAAGCCCTTTTGTATTATATTCCCAGCACCGCAACCTGGAATGAAATTAAGGTGAAGGGAACCCCACTAAGTCCCAGCGCATTAACAACATTATCAAAGCAGTGAAGAAGAAAGAGACAAGACAGCTAAGAAAGGAGACCCAAGCAGATAGATGTTTCACAAATGAGGAATTCCTGCAAGTGCTTGACCTATCGCAAGGCCAGAGCATTGTTCAGCTTATGCACCAAGTGATGTTCAAGTTCCAGCCTCATATGATTGTTACAGGGGATGTCACTTCCCATATGAAGAAGGGGAAATTGGGAGTCAGTCTTACCTATCCCAATTGTATTCCAGCTCAGATGAGCTGGTCAAAGAATGTCCACGATGAATGTGACTGTCCCCTGCAACTGCTTATGGGAGCAATGGATCACAGGTATTGTTTACTCCTTGGGCTTGCAATTTATCTGGAGGTGTGGCTTAGTACTGGCACAGGCTGATTGAGTCAGTGGCTGGTTGCAGAGGGAAATACTGTATTTAATTCTGCTACTGATGTACAAAACAAGGGAGCAAACAGTTGTAAGGTGACCGGTCACAAGGCCCTGCAGGATATCATCAAAGATCCGGCCTTTAAGCCTCTTGCAGATTGGAAGTTTGGTACTCACTCTGTTGAGAAGTGGGGTACTACTATGGCACAAAGAGCAGGAGCTACTAGGGATGATGTGAGCTACAGGGTTAGATGGAAAACTAGAGGCATGGAAGAGAACTATCTGGATGTGCAGCTGGATTGGCCTGAGATTAATGCAGCTGGTAGGCTTTGTTACAATGGTATCTGCTCATACAGGGAGTAAGAGGCTAGTGCTATTACAAAGGATTGGCCTAGCACTGCTTCTTGTCTGAGAACTGTATCGCGGTGTTCAAATTAATTTGTTGTGTACACATTTTCTGCGTGGTTTTAACTCGGCAAAATTTCTCAACACCCTGAAATTCCCTACCCCATGCAACCCCCATCATTACCTCAAAATCCTACATAAAATAATTTCTCTGCGCAATGCTCTTTACTCTAATCATGATGAAAAATAATTTATAACAGTCACCAGTAGAATCAAATTATTACTCCCATACCCACAACAATTCATTGTAATCATGAATAAAAATAATTGTTGACTCAGTATTAATTCCAAATAATTATGCTGCAGAATAACAATTAGATTTTGCTCTCCTAATTGTGAAGTCTTTTTTTGGACTCCAATATTCTTTTTTTAATTGTGAATTCTATTATGTTAGATTAAATTCTATCGCAACAGATTATTATCCCTCCAATATTTCTAATATTATCAATATTTAGTTCTCAAATACTAGCAGTTTTTGTATTATGTATGTACTGTTATTTCCTAAATTAATTCAAGTTATAAATTGACATTCATCAAGGCTGTCATTGCTGGATCAACATAGACAGTCTTTTTCTTTTTCTTTCTCTTTTTGGGTCCACTACAACTACTTGAGCTACTACTAGTACGTGCTGCACCACGCTTATTGTTGTATCGTGCCAAACTTTCCTAAATCTCTCCCTCATCATTTCCTCTAATTTCCTTCCTGTATCTGGCTGATTGTGCAGGTTGACAACTTCTTCGCACAAATCATTGAACAACTCTTGCCCTTCCTCCATCCACCCATTTCTGCTGCCACTGTCAGAATTACTGTACTTTTTTCTTTCTCATGGAATGGTGACATCACTCTTTGCTGCTGCTGGTTCACCCAAACATGATGCTTGTTGTAGATCACCGTCAATGCAAATGCTTCATCTGCTACGGAAAAGATATCACTCAGCAACTCCTTTTCCTTCTGTTACTTAAAATTGGAGTTCATCAGCAGATTGATTTCCGAAATGATTCTTCTAACAAAATAATAAATTCTTCATTTTCAGCATTGTTGTATTTCCTGTAGTGAGGATTTATGATACCTGAATCCTCATTTTCTGTGTCATTCATCACTTCAACAGTACCAGGGAAGGTGACAGGGACTCTACCTTTGATGTTGTTATTGGCTGTACAGAAGTATCATAAATAGCAATGGGCGGCATCTTAGTGGCGTCGGACCAAAAATAGATTCAAAAATGCCCAATTTCAACAACAAATCCACCATGTATTTACCTATCCAATTTTTTCTTGCCAAGGTTTGTGAGTTGTGCCTCAATGCATTGAGCACTGTCACCACTCTCTTCTTAAAAAAGTAACAAAATGCTGCGTCGGGGATATTCAGTGGCACCATAACCACTCATGTTGCAGCTGCCATTTCTGTGACATGTGCTGTGATCTTGTAATCCATTGGGAACTTCATGGTATGGTCTGAATCTTTTTTGATGTAATCCCGTAGCTGCTTGCCCACTGTATCACTTACATAATTCAAAAACATAATATCTTTTTTTGTTAGATGAGCTTTGTTGGTAATTGTACTCACTTTTTCTGGTGTGTCGTCAGCATTCCAACTCACTTCTCCCTGCATGGCTGCCTTGGTATGTTGATGTCCCAATAGTACCTTTTCAACACCCGTATGTTGTCCCCCCTCCTGCTTTTGTAAGTGTTTGGCCATTTGCTGTGCCATATTGTTGTATGGGAGTTGTTTCATGACACGGTTCACAACATCTTTAATGCTGTCGCCCTCTCCGTTGGATGATTTCTCTACCACTTTGGTTGTTGTCCCTTCTTTCTGTATCTTGATAACTGTAGTGGTGGGTGTTTTGGCAATGCTCAGTGTTGTTTCATTACTCTGGTTGATAGTGGTGTGCTGCTCTTCCATGTTAGGAGTGGTAGTAGTATTGTTGCTATCCTTTTTTTTACTTTTGTCCTTGGCTGCAGGTAGTACTTGTGGTATCACTGCCACACATTCTGTTAGTAATTGTCCGTGGTTGTTTTCACTCTTATTTTCTTACCATTGTTGTCCCCTGTAGTTTGATGAGCACCGGGGCGGATGGTTTTGTTGTTTTGAAGGGTATTCCCCTCTGATTTCTTGCTTCGTGACATGTCTGTCAGAAAACATTGATATTTTGTAATTTTTATTTTTGTAAATATGGTGCCGACCAAGAAGCATGTGTTTCTTTTTGTGTGATTTTGTGTGTGTCCAGTTTTTTGTGTTTCATGCGTGTGTACGGTGTTTCGTGTGTGTACGGTGTTTTGTGTGTGTGCGGTGTTTTGTGTGTGTACAGCTTTCCGTGTGTTCTGTACTATGCTGTGCACCCTAACTTCTTCCGTGTGCTGTCTGGCTTGTGCGCAGCCCTTATTTTTTATATAAGTAAAGCACATACCTGTGCAACCCCCCCTCCCCCCCCCTAATTTTTTTCAAAGCAGAAATTATGATGACACAAAGATCATGTATTTAAATCCGCTCGTCATCTGTAGAATCTGGTAGCCTGCACCAAAAATACTTTCTTGTGTGCCACTTGGAGAAACAAACCACAATATGTTCTGCATTCTGAGTGGCAATATTGTTTCCAATATGCATCAAATGAGTCATGAAAAAATTATTCATTTCTTTGACCTGATACCAATGTTGTTTCCAATATGCATCAGATGAGCCATGAAAAAAATATTCATGGTCTTGACCTAATACTTTGGGAGTCATTACCTAATCAGTCATTTTGTGCACTGGATTTGCACCAAAAACACTCTTGTGTGCTATTTGAAGTTAAAAACCACAACATTTTCAGCAGTGTTAGGGGCAATGTTGTTTCTAATATGCATCAGATGAATCATGAAAAAATTATTCATGGTCTTGACCTCATACTTTGGGAGTCATTACCTAATCAGTCCTTTTTTGCCCTTGATTCGTACCAAAAATGCTCTCTTATGTGCCGTTTGGAGAGACAAATCACAACATTTTCAGCAATGTTAGTGCCAATGTTGTTTCCAATATGCATCAGATGAGTCATGAAAACATTATTCACGGACTTGACCTGATACTTTCGGAGCCGCTACCTAACCTAGTCAGTTTTTGCCCTGGGATTTGCACTAAAAATGTTCTCTTGTGTGCCATTTGGAGAGACAAACCACAACATTTTCAGCACTGTTAGTGGCAATGTTGTTCCCAATATGCATCAGATGAGCCACTGAAAAAAATATTCATGGTCTTGACCTGGTACTTTGGGAGTCATTACCTAATCAGTCAGTTTGGACACTGGATTTGCAACAAAAATACCCTCTTGTGTGCCATTTGGAGAGACAAACCACAACATGCATTGTGAGTGGCAATGTTGCTTCCAATATGCATCAGATGAGTCATGAAAAAATTGTTCATGATCTTGACCTGATACCAGTGTTGTTCCCAATATGCATCAGACGATCCATGAAAAAATTAGTCATGGTCTTGACCTGATACCAATGTTGTTATTCATCAGATGAGCCATGAAAAAATTGTTCATTATATCAGATCGCGATCCGATCGTAGCGTCGACCCACCCCAAACAAACACACCACCAACGGACCTATCGGATCGAATCAGCAAGCAACAAGAAAAGCAACGAGAGCAAGAGAGCAACGACAAGAGCAAGAGTCACGGCAACAACGAGAACAACAGCGAGAGCAGCGACAGTGAGGAGCGATCTGCAAGAGCAACAGCTATCTGCGAGAGCAGCACCCTAGATCCAAAGCAACAACAACGAAAAAACGAAGCATTGAAGCAACAGATCGAAAGCAACAATTGAGCAACGTCAACGAATTGATTGGCCAAGCAACAAACCAATCAAAGAACCAAGCAACAAACCAAACGACAAATCAAGAAGCAACGCACTCCATCAAACAGATACAAACGAGTCGAATTGGCTTTCACAAGAACAGCAAACAAAACAACGAAACAACAAAGCAATGCAACAAATCAGCAAAGCAACGAATCAGCAAAGCAACAAAACAACGAAGCAATGAGGAAGCAATGAAGCAATGACGCAATGACGCAATGACGCAATGACGCAACAAAGCAACAAAGCAACGAAGCAACAAAACAATGAAACAACAAAGCAACGAATCAACGAATCAACCAATCAACAAAACAACAAATCAATGAAGCAACAAAGCAACAAAACAACAAAGCAACAAAGCAACGAAGCAACAAAGCAACAAAACAACGAATCAACGAAAAACCAAATCAACAAATCAACGAATCAGCAAATCAACGAATCAAGGAATCAAGGAATCAAGGAATCAAGGAATCAAGGAATCAAGGAATCAAGGAATCAAGGAATCAACAAATCAACAAATCAACAAATCAACAAATCAACAAATCAACAAATCAACGAATCAACGAATCAACGAACCAATGAATCAATGAAGCAATAAAGCAACAAAGCAACAAAGCAACCAATTGATTGGATCCAACATCCAAATCAAATCAAATCAAATCAAATCAAATCACAACAGCGCATCGCAACAGAACAAGCCCCCCCCCCCCCCTCTTGTTGGTAAGAAGCAATGCCAAAGTCACAAAGAAGGCAAAACCCTAGTCGTGTCTGCCTTCTGGGATCAAGAAGCACCATACATAATGTCACACATGGTCAGTCACGCTGGGAGTGTCCCGATACCCAAGGCCTGTCAGATGATGACTTTGTTTGCCAACAGTGCAACTTCTTTCCCTGCTATGATTGTGCTGGCTCTTTACTGAATGAGGTTCAATATAGGAATGTGGATCTACCAGATCAATTGACTTGTATTTCAGATGCTGTGGACCAGAATGTTTTGATGGTTCCCAACTGCCATGCATGTTGGCTAACATTGCAGCTTCAGACTGTGGGAAATGAACGAGGCCAAATGCATCAGTTTCACAAATGGAAAAGGCACTGTGTGAAAGTCAAATATGATGGCTGGATGGTTTTACCTGAATACGGTTTGGTCATTGACAGTCCTATGGCAACGAGTGGGGTTGTTGATATGCATGGGCTAGCTGCTGAACCTACAATTCAAGCAGTCAAATATTTTGTAATTGATTTGGAATTTGCTAAAGAATTGGGGGCAATGAGAACAACACTTCTTAAGCTTGACAATAGATTGAATGCAGAAGGGCAAACATCTGATGCTGTGATTCGGAATTACAATTTTGCGCCTCGCGCAACTTTGTCCGACGTTCCAAATTTCCAATGTTCCAGTACTAAAAACACGTAGATTTCTACACAAATTTCCCCTGCCATATCTTGCTCACTTCTACATCCTCACCAACAGCACCAGGACCTACACATACTAACCAAGACCTGGCCTTTTCGATTTTGCTATCAGCTCAGTCTCTTGTTGCCTTCATTGTTCCCTTTGGTGGTCTCCTATTTACCATTGTTGGTTGGTCGCTGTCGTTGCATCGAGCGCAAAAACCAACACAAATTTCCTACACTGAATCCAGTATCAATTCTACCTACGCTGAATCCTGTAGATGATTACTAACCCCACAAAGCTACTTCTTTGATCTGTTTTTGCGAAGCGCTAACACTTCGATATGTTTTTCAAGCTTCTCCCCCAAGGCTCTTAAGTATCTCTACTTAACAGCTCTACTGTTACACTCAACGTTCTTCATTCCTCAAGCTTCTTTTGAACTGTTTCCAAGCTCCCTACTAAGTGCTTTTCACTTAACGCGTTGGTTTCCTTAAGTCTTTTCAAGTTGAAGTTGACAAACATCTACATATCCCTCCCTTTTAGAAGGTTCCTCAAGCCCTGACTCATAAGTATTTGCAAGTTGAGGTTGCGCTATACTTTATATAACCCTCTGGTTCTTTAAGTCTCTTTCCCTGCAAAATAAGAGAGGTCTCGTGGGTCAAACTTCAAGTTCCATTCTGTCCCTTCCCTGACCCTTAAGTGAAAATTCACTTATGGCCCCTGGTTCCGAAGTGTTTCCGCTTAAGGCCCTCCTTCCCATATATACCTTTCAGGTGTGCCCTACAGCTGGCATCTGTTTTCACACCTACAGCCCTTGGCTCCTAAGTGGTTTTGATTAGAGGCCAATTCTACATAGGACCCTTCCAGTGTACCACCAGGTTCTTCAAGTCTCTTGCGAGATAAGAGAGGTCTCACAGGCAAACTTCAAGTTACCCACGTTCCTCCCCTGACATTTAAGTACAAATTCACTTAAAGCCCTGGTCCTTAAGTGTTTTCATTTAAGGCCCTCCTTCCTCCATATACCATCAGGTGTGCCCTACAGCTGGCATCTGTTTTCACACCTACAGCCCCTTGGAACTAAGTGGTTTCGATTAGAGCTTGTTTCTACATAGGATCCTCCTTCCAGTGTATCACCCGGTTCTTCAAGTCCCTTCCCTGTGAGATAAGAGAGGTCTCACAGGTTGAACTTCAAGTTCCCTTCTGTTCCTTCCCTGACCTATAAGTGTGCATTCACTTATAGCCCCTGGTCTGTAAGTGTTTTTGCTTAAGGCCCTTCTTCCCAGCATATACCTTTCAGGTGTGCCCTACAGCTGGCATCTGTTTTCACACCTACAGCCCCTTGGCTCCTAAGTGGTTTCGATTAGAGGCCAATTCTACATAGGAATCTCCTTCCAGTGTTCCACCTGGTTCTTCAAGTGTTTCCTGCGAGATAAGAGAGGTCTCACAGGTCGATACTTCAAGTTTTAGCCTACATACCCTGTGCCCCTAAGTGTTATTCTTCTATGGTTCCCATCCTACATAGGACCCCTCCAGTGTACAGCCTGCCTTGTTCTTCTTCCTCCAAGACCATGGCCCCTGTACCCCCCACCTACCTGAATTCCACTTAGGGCTTCCATTTCCTTACTGTAGGATCTCTTGCTTCTTCCACCAAGCAGTGTGGCACTATGCCCTTCCTATGTGTATCCCTTCCTACTGGCCTTGTCAGCGGCAAAGTTGATCCACGACAACCCTTCCTACTGTTGTCGGCGGCAACTTCAATAAAAAACTTGACATGCCCTTCCTACCGGTATGTTGGCGGCAAATTTGATCAAAAAACTACTCACAAATTCGATCGAATGTTGGTGGAAAATTTGATTGAAAAACTCCTAAATTCGATCAAACACACCTCCACTACTCAAACTCCCCCGCCTTGTTCTTCTTCCTCCAAGACCATGGCCCCTGTCTTCTTCCATCCCACATACAGTAGGACCAGCCCACCTGAGTGGAGCCATGCGGCACTGCTCCTCCTATGTGTATCCCCTTCCTACTGTATGATTGTTGGCAGCTGCCTCCTGTTAGGCTTCTGCTTGGGGCATCATTCATCAGTTTGTTCTTTGTACCCTCCCTTCCAGCCTGCCCTATTATTCTTCCTCCAAGACCATGGCCCCTGTCTTCTTCCATCCCACATACCATAGTAGGACCAGCCCGCCTGAGTGGAGCCATGCGGCGCTGCTCCTCATATATGTATCCCCTTCCTACTGTATGATTGTTGGCAGCTGCCTCCTGTTAGGCTTCTGCTTGGTGGGGCATCATTCATTAGTTTGTTCTTTGTACCCTCCCTTCCAGCCTGCCCTATTCTTCTTCCTCCAAGACCATGGCCCCTGTCTTCTTCCATCCCACATACCATAGTAGGACCAGCCCGCCTGAGTGGAGCCATGCAACGCTGCTCCTCATATGTGTATCCCCTTCCTACTGTATGATTGTTGGCAGCTGCCTCCTGTTAGGCTTCTGCTTGGGGCATCATTCATCAGTTTGTTCTTTGTACCCTCCCTGCTTGCTTTCAGGATTCATTTGAAAAATTTGTCGTTCTACAACTTGGGGCTTAAACTCTCTTCGATTGAGGCGACGTTAAAGTCTGGATACAGACTGAGTAGTTTAGATCCACCTTTGGTGGTTAAGGTTACTTAAATAAGTATATTAAATTGAATTAGATGCTGTGATTCGGAATTCTTTGTTTTTTGATGACCAACACACAGTGGAGTACCAACTAGATTTAGTAATATTGATCAGAAGACCGTACGGAAAGCAGTGGTTAAGGTTACTTAAATAAGTATATAAATTAAATTAGATGCTGTTATTCAGAATTCTTTGTTTTTGATGACCAACACACAGTGGAGTACCAACTGGATTTAATAATATTGATCAGAAGACCGTACAGAAAGCATAATTTGGCTCCTAAAACATATACGACTGAGATGCTTTCTGGAATGTATGGTTTTTCCCTAGCAGATTGTGGACATGATTGCCAAGTCACAATCATCATTGGTAAATTTGATGGCAACTCACATGGAAATCTACTGTTATGTCAATTCGATGATTGGATTGTGCCACCAACACAGACTACTGTGAATGAATTGTTCTACGAGATTAGCAAGCTAACTCTACACAACAATATTGAAAGGATGAGAACTGGTGGTTCCAATGGTGTTTATAGGTCCAAGTGAAGCACTGTACGCTATGCTGCAATCCCAAACAATTGTCCGCGTTGTTCCAGTTGCATGTTCATCATTCCATGTAAATCATACATCAAAATTGCATACATCAATAAAGATGGCGAACCCAAGTGCTGAAGTTACAGTGTACCTCAATTTGGTGGCCAAGTTCAACCACTCAATGCCGATGATTTTTTCTGTTACCCATTCTTTATCAACTTCACAGATGCCAAGGTGATTAGTGCTCAGATTTTGGAGTGGTCAAGTGGACACATTGTCTTGTACCTTGTGCTGTGGAACAAGAGCTGTTACATGCGAGGTCTGTATTTGATGCCACAAAGGACAAAAGGGATGTACAAAAATGCCATGACTTGTTTCTTTCCCACTACTTTCTGCCTCAATTTGATGACACTGGTTTGGCACCCTGCTGGCCCACATTATGATCAATTTGGTACAAAGCCTGACGGTAAAAAGGTGTGTGGATAAGATAACAAGATAGCTTCCTCCACATCAGAAGAGAGTATCATTCTCCGCAAACATGGTATGGGTCGTGGTGGCTTGGGCAGGAGGAAGTTTGTTTTCTAGTCTCCTGGATTGGTCCAGAGAGGCTAGAAGAAGAAGGGCAGCTATTGTTGCAGCCGTGGGCGAAGCACATGCACCTCCAATTGTAAATGCAGCAGTTTATTAACAACTTGCATTTGACCATCCTGAATATGATCTACCACTAATTGTTGGAGATGAACAAGCAGCAAATGGTGAAGGAGATCTTTGTGATGTGTAAACCTTCAATATAATTCCATAAACTAAACTAAAGCCTTCATCAGTTTCTTTCATTAGATTTGATTACAACAGCAACAAATTGAATTGATTCTAAGTGATACAAGAGGCAACAAATCTTGTTGTTCTTCCTTTGTCTCAATTTATTGTGTGCGGCGTGGTGACAGCAGCTTTGTTGCATTGTTGTTGCTTTGGTTGCTTTGTTGCTACGTTGTTGTTGTTTTGTTGCTTGTTGCAAAACGGATCGATCCATTGCTGCTGTAATGATCTGTTGCTCTTGCTCTCGCTGTTCTTGCACTCGCTGTTCTTGCTTTTGCTGCTCTTGCTCTCGCCATCTTAGCACGCTCTTGCTCTTGTTGTTGTTGCTTGGATTGCTCCTCAATCGGAACTATTAGTATGACTATTGCTGTCTGAACTGGACAGGTAGTCACTGGATTTGTTGTCATTTAATGCTATCTCGAATGGTTCCAACTGGATTTCATCCTTTAGTGTACATGCGTTGTACAAAGATTTGTAAGCCGTAGGAGTGGTAGCATTTTTCCTTTCAAAGAAATCAAGCCAATAGACACAATTGGATATCACTAGCCATTCACAATTTGTTGTGCAGCCATCTTTTCCTAGCTCTGGGACAACTGACAGCTCAGAGTGGATTGTGTCAACATGGAATAGGTAAAGAGAATTGATGAGGCTGCCACAGTTTGACAAATTCAGAAGCTGTTTTCTTTGGCTCATCTTGAAAACGACAAGCAACGGCATATATGCTGTTTGTATCGATTGAATATTTTCCAATAGTACTGTATGGCTGCTTCAACTTCCGTATAGTTAAGAAGCATAACAGTTGGCACGGGATGAGCTTTGGATTGTTATTCAAATCATAGTGCAATTTCATCAATCACCAATCCATTCATACATAATTTTCAGGGAACTGTCAGATCTATATGAAGGATGACAGTGGAACAGAAAATTTGAGCCACAAGCAACATCATGTTGATTGTACTCTGTAAATTCAGATGTGCAAAGGATCATCCAATAGAGGTAGCACATTATCACAAACAAAGTCAAGTATGACAGAAGAAAAGAATGGTTTAGGTTTGTTGGTAGAATGAAGACACCTCATGCTTGATTGACCATTGACGGTTTTCAGTATTTCAAAATGAGAACCAGCAGCATCAGGATGTTCAATTAGGAGGAGGGTCAGGCAGATTCAAGTTGTAGTAATATGTTGCATGGGTCAGCATCATTTTCTCAGACTTTTGCTGGGTCGTTTGATTAATGAGTGATGCAACATTACCTCCTTGCGTGTTCTTTGAAGGTGCTATGATCTCAGTTATGTGGTGAGATTCATTTGGAGCACTATCCCAGCCAGTGGGGCTTCCCCATAAAGATATATAATCTGTGAGGTGAAAATACAGGTGATTCTTGATTAGTTTTGTTCCCATCCCTTTTCTGTGACATGTTGAGTTGATACAATTGATAAAATGCATGATTGTTCTTGGGAGATTCTTTAAGGAAGAATATTTCATCTGGCCATGTTTGAGAAATTCTTCCATTGATACAATCAGCTGAATTGCCTCATCTATCTGTTTCTTTATGGAATGATGGTATCCAATAATCTCAGATCCATGCCTGGAAACCATAGCAATGCAAGTAGAAATAAGCATTCCAGAACAATCATGCCCTTCTTTCTTGGTGGTTGATAAAAGTTGTGTCCCAAATTTGGTGCAAGGAAAATCTCTATCAGACTGACACGGCCACAAAACATCATACTGTTGGGCTAAATGTCCAATAGTGTTAGCAACAGCTACACCTGTGCTTCAAATTGGGGGCATACACACATGGGACACTTCCGCGGAGCAACAATTCAATTGACTCAACATCACATTTGGCAGTGCCAAGCTGGTGCATGTGCAAACATTCCCTGGGAGTTGCAAAATAAATGTTGTTCTGATTGGTACCAAAGCATAGATCATGAAATACATTCTGTATGTTGTGATGAGAGTTATTTTTGAAGCTCTTATTGATATCATTTAGATCGGTGCAAGGAAAACAATGAAATTTGATTGGTAACAACTTCTTTGTTGCAGGTTGAACAGAAGGAATGTCAATGCTTGGAGAATAACAGTTGCAATGATGACACATTCTCATAATACCCTTATTGAAGGAGCTGTATTTTCCACCCAATTTATCACAAAGTTCAGTAGTTGCCAATAACATAGGCTGTTGCAAATTTCATTTTTACCTTCCACTGTGTGGTTACGTATGGAAGATAACCCCATTCAATACCACCCTCTTTGTTACACGCATCTTTAAAGGATCAAAGTGCAACTTCCAAACCATTATGGAGATTCTGCTATTTTTTCCTTTGAACTGGCATGTCATGCGTGTCTTATTGATTCCCATTCTGGGTCTGGATGGACTGTAAATACTTGTCCATGCTTCAGGTCAAGCACAGGTCTCCACATTAAAGATACCAAGTGTCATGTTTAACAGAGTAAGAGTAAGTCTTCCGTGAGCAACCAAAGAAATGCCATCCATGTACAATTAATAGGAAGTAGTATTTCTGAGGCATTTGGATTGCAAATTGATTTCCAAGACAATTTCCACCAAGAACTGTGATGCAATTCTGAGATTACTGACTGAGCATTCAACTCTGGATTATTGTCAGGAGAGAGAGGTGTCGTATAGTCCAGGAAAGGAGAGGTTTCCTTCTCTCATTAGCTGCTGGTTTGACAGTAGAGAATAGATGGCATCCTTAGAGGGACAGGACATACACCTGAGTGGGTTTCTTGTCAGGTAGTCAATTAAATATGTGAGGATGAAATTTCATATCAGAGATACCCATATTAGATTGGAGATTTCCAGAAAGTGCTTTCTGAGATAAAACTTTAGCACCACAAAAATCAAAACCCATTCTGCTTTGACTTTTCTTTGCTCACTGGAAAATTGATTTGAATGTGTTCAGTGACAATTTATGTTTGGCCATTAAATTCATGAGTTCTAATTCAGCAAGAAGCTGGGGTCGCGGCAGCAGTTTTGTGTGGCTTTGAAATGCCTCTTCTCTCTTGTTTAGATTGATGGTTTCATGCAATGACAGTGGTGGAGGGGCTTTGTTGAGTATCGAAGTTAACATCAGCACCATTAGTGTGATTTTCTCTGTTATCTTCACAATCTTTCTTGTTGTTGGTATCATTGTTGCCGTTGTCATTGTTGTTGTTATCACCGTTGTCATCATTTTTGCCACTGCTATTATTCAGTGGGAATAATTCTTCACCTTGAGCAGCAGAAACAGCCATGTAAGTATTTCTGTTAGTCTTATTGGTATAAAACTCCAGCTGTAACTTCCTGACTAAAGCTATCACTGCGTCATAATTGGCAAGAAAAAGAGCTTTCCGTAGACACCCAATTTACTGGGGTTGTGCGCGCTGGAACCCCTTCCAACTTTATGATTCTTTCAGTAGAGAAAATAGACGAAAAAAAAAAATCCATTGACACAACGTCGTAATACCAAGTGGTCTCAACCCAACCATTCCTTAACCAGACCATCCCAGCCGCTCCTTGCTACTCAGGGTTACTTTCCTTATACCAAGTACAAGAAGCCCCCAAGTAACGCATTGATAGGGCCAAGTGGCTTAAAAGAAAAGAGCTTGAACAACAGCAGCAACGAGATGACGAAGGGCAAAAATCCACGTCGGCGTCGTTTGCGTCGTCGCCATTGTCCAAGCGCAGGGGCAACAAGAACAAGCAAGGGTGGCTAGCTACAGTGTAGTTCAATGAGTAGTAGTAGTTTAATGTTTATTTGTTATTCAGTGCTGTTAAAGTAGTTGCAATTAGATGGAGTAGGAAGCAAAGAAGTGACAAGAAGCCTCAAGTTTCCCAATAGAGGTTAGCAGTAGAGGTTCGAAATAAAATACGAAGTACTGTGAGTGTACGTTATAAAAATACCACAATAAATACCCAGTACAAAAACCATGCACAAGTCTACGGGCAATGAACATGTGTGTACTTCATACACTGAAGTCTCTTCAAAAAATACGAAGTGAAAAAGACCCTGAAACATCAGCCAAATGACAGAGAAAAAAATCGCCGAAGACAATTTTTTGATACGAAGTCCGATCATCAAAATCACAAATGTCGGCCATGCATTGACCCTTCTGTTTCTCCTACCATAGAATAGACCATGAAGGTTCATCACCATACAAATAGTACAACATGACACCAACTCAAATACCTACATGTTACTCTACTTCAATTTCGATCGGGAAGGGTATTCGAACGGCAATTCTACAGCAAATAAGAACACGAGTTATGAAGATACAAAAAAACGAGCTGGCGGCGGCCCTTTACTGACCCATCTGTTTCCCCTGCAATAGAAGGGAAGATGAGGGTAGAAATGTACAAATACTACCACATTTGAACACCATCATGTTTCCTCTACTGATTTGCTGACCTGGAATGGCAATCAAATGGCAATTGAACGGCTATCGAACAACATACGGTACAAAGAACAACTAGATGGCAATAATGACAATGGATGGATAGTCTACACCAAAGAAGCAACAAGCAGCAGGGCAAGGCCATGAAGGTTCGTTACACATGGATTTAGGAACCAACAAACGTGTTATACTACACTAAAAATCTGCAGGGCAAATCCCCCCTAGCAACAACAACAAGGGAGGGAGGGATGCTCTCCAGCAACATACTCGGTGCCGACATGGCACAGAGACACAACAACAAATGCCATCGCCTACTGATACAGCCTATTGTTCCCTCCACGACCTTCATCCTTTCGAAGACGGTTGGTGAGCTGAGTCATTGCTACATTGCTTACCATACACAGAGTCAACCGCAACCACAAGAAATGGTGATTGATTGATTGATCAACCAATTGATCGAACATTGTTACCACGGCCCTACAAAAAAGCCATGGGCCCTTAGACATGTAGACCAAATTTAAATAGAGTACCAAAGTATTACTATACAGCACACTAGCTTACTCAGAGAGGGACCGATTTAGCAGCAATGATAGGGGGGATTGGTGCTTATCCATTGTATCCATCAGCGTTTTGAAAAAGTGAGCGAAAAAAAAACAAGCACCTCCAGGGAGATTTCTTAGAAAGAAAAGACTGAAGAACAACGGTCATGTAAAGTACTTGTGGTATTTGTGGTATTTCCTTAAGAGTTACATGTAGTCTTACACCACTAAAAATGCAACAATTCTGTGTATGGAAATGCGCCCCATATTGCCCCTATTTTTTGAGGGGTACCGCATGATTTCTATGTCTAAAAACAGCAGGAATAGCCATTAAAGGTATGTATCATTAACCGTACCTATTTCTACTTATGAGCCACAGTAGTGCCAGCAGGCTAAATACCACAATGACATTTTTGCCCTTCATTGTCTCATTGTTGCTGCTGTTGTAGAAGCTCTTTTCTTATAAGAAAGAACCGCTTGGCTGATCAATCTGAAACTTGCAGGTCTTGTTGATCTTGGTGTAAGGAAGGTAACCCCAAGTAGCGGGCTCCTGTAATGCTATGGTTAAGGACATGGTTTGGTTGAGACCACTTGGTAATGCGATGGGTGTGTTAATGGAGTTTTTTTGGATTTTCTTCTTTTTCTCCTCGACTGAGAGAATCATGAAGTTTGAAGGGGTTCCGGTGATCAAAACCCCAGCAAATTGGGTATCTATCATGGATAGCTCATGACCTTGCCTTTTCTGACGTGATGATTACTTCAGCCAGGAAGTTACAGCTGGAGAGTAGGATCAATAAGACTAACAGGACCAGAATCGATGAGTGTATCAAGGGGGAGCAGGGGGGAAAAGCTGTCTCAAAATGGTCGCCCCCATTCACATCTAAACTCGTACCGTAGTACGGTACAACAAAAAACAAGAAGAATCATCGAAGCGCGAGGCGTGACGCCTAATGCGTGACGCGTGACTCGTGGATCTGTATCTTTTTTGTTTTGTTTTTCATTCGTTCTCAAAAACAGCAGATTGGCATGACACTTCCTATTGGCGTGAATGCATACGGTACGAGTACGTACTGTACGGTACGAACGACAAAAAAATAATATTAGCGCGCGGAACGAAGCGATACGATACGATACGATACGATACGAGACGACACGACACGACACGACACGATCCCGAGAAAGAATTCTGTTTCTGCTTCCGAAGTCAGGTTTTTTTCTTTCGTCTTAATTTTGGGCTCCGAGCCGAAGTTCGTACCGGTATCACGAAAAGCCTAGTTTCGCCGCTTTGACAACTTTGCCGTCCAAATACGGTACAACCCAACCGGATGGGAAGACCCCCAAAGTCAGAGATAGATAGATAGATAGATAGATAGAGAGAAACAAGAGACCATGCCGCTGCCTCGCCGATATCAAAGAAAAGAACAAGCCAGAAGAGTTGCTGCAGTTTTCCTGCTCGGCGTGATTGCCTGCCTAGGTACCCTGGTACCAAAGACGACGTCGTCGTCGTCGTCGTCGTCGTCTTCGTCATTGTCATTGTCATTGTCATTGCCATTGCCCTTGGCATTCACGTTTGCTTTTGCGACTGCTCGCACAAGCCGGACGACTGCACCGAATCAAAAGTGTAAGTCCGATCGAACGTTCCACCAAAAACTGTTCCGGGTTTCTCCTCTCTTTTCCACCGATGATTCGGTAACAACTGCCACGAATACCGTCAAGGCCAACGCCATCAATGGAGCTTCGTCGGCCCAGGTGAGCTTCGAGAGCAGCGAGACTGTTGGCGTGGAAAAGAGCACCAACACCAACAAGTCGTCCCTCCTCCTCGATAAATTCCGAAAAGCCTCGAACTTTGCCAGTCTCTTGTGTGTCCTGGACTGCACGCTCCTGCCGATCGTGACCGTGGGCTTGCCGCTCTTGGGTGTCGTCAATCTGAGCACCGCCGGGTTGCAAGTGATCGACAAATTGGGCCACTCGCTGGCGTTGTTCTTCGTCTTGCCGGTCGGTGCGTTGACGACGGCCGTTAATTATTGGGGGCACCGCAAGAAATGGATTGCCTCGATGGCCTTGTTTGGAATCGCCCTGGTGGGCATTGCCAATTCCCACTGGCATCTACCGCACACGTGGCCCGCACTCGTGACCAATGCGATCCACAACATGCAGAGCTGCGGATGCCATCCTTCCATCTGGCACCGGCTTGCCAACGTGGGCGGTTGTGCCATGTTGCTGGGCTCGAATTATCTCTCGCAGAAGCAACAAGAGGGCTGTGCCGCGCATGTCATTGCGGGAACCAGCGATTGCTGTGGTCACGATCACTGAAAGAAAGCATATCGGATGTTGGATGGGAGACGCCACCAGTAGATTCACCACGATACTATCTAACTAGCTTCCTCTCAACTACTTGTGCACAGTGCATCCGAATTCAAGAAGAAACACAAACGTGACCATGTTGCTCCCAGCAGTACCATCACATCTCGATTAGCGAGACAATCAGATGAAAGGTCCCACGAGCAATTCTAGATGTTTGCGTTTGTTACTGTATGCGATCTTAGAAAAAGTGATACAGTACGTACGGATGATCTACACGTAATTAGAAATATTTGTTTGGTAATGTTAACAAATAAATAATATGTACACGTACACTTAACCTGTGTGAGTAAGAATCTATCTTTGTTTTCTCTCCGGCACCGGTACTACTCCGTATGTTGTTCTTGAGTCGGTTCTTGTGCTGTCACATTTTCTTTTTCCATCGTTTCATATCCTTTTCTATTGTCGCATGGTATGTACCGGTACAGCTCGTTCCAGATCCTAGTACCTATTGCTTGTGGAAACAACCCATTCAAGAGGCTTTTTGCGTAGAGAACAACGATCGATTTGGACGTTTTCTCCGGTTAGCAGCACCGTCCGCACTACTTCTTCTCTTTTGAATAGATCTGGCTCAGTAACCCTACTACTAGCTTTGCCGCAGTGGATATCAGCCAGCTATTGGAACCACACGGACCGGCACCTCAACCGGTCTGCAGCAGCTCTAGCTCCTCCTGTTGTTCTTCTTCCTTGCCTTTGGATATGTTGGTTCTGCAGCCGCTAACTGAGGCAATCTAGCAGTAGTATCCAGTACCGTATGAGTACGAGTGTCCTTCTCTTCAATTCAATTTCTGAAGAACACGAGAAGTGCCAAAAACTGCTGTCCGAAAGAAAACCTACGGTACCACTATGGATACACCAGTCCTGCTATTGGGCCAAACGGAAACACTTGGATCTTTTAAAATTTCCACAGAAGTGCGAACGAGTACCAAGAACATCGTGCAATCACAAGTATCTTTCACCAGAAACACTGGCCGAAGATCTCAATACAGTATCTTTCTGTTACACTTACTCTCCCTACTATACGGTACCCTAGTAATCTTACCTCTACCGGTACGGTACCAGTAGATAGCAAACTTTATTGCGGAACTCGTCCCGATGATTCAGCAGAATCGACGAAGAGGCGTCCCTGTGGTGTCCAAAGAACGACGAACACCGTGTATGTCCCCCACGACTGGAAAAAATGACACAACTGGAGAGATGGGCGAAAGCAAAACTTGTATTCGTACTGTGTCAGAGTATGTGAATACTGTACGGTACATAGCATACGAGAGACTAAAAAATTCAATTCTGGTAGATTGCGTACCGTACCATATGATTCGTACGTACCGTAATTACTACTCCGTAATTACTGCGTACGGTACCGTCCCGCATCTGCTGTAACTTGTACAGGTTCGTGTACTCGTACCAGGTACGAGTACGTACCGCCGTAGCGTAGGTAAGAGCCATACCGGTAAGATTACCGGTAGCGGCAACACGACCGAGTTCGTACGGTACGACGTACTCGTACCAGCCAACGAGAGAAAAGCATAATACTGTAACGAAATACAAAGTAATAATAACAAACTCACCAACCTACCGTACGAACAAACGCAAAGGAGCAACAGCCGCGACGGAAACAAACGAAGAAACAACAGAAGACAAAGAACTATGACCACCGCACACAGACCCACCTGGAAGGCCGCCGTCGGAAAGGCCAGCGAGGGAGGATGGTCCTCCGGCGGTGCCGGATCGGCCGGTCTGAGCGTCTTGGACATGCCCGCCCACACCAAACTCAAGTTCCGCCAGGGAAGCCAGGTGGTCGACCGGCAAAAGGCCCTGAAGGAATCCCTTCTCAAGCTGGAAAAAGCCGAGAAAGAAGCCAACAAGAAACTGCTCCAGCGACCGGCCGTCGACGAACGCGTGGAAGAAGAGGGACGGCTGAAACTCCTGAAACAGACCGCCGAGGTGGACGACGCCGCGATCCGGGCCAAGTACGACGACGCCGACGCGTCGGAATCCGAATCGGACGGGAGCGGTGGTGGCGGGTGGAGCGAGGCGGAAAACGACGACCTGGATGCCAGCAGCAGCGACGAGGACAACGATTCGGACGGGGATGATTCGGACGACGAGGACGAGGAAGCGGCGCTGCAGGCGGAGTTGGCCAAGATACGTGCCGAGCGACAGGCCGCCAAACAAAAACAAGACGATGAGGAGGCGGCCCGGAACGAAGAAAAACTGGAAGAAGCGGCGTTGCTGGGAAATCCGTTGCTCGCTGGCGGCAACCAGGACGATGCCGGAAGCGGCAGACTCAAGCGACGGTGGAACGAGGACGTTGTCTTTCGCAATCAGGCCAAGGGGGAGCCAGAGATCAAGAAACGATTCATCAACGATACGGTTCGAAACGACTTTCACAAACGATTTCTCAACAAGTTTATTCGGTAAATCGTCAAGGGTTCCGCGGTTGATCGTGCGGACATACTACGTGTAAGGGAAACACAGCACGAAGACAGGACCACACGAAAATATTTAATATGGATAAGATAGCGCTCCTATACAAGTAAAATTAACGCAGGGTAAATAGGACTTTGGTATCATTGCACATTGCTGTTATTGGGAGGAAATATTCGTAGTTTGGTTCAGTGCAGAGAATGGGACAAACTATGTGTACGAGAGGTCTACGTGCTTTCTATACTATGGTTACATTCGTTCTATAGCTAGGGTGTGTGTTTGTGCAAAAGCATGCATGCGCCTAGCCGGGAGATCCCTTTTCCGCCGAGCCGCGCCGGACGATTCTTCCGTCGTTCAACAGCTCGAGGTCGGGATGGTGTTTGGCAAAGACCTCGGGGTGGGACCGTGCGAGGCTCTTGAATGTGTTTTCACCGACCGACGGGTTCATGAGATTGTTCGGTCGGCGCCAGTGTTGTTGCTGTTGATACTCCCTGGGGCGCTCCCAGGGAGCGGTTTCGAGGAGTTCTTCGTCTAGCGGTCCCATGGTGGCGGACAATACGGGATTGTAAAACAGAGGAACGGATGTTCGCGGTTTCGGTGGTGACGACGACGGCGGCGGCGGCTTCATGATGACCCGGTGCGGAGTGGCAAGAAAGTATCCTCGACTCCATGTTTCGGCCTGTTCCCCCAGGTTGCAAATCAAAAAACTACTGCTGCTGCTGCTGCTGCTGCTGTCGTGTTCGTCGGTATCGTGGATTGCGGCGGACGAGTCCAACAAAGCAGGTGGCGATGACGGCAGGGTCACGTCGATCCACTCCCCACGAGAATAGGCCTGGAGCCCTCCGGCATCGTCACCGCAAGAATCGTCTTGCAATACCAGGGTCAAGAAATTCGTGTCCGTGTGAGCACCCACACCTTGCTGTTGCTGTTGCTGTTGCTGTTGCTGTTGCTGTTGCTCTTCCTGCTCTTGTTCTTCACGGATCGGTGGCGCGGGCGCTGGTGGATACGATACCAGTTTGACCACCCAGTGGGGGACTTCGTCGCTGCTTTCGGTAGGAGCGCGGAACTTGTCGTGGATGGCGTCTCTTGGATTCAGTTCCAGGGCCAGACAAAGAGAATCCCGAATGATATCGGCTACGGCGCACACCTCGGAGGCATAACCGGTGGTGACGGGTTCCAGGGTCGGCTGGAAGTCGGTCGGCCACGGATTTCTCCCCTTGAGCCGTTCGTAAAAGGGTCGGGTACTGGTGTACGCATCGCTCCGTTCGGTTCGAGGGGCATATTCGACCGCGTATTCCACCTGTTCCCGGCAGTCCACCCTGCCGCTCGTGTTTTCGACGCCCAGTTTCATGAACCCCCGAAAGGAGGGACTCTTCTCGTACGAGACACTCAGTTTTTGCTCGAGGGGGCGTTCGAAAAAACGCTTGGTCTCGTCTAGCATGGATTGCGCCAGATCTCCAAAGTCGTGTTTGATCAAGAAGAATCCAACGGTGTGGCAGGCCACCCGCAGTTCTTCGACAAAGGCCGACCGGTTGGTGTGGTATTTGGCAATGTCGAGGATCGGTATCCTCCCGCTCCGGACAACCGACATGATTGGTTCGCGGGAATAACCGATTGTAGCGTGCTTATGCAATCTCGGTGGCGTTTCGTTTCGATAGTGTTGGTCGTGGTCAACGATCTAACGTATTGTGTTTCGTTTGTGTAATAAGTGAGTGATCATCCATTATCAGTAATTACGGTGTCATACTGTATCAACAAAGTTTGATGAAGTGATGTCGTTCATGATGAGTTGCGTGAGAGTTAAGGTTCCAATGGTACAAAGAAAGCTTCAATTTTCGCGCCAAACAGAGGACTAAAGTAGATCCTTGATGACGATGTTCGATGTCATCAGCGTCTCATTCGTCGTCTCATTCGTCGTCTCATTCTTTGGTTCGATCGACAACATCATTCTCTGGGCCGTGTATTCGATCCACAAAATATAGGCATTCTTTCGTTTGACCCACAACATCTGTCTGTTCTCTGCTTTTCAAACGCCAGTGACACAGATCAAAGTATTGGTTCAGTTCAGGACCCAATCAAAAGAATCACTCGAATACCGGTACTAAGCTTTAATTGTTAGTGTTGGTGTGGGGAAGGATGGAATTGGATGCTTATGGTAATACAAGTTCCTCCATATCTACATCAGCAATGGAAGCCATTCGCAATCGACAGAGGATGGTTCGTGTCGGGCTCATCGTCTTGATACTGGCAGCTTGCACGACACCAGGGGTGCTGTGCTTGTCTTCGTCTTTCCCACACACGAATGCCGGCTCGAATCTACCAGTCGTACGTGATGTTGCAACGGCGGAAAGCAGTGGAACCGCGATACTATCGAGGAGATCGTGCCTGGCAACGGTGGCCGCAGGTCTCTTGACCGGAAGCTGTTGGGCGTTCGAGTCCCACGTACTCGTACCGCCAGCGTTTGCCGCCGAAATCGCGGATCCGCCAGCCGCTGCGACGAAGTCGACGGAGGAAACCAGTCAACAGCAACTAGAACTATTGCAAAGCAACCGCAACAATCTGCTCGAATCGATTCGGAGCGGCAAGAAGAGCAACGAAGCCGAGGTATTGGCCGCCATCGAAAGCCTCGTGCCGTTGGATCCCTCCGAGAACAAGGGAGCCACCCTGGCCAACGATCTGGACGGCGAATGGGAACGCCTCTGGTCGGCCAAGGCCGAAGCCTTCAGTCCATTGCTCAAGCTGCCCAAACCCTTCAAACCGGATTCCTTCCAGTACCTCGGAACCGCCGCCGCCCGAGAGGTGGGCCCCGACCGCGTCGCCCAGGGCCTGACGGGAGGGATTCTGGGACCGAAACAGTTGTGGCTGTCCAGCGGGGTCCGGCCATCGGCCGACGACGCCTCGGTGCTGGAAATCCTGCCGCCCTTTCGATTCGAGGTGGGAGGCCGCTACGGATCGGGAACCCCAAAGAACCGGGTGGTGGAAGCCGGCAGCGATGCCGAATTCCGCAAGCTGAACGCACGAACCACCGAAGCACAGGAAGCGCCCAAGAACAGCTACAAGCAACTCTATCTGGAGCGGGAGGGTAAGGGATCCCTGCGGATATCGACCATTACGGGCGGCGATCCCGTCATTGTGGGCGCTATTTTTGTTCACCGAAAGCTGTAGCGAAGCTCTCACAACGAGAAACGGCGTCGATGTGCATCGAGTACAACAGCGGATCTATGCAATTCGGTGCCCGATGCTGCGGAGGACATGCTTGAGGTTACAGCCAATATCTAGATCGAGGTGTTCTCCCGAACGTCGCTTGAATTCAAGGCTAATTATCTCAATAGAGTTGAGTTTTATTTTGTTTCGTTCTAGAGGTTATTGTTTCAACTTGGTGCTGCATTCGCGAAGCGAGGAAACATCACACCAAACCAAGAGGGATTGGGGTTCGTCCGAGCTACTTGTGGACGCAAAGCCAAATACCGTTCCTTCGTATGAATTCACGCGGGACAACTTGCGAATCCAAAATCCTGGATTGGTAGTCATAAAGAGCGGCTTGTGCATCAGTTTCTTCAGATTGGAATAAGAGCGATCGTGTGTTCTTTTTTCAACAGTTAGAATCGTCTCTTCGTATCAATCGTCATTCCTGCCACATCGTATGCAATGGTAAGCGAATCCAAACCCCGTCGTTGGCGGTTGAAATCTTTATTTATTCATTCATCCATTCTCCTGCATTTCGATTCTTCGTTCCTATCGCACGACCGTCACCGTGCTGCGGTCGGCGGAGAGAAGAAGCGCCGTGGGCTTCTCTTTTTCACGGAACGATCTTATTTCGAATCGGCCGGGGCCTTCTTGGGCTCGTCGTCTTTCTTTTTCTCGTCGCCGTCGTCGCGCTTCACAGAAAGGCCGGACCACACGCCGGTTCCTTTCCACTCGTCGGTTTGTCCCGCCGCATAACCGACATAGTCGATTGCGGACTGCGATTTTGTTGCGTTGCGTTGCGTTGCGATCGAACGGAATGGTAATGGTAATTGCACACACACGCACGCACACACACGACGCATCGTCATAAAAAATCGTCGTCATCACACACGACACCAAATACGAATGAACCGAGGCAATAAAGGAAGTGTGTTTTAGAATAGAATAAGGCAAATACAGCGGACTCGAGCAAGGATTGTTCTAACTCCTGTGGTTTCAGTGTGCTGTTCGGATCACACACCACACTATGCGCAGTCGCTGGTGAAGAAAAATGTCGACGCATCCACCTTACCTTGATGGTTCAGTAAACAACCATTGTTGGAGCTGCGTTAAGTCCAGTGGTGGATGCAGTGATTTTCTTGGGAGCAAGATTAGTCTGGCGTGGAGCAAATCCTGCAACAAGCGAGACGAAGAGGGCGAAGAAAAATAGGGTTTGCTTTGCCATCATAGTGAATGATATTGAGTATTGTGATGACAGTTAGTATCAAAAAGAACAGAAGTACTTCGTATTACTGTACCATACCATAATTACCGTACCGTACGGTAACGAAGAAAGAGCGATCCAACAATTCGTCTTCTCGGATTTTCCCCTTCTTCACATTCGATTCATTCATGATTGACTGATGAATGTTGCATCGGTGTTTCGAAACTCAAAAAATCTCTACGTAAAATTCCTACAGAACACGTCATAATCTCTTATTTAACAGCCATCGTAATTTGGTCGCGCAGGATATGTTGATGTTCAATTGGGCGCACCCGTTTTCTGACATCATCATTCACGCATTTGACATTGAACGGAACGGAACAAAAAGGTGTGGCAACAATGAACAACAACCGACCAGAAAACGAGCCCAATGCGACACTCCCGAAAACTTGTGCAAAACTTCTTGCAGGGTCATGATCACCTTCTGAAGTCGAGTGAAACATATCCTCGGTCAAGTGTAGTACGATAGCTATCAATAGCAGGGAGGGAACTATCATTTCGTCACGATGAAGACTTTTGTATCGTTTTCAGTACTGGCTGCAGTGTTGTTGCAACAAAGCAATGCCTTCAATTCCTTCTCGGCGAGTACGGAACGAAGTCGCGCGTCCGTCGTAGGGAGCTCCCGGCTTGCTGCTGTATCGACAGAACTCGAAGTCAGCCCGAAGGCGACGAATAACGACGATATCGATGTCGACGGGGTAGAATTCCCACCCCCTCTTTCCCCTATGGACAGAACGAAGCGGGCAGCAACGTTTTATTCGACAATCATTCCCATCATCGCAAATTACGCCGGACTGATCGGCAATCTCAAAGTACAAGAATTACTGGGTACCGGTCGATTCGACGAGGCCGAGATCGAGGTGGGTGAACCTAAACGTTGCGTACAGAACCAGTGCAATCGGGTCTAGCAACGCCAATGTGTTTCTGGTGTCAAGAATCAATCGACGAGTGGTTGTTTCTAGATTTGAGATTCAGGTGATAACCTGCTCCGGTGATGCTGCCGTTTGTTCATCTGTTCACTCTATTCTTCATTGAACATATCTAAGTGTTTTCTCTTTTTTTTCTTTTGAACCTGCAACCGACAATTTGCATTGTTGATTGTGTTCCAATGGCGTTTCCCCCCTTTTGTTTTGCAAAAACAGCGGCTATGGAATGACCAACACGAAGACGGTGCGAGGAAAGTTAGTGGTAAGTCCCTGAAAAACATGTCTGTGATAGGTTGATCGCAAAGTAAACGACGTACTTCAGAGAAACGACCGTACCGAATACTGAAAAATACCGACCGATTGCTGCTTGCATCAACAGATGTTATTACGAAATTGAAAGGATTCTATGTAAAGACGGCCCAGATCATTTCCACTCGACAGGATTTATTTCCAAAACAATACACCGATGCTCTGAATGGATTTACGGACAGTCTTGACCCGATGGACGCTACATTGGCCAAGGCCGTGGTGGCAAAGGAACTGCTGCATAAGGACGAGAAATTCAGCGACGTCTTTTCCGAATTCGACGACGAACCGCTCGGGTCGGCATCGGTCGCACAAGTTCACCGTGCTGTTCTGACAGAAAAATACGGTGGCCGGGAAGTGGCCATCAAGATTCAACGACCATCGATCGAATCGAAATTGCTGGGTGATGTTGCCAACCTAAAGTCTGTTTCGAAGGCCCTGCGAGAGTACCTACCACTCGATTATTACACGGTGTTTAAGGAATTGGAAACGCAATTGGCAGATGAATTCGATTTTGTTGCCGAGGCTGTATCGATGGACCGAATTTATCAATCACTCACCCGATCAGCGGATGGTACAGAATTGACCGAGTCACCGGTCGTGCTGCCGCGTCCCGTACCGGGCCTTATTTCGAAACGGGTTCTCGTGATGGATTATCTGAAGGGAGTTCCATTGTCGCGGGCACGAGAGGAAATGGAAAAGCGAGGGATTGATCCGGATAGCCCAGAGTCGCAACTGTTTGGAAGAAAGCTTCTGAAAGCCCTGACATATTCTTTTGGCAGGTAAGTCTATCTCCAGCACGTGCTTAACATACGTAACACACAAGCCAATTTCACATCGAGATCGTCATGGCGAAAAATCCTCACACTTGTTGAATGATTCTCCTTTTTCTCCTGGAAAAACTCAGAAATATTTTGGAGACTGGATTTTTCCATGCTGGTGAGTATGAAGTACTTCATTGATTGATTATATTATTATGGTGTCTGACGCAGCGCTATACAATCCTCACACCGCACTGAATCTAACGCTTTACGAAACTCTTTCCTTGCGATCAATATTATAATACCTTGGCAAAATGCTCTGTACGGTAGATCCACATCCCGGAAATATTTTTGTTCTGGAAAATGGAGACATCGGGTTGATTGATTTCGGACAAGTCAAGCAGATTTCGGGACGAAGCCGAGAAACTCTTGCGAAAGTTATGATCGCACTCGACGAACGAATCGGAGACGACCGCCCCGAGGACTTGGAAAAAATCGGAAACCTGGCGCTCGAACTGGGAGTATCCTTGAACGACGATGCGAAGGACGAAGCAGCCGCAGCTGTTGCTATGTGGCTGTTCGATGGAGCTACCGAAGTCCTTCCCGGCGGTTACGATATGGGAGAACTCTCTCCCAACTCTCCCGTGAAAGAGCTCGAATCCTTCCCACAGTAAGTTAGTTGTTTGCAGCAGCGATACTATCGTGATTTTTTGGTCGTTGAAATCGATCCATGCAGCACCAAATTCATTTTTTTCTTCTCTTCTCTGTGTGTCTCGTATTGTATTGTATCGTATCAATCACCAATCCAGGGATCTGGTCTTGGTTGGTCGATCTTCGATTCTCATCAAGGGAATTTCGAACCGTTTGAAGATTCCGTGGAGTCTTGCAAAGGAATGGGCGCCAATTGCCAGAGATGTATTGGACGTTAATGCCGGCAAGACCCAATCCGCATCGAAACCCTGCCGACGACCGCGTGCGATTCCGATCGGTTCTGACCACACTCAAGAGATGGTCCAAGGGCAGGGCGAAGAAAATTGCGACGAAGCTGCCATCCCCAATACGGTCTCGGTTAGCAGCGTACCTCGTGAGACGAGAGGAGCGGTTGTCGAGAAAGAAGCTGATGGGGAAAAAAGGGAAATAAGCAACTCCAGTAAACTAGTAGTGGAGAGAAAGAGATTGTTTTGGAATCGAGCACAGAACAAAACCCCGTACAGTCCAAAAGAGAGAACATATTATAATCTTCTGGATGTTTGACAAGGAAACAACTCTTTCTGTGATATTCCCCTGTCAGTTCTTTTTAATTATACTTGTGACTGTGATAACCCCTAGCAGATTGTTTCCTGATGCCGTTGAGAAATGAGACGCTTTGACGCTTTTAGGTCTGAGTAGAACGATAGGGTTTATGATTATAACGAAAACCCAGATTGTAGAATGCAAACGTGTTGAATGCTTTCGGAAGCAATTTTTGTGATTTAACTAAGATATAGAAAATCAGTCGTCGAAACGATCATCCAGGATCTTTGATCTATTTCAGCTATAGCTACAGCTACAGAATCTCGGGGCTTCCATTCTTCTGAGACGGCTTCTTGTGCGTCTTCCGATGTAGGCGACGAAATCCCATCCTTTCCAAATCTTCTCGACACGGATTTGGCAGCATCTTCGATAAGTACTACACTCTTCCGGTGACTTTTCGGAGCAACTCTTCTAGCCGGAGGGCAACAACAGCAAGGTAGTGATTCAACGACTCGTACCCCCTTGACAATCCGTCGAAATATTCCTTTCCGTGTTTCTGCAATGATATCGTATGCGTTGCCAGACCACCGTAGCGAAGGGTCGTCAATTTGGCAACGAGACTTTCCAATTTCCGCAATGGTATCGTGCACAGTGCCAGAGCATCGTGGTGAAGGGTCGTCAATTTGGCAACGAGGCAGTCCAGTTTCTCCAATGGTATCGTGCACATTGCCAGAGCATCGTTGCGAACGACGATCAATTTGGCAACGAGATCGTCCAGTTTCTGCAATGGTATCGTATACATTGCTAGAGCACCATTGGTAACGGTGGATAACTTGGCAAAGGCACCTTCCAATGTCGAGTGCGCCGTCCGATGCATTTGTGCCAGGAACCGTTCGACGGAAAGAGCTCCGTGGGACAATGTGTGATTTAGGGTGGTCCATTGGACCTTGGCCTTTTCCAGAACCACCGATGTGACCTTTGCGATTTCGCGAAGAACGACTCCGTGAAACGAATCGTTTGTGGAATCTACTAATCTGCGGAGCCGGTCCACCAGGTTTGTGCATGCCGTGTTGAACACGTGCTTGGAACCCCTAAAAAACGAGGACAGCACGTCGAGAGGCAGGTTCAGCAACCAAAGGACCCAATGCGTGAGAGCCCCGAACAGACTCTTCCCGAGTTTGTTAGCCCTCGCCACGCTCGAGGACACAAATCGGAAGGGGAACAAGACAATGCTCACGAGAGCGTCCTTACAGGCCACCAAGAAATCCAGGGGGAGGAAGAGAATCTTTAACAAGCGCGTCGTATACTTTTCGATGGTACTCAAAAATGCCCGATCGGCTGCATCGCTGGGATTCTGGTTCACATTTCGAAACGCGGCGATGGAAACAAATATCAATCCAACCCCCGTCAACGCCAAGACTGCATAATTGCAAGGGACGACGAAACGAGTAATTACCGAACAGAAAGAGACAAAGATCGATGAGGAATCAGGTGTTATCAAACTCGATATGATCAGAGCATCGTACACACACACACACACACACACACACAGAGAGAACAAGTGCGCCTGCTAGAAGTACCGTACTTACACACCGAGAGAGCGGGCCGAAAGGCGTAGGACATGGTGTTGTAGAGTGCCTCTCCCGCGGTTTGCTGCACCACGTCGTCCCCGACCACGTCCGTTGCAAACTCCATCGAGTGATCGAGTATCTCCGGATCGTTGAGGGCGTTGTGCGCGGATTCCACCAGCAGGGCCTGCGTCGCGTGCCGGACCTGCTGCTCCATTCCCAGCCTCTGCACGAGCGTCACCAGCTCGTCCAGGACGCGGTCGTCCCCGAAAATGTCCATGGCCAGTTGGACGGCGGCCTCCTTGATTTTTTGGTCCGCAATCGCGTTCTGCAATAGCTGGACGACCTGCCGGAGCGTGTCGGGATCGTCGAGTAGATCTTTGAGGAGTTCCTTGAGGAGTATGCTGCAGGCAGTTTTGAATTGAGAGGATTGAATGATCTTGGTGACCAGCATGGTAGCGGCCTCTTGTATTTGCGGCGAATTCAACACATCGGCAGCCATTCGATCCAGTCCCAGTCTCCCACTGGTGTTGGTCTTGCTCTTGCTGGTGGTGGTGCTGCCGCTGTTCTCGCCGTCTTCGTCGGTGCTTTCGCTTTCCGCTTCGTTGCGGTTGTCGTTGTCGTTGTGGTTGTCGTCGCCGTTCTCGAATCGGTGCATGTTTTCCAGAATCTCTCCCCGAATCATCCGCGCCAGATCCATGACGGGATCTTCGATGTCGTAATAGCTGGACGAATCGCTGGTATCCGATGATTGGAGACGCCGTATCACGGAGGGCGCCGCCGCAATCGTCGCAATGAGAAAGACGATTCCGTAGACCGAGAGGCGGTCTCCCGTGCTCAATTCTTCCACTGCCTTTTTGATGGTGGCCTCGGCCGACCCGACATTCGTTCGGACCGTAGAAACGGTGGAATCCATGAATTCTTGTATCTTGTTGTTGTGCGACTCGGGGTGGTTGTTGTTGTTGTTGTTGGTTGTGGACGACGGTGATCGTTTCACTGGATCTGGATCCGTTGGTGGCGGCTCTGTTTTGGGTTTACCGTTTTGGCCGTTGCTACCGCTGCCGCTGCTGCTGCTGTGATTGCGAACGAAAATGTTCGACGTCCTCGTACACGTAGCTGGCAAGGGGGTCAAGGACGGTTTCGTCGTTGGACGTATACCCACAATTTGATTCGCGAAAGATATTGTCGTGAACGAGGAAAAGTGTCTTGTTGCGTTTCGCGTTGTTGTCGTTGTTGTGTTAGTCGGTATCATAAGACGAGAATGAGAGGTCATTAACATGGTTTGCCTATGGTGGATGTGATGGCGATGGTGATGGTAATGGCGATGATTACAGTGCGATGCAAAGTCCGAGCTGGTGATTGGCCTGTGAAAGATTTGGGGTCGTCGGAAGGATGATATAATTGACGTTGACATTGACATTGGCGTTGACATTGACGTTGACACCATCGGCAGAAGCTCAGGTTGCAGTGGCTCCGACCATGAAAGACATCCCGGTAAAGATCGGGCATGTTTTGGTATCCTTTCCTCCTGCCGAAGGATGCTGCTGCTGCTGCCGCCGCTGCTGCTTCCGTCATTCGTATTGTTGTGCAACTGTTGTTGTCTTGGGTAGAACCCGCATCGCATGGGTTGGATCGTGGATGCGACTCTTCTCCCCCTGCGAGCCACAGATGCGGACGCCGTTGCCGTTGCCGACGCCGATGCCGAAACCAGGCATCTGGATCCAGCAATCGCAGTTGCGTTCGCCGACGATTGCCGCCTCGAGAAAAGTCTCGTTGGGGCCGATTCCGATACCCAACCTGGTCGGAGAGGATGGGATGCTGCTGCCAGCACCCGGCTCGCAATACTCCTAGTTGTAGCAGTAGCAGTAGCAGTAGCAGTGGAAGCCATTGTTCGTTTGGATTGGCTTGGCTTGGCTTGGCTTGGTTTCCTGGCGTGACGTTTTGGAACTTCTTACTGGTCGGCGTTACTGTACACGTAGCGGTGGATTTCGTTGTGGATCATTGTTGTCGGGTGCATGCAGGCACTTCGATGAGTGGCGATAGTCAATAGTAACAATCAATGCGACACAATACACTACGAGTAACTTACTCGTACCGGTACGAGTACTCGTGCCAAAACTACGGTAAATATTTAAAAACTGCCAGACCAAGGACAGATGATGATGAATGAGGGTGACAGGTGACAGATGATGATCGCGATGCGTCGTCTGTTTCCGTTTCTCCTCGGAGTTCAAACTTGTTCTCTTTGCCGTGCGCACCCCGCAACGAATGATGATTTAGGATTTAGGGGATCCAACAAAAGTATCGTAATTATTCATATTTTTCGTGTTTTTGACCACCACTCACCCCTGTGTTGTACAGTATGCCCCCTTTATTTGTTTTTAGACTGGAGCTCGATTGGGAGGATTGGGATGTACCGTAGGTACAGTGGAAGTAACTCATTTCCTATCCGGGGAAGCTCCTACGAGTAGTATAAGCACTCGTACTTGTATGTACCCTGTAGGGGAGGAGCAGTCCAGTCACCGAGAACGACAGACACAGCGTTTCGCCATCGCTCGCTCGGTCGTGGTGTGCCATCACGAAGGGCAAAATTAGGAATACATAGTGAAAGATACATAATTATGACTTCGTCCTGAAACGCAACTTCAAACCCGATGCCACGAGCTGTAAGCAGCCCTGTCTGTCAATTTCCATCCAAAAATATTGGAACAAGCCACAAAGCAAAAAAAATATCCATCCCTGTACTCATACGCTAAGATACTCGTACCGGTAGGCTACAAGTAATAATAATAAGAAGAAGAACGACACCGCACACCCGAGCCCCCGGTGACGACAAAATAATCCTTCGTCCAGAGAGAGAGAGAGAGAGAGAGAGACAGACAATACGCGGCACCCAATCAAAATGGCAAACGACAACACCGCACTCACACTCACACTCACACGCACACTCACGGGGTGTCTCATTGCGGGGCTCGTGGCCGTTTTCTGCTGGTTCTGTTTCGCCCCCGGGCGACGGCGCACACGGGACGGGTCAAACGACGAGCGTCCCAAGAAGGTCGTGTACGCCTTTTTTCATCCCTACGCCAGCGGGGGAGGGGGAGGGGAACGGGTCCTGTGGAAAATGATCCAGTTCTTGCAGTCTCTGGACTCCCACCGAGCGCTCCGGTGCGGAGCCGCCAGCGACAAACACAAAGACGACGACGACACCGTCGAAATTGTCATCTACACGATCGATCCACCGTCGACCCACGAGCGAGATTTGCGGCTGGATGCCGAGCGACGGTTCGACGTCAGCATTCCCAAACCGGTCCGTCTCGTGTCCCTCGAAGAACACAAGGATTGTTTGTCGCCCCGTCCGTTTCTTTCCATGGTGATGGAATCCTGGGGGACCATGAGACTGGCCCGGGAAGCCCTCCTGGCTACACTCGGGGAGGCAAGCAACAAGAAGGAAGACCCGAACACCAGCACCAACGCCAACGCCAACGCCAACACCGATTCCGAATTCATCTTTTGCGACACCACGGGATGTGCCTTTACGTTTGTGGTGGTGTGGTGGATGCGCCGTTGTTTCCCAGCGACGACCACGACACGCATTCTAGCCTACGTTCACTACCCGACCATATCCACCGACATGATGGCGTGGGAGTGGGAACGAGACAGGGACAACCGGTCCATCCAACGCAGGATCCGAACGTGCATCAAACTCGCGTACTACTACTTTTTTGCCGTGGCCTATGGCCTCACCGGATCGCTGGCGGATCTGGTTATGGTCAACTCGACCTGGACCTACAACCACATCCACGCTCTGCGGCGATTCGGAATGAGGGACCGAAAACAAAGACAACCGATCGAAATCGTATATCCCCCGTGCCGCGTTCCGGATCGGGTGGACGACGACCACAGCGAAAGCAACGACGAACAGCTACAACAGCAGCAGCAGCAGCAGCAGCAGCAGCGAGAGAACACCATAGTTTCCATTGGACAATTCCGACCGGAAAAGAACCACAAACTGCAGATCGAAGCTCTTTCCGTGCTACTGAAAACACACCCAGAAATTTGCACAACAGCAGACGACAAAAAACAGTCCTCACCGGTAAAACTTCTGTTGATCGGGAGTTGTCGGAACGATGCCGATAGGGGCCGGGTGGAAGAACTCCGCAAGATGGTCAAGGACCTCGAACTGGGAGACCACGTGGTCTTCAACATCAATCCGCCCTACTCGGAACTGCAGGCATCCATGTTCCGGGCCAAGATCGGCATCCACACCATGCGGCAGGAACACTTCGGGATCGGGATCGTCGAGATGATGGCGGCGGGGTTGCTGACCATTGCCCACGACTCGGGCGGCCCCAAATCGGACATTGTCCTACCCGGCAATGGCAATAGAATGGCAATGGCAATGGCAATAGCGATGCGTGTGCTGCGGAGGGAACCGCGACGGGATTTTTGGCCACCACCGCCGAGCAATACGCCGAAGCCATGCACCGGGCCCTCGCCACGAACGACGTGGACGCCGAAGCCATGCGGCGCCGGGCCCGGACCTCCGCGACGCGGTTTTCGGACGCCGCATTCGACCAGCGCCTGGAGCGGGTCCTGCCGTTGCTGTACCAGTATTCCTAGTAAAACGAACGACGAAACGAATACCGTAACGAATACCGTAACGAATACCGTAACGTACACTATCCATCTCTGTCGAAATGCAATAACTCGGGCTGCAGATGCGCTCAGGAGAGTATGTGTGTGTGTGTGTGTGTGTTGTATTTATTGTTTTAATATCCACCCGAGTTCCGATAGAGCCATTGAATTGATGATTATGCCCAACAATGCAGTGTGCTGACTTGGTAGGCTGTTAGATTACGCATTCCTTTTGTTTTTATTTTGAATGAAGGAACAATGGCACTGCCCCATCCAAACAAAAATTTGCTTTCTAGTGTTGTTTGCGATAAAAAATTCCTGAAAAATCGGCAATTACATGCCGGTAGAACGGTCTCTCCTGAGCTTCCTACTACTACTACTGTTCTTGCGGTTGGCAACAAGAATGCTTTTTGTCCCAGTGTAGGTAGGAAACCCATGCACTATTTTTTAATGTTCCAGGGTCCTGTAGGTGACCAATGGGAATTAGAATATACTCTTTCTTGCTGATAGCTGATATCTGGTACTATACCTACCAGAACAAGTCTGGGACTTGCCTCTGTACCAGCCATCTCGGGTCGTGGGCGAGCACTGACACTGACTCTCTTGCAGCTCTTGCAAATGGGCTGTGGTGGTATTCTCTATTTTTCGATTTTTTCAACAGAAAGGCGCGCGAACATTTCGTTTTCACACAAAAAAAAAATGGTGTGGAATAAAGAATTTTCCTTTCTCTGTTTTTGACATGAGTGCGTTGGCTTCCAAGTTCTGAGTTCTGTTTTCCTTCAATCTTCGTCTTCTTCTTCCCTTCTTTGTTCCGTCTCGGGAGTGATCCATCGGTGCCCGGTACGTACCGTACCGGTACCATACTAGGCGGGAGTGGGATCCAAAAAATAATAATATCATATTCAATCCATCATTCGTCCACACATCCACATTCGCACGTCCCACAAAATCATATCGTACCGGGAACAGCCGAGTCGGATACCACCGGTTCGTACTCGTCCCTCATCTAAGATATCCATCAGTCAGTAATCGTTGCGGTGTGCGGATCATCTCGTTCAAAGCAATAACTTGTACTTGACTTCTTTTTCAAACTTCGTCGCCGAAAATTTAGTGTGCTACGGTACGATACAATTCATTCGGATCTTTTTGAAGCTACGGCCTTCTTGCACGAGATAGAAGCGCAACAGAGACACAATGCATTCGGTTTCGGTTTTCCTTTTGCTGCTGCACGTCCGTGTTGCCCGGGTTTTATCATTTACGAGTACGACACAACAGCAACAGCAGTCGGTGGGGATATCTGGCATGCTAGAGAGGAGGGAGTTAAACTTGCTCTCGCACGATGTTGGAGTTACAAAAGCTACGGGGAAGCCGTTGTTCCAGGGAAGAAAACGATATCGCGTCCCGCTCAATGCCGAACCCACACCGAATGGAGGCGGAGGCGACGGAGAAAACAAGGACAAAGAAAAAGCGCCGAGGAAAACAGCCTCTTACGATTTGGGTGTCGGAAAGAACCTCCCTTTTGGATCACCCGCGAATGGCAGTGGCAGTGACAGTGACAACAAGATCGATCCAAAAAATCCGCAGTGGAACGTTCCGGAAAATCCAAACAGCCCGTCGATGGAGAGAAGCCTGGCGAAAAGCGTAGCAGAACAGTTCAGGTACACAGTGGGCGATGAAAACGTAGATCCCCGCAGAGTCAGACGCATGGTTGCTCGGACGGATACATCGAACAACCTGCGAAACGCACTGTGGCACGAAGAACATTACTCCAAAAAAGCCACACCACAGCCTTCGGTTCCGACGCATTCGCCGCCATCGCAAACCAATTCCACCGATTCCGGAGACTTCAACAATAACATGTGGCTCCCAACGGACAGGGGTGAGGGGGAGGGCTCGATCCGAAAACCGGAACTTTTCTATCCGAACATTGACTTGTCGATCCCACCCTCGGTGTACGATCCCGAAACATCCAAGGACGTTGTTTGGGATTTGATGCGATGGGAAGCTTATCAGGAGGCGCAACGGGAACCGCTCCTGGTCAGTTTTTTGTATTCGTCAATTTTGAATCACGACAGTCTCGAATCGAGCTTGGCTTTTTTGTTGGCAAACAAACTGTCGAGCGCGGCAATGATTTCCACACAGGTTCAATCCTTGATTCTCGATTCGTTCGACAAGGACCCCTCCATCGGGCGCGCCATTCGCGCCGATATCATGGTAAGTGCTGTGCGGTTTCGTTTGCTATCATACCGTGCATCGAATTCGTAACAGGGCCCGTCTTTGGCCCACCACTGTGGATTTTTCTAAAAAATTGTTCTTGCCGATTCGAATGTTGAATACGTGTATGTGTATGGTGCGATCTCCATGATTGTCACCAAAAGGCCGTGCGAGATCGGGACCCAGCCTGCACCTGTCTTCCGGACGTATTTTTGTATTTCAAAGGATTCCATGCGTTGCAAACCTACCGCGTTGCCCATGCCATTTGGAAGAATGGCAACAAACAGGTATTGGCGCATTATCTTCAATCGCAAATGTCGCAAACGTTTCAAATCGATATCCACCCGAACGCAACGCTAGGTGAGTATAGTTTTGTCGGGAGTGTGCTGCTGTAGGGTGATTACGAAATACGCTTATGAGACGATGTTCTTCGCGTGCTCAACATCAACAATACCGTTCTCTCTGTTACTTTACCACTCACTCGAGGCAGGTAGTGGAATCATGTTGGACCACGGGACTGGTAAGTGCAGTGAAAGAAACGCTGCTTTTAGCCGTTTGCCTTTGAAATAATGTGACTCTCAAAACCATAAAATCCTTTCGATCGTTTCACCGTTTGCTTCTTTCGTGAAAACAGGTATTGTCATTGGCGAGACGGCTCATCTCGGTCACAATTGTTCGATTCTACACCACGTGACGCTCGGAGGATCGGGGAAGAAAGGCGTTGATCGACATCCAAAGGTAAGAAACACCGAAAGTTTGTGTTATTGTCAAATCAAATCCATTGGTAGGTGATGAATTTTCAGAACTGATTCTATTCGCTTGTCACAACGAATCAACGTTGCACAGGTAGGGGATGGAGTTTTGCTTGGTGCAGGATCAAGTGTTTTGGGAAACATCAAGATTGGAGATGGGTGCCAAGTTGGCGCCGGAGGACTTGTCATTACAGATCTGCCTCCACATTCGGTCGCGGTTGGTGTTCCCGTGAAAATAATTGGAAGTTTTGTCGATGTCACCGAGCAACCGAGCATTGAGATGAACCAAATGATGAATCAACCCTTTTTGTCCGAGGGTATATGAGTTTGCATCGAAGCAAAGAAACTATCCCTTAGGATACCAATCATAGCTCGAATGGATGGCATTGCATCGAAAGTCTTGGACCTCTCGGTCTCTTTTCAAACAAAGTAGTAGATAGGTAAAACTCGACCATTCCTCGGAACACTTTCATTGTGACGGTATTCGACTCTACTGATAATTCCACCAACGATCAGGTCGGCACGCGTTGGTCGACGCCACTCACGAGCCTCGTTTTCGTTTTCCTCCGCAGTTTTTAGAGCGCTCACTTTTGTTTGACAACTTGTGTAGCGATAGTTTCTTGTAAACACCTCACCCGGAGGACTCTATCCTACCCATTGGTGATTTGCTTACGTGTAGTTAATATTGTTATCGGTTATGTCATTGGTGATACCATGTGCGTCTGCTCTTTCGGTACCAGATGAAATGCGCTCCTTACGAGAAGCTCTCTGGCATTCAACGAGTTATCGTCGACCATATCCAAAGCACAACAACAAGTCGTGTCGTGATCTTTGAATTTATTCTCATTGCGTTCCATTACTTCGCTGCTCTTGTGGCCTCCCTCTTGAAAACAAAACATTCAGAATTTGCGTACACGTACCGGTATATACCGTGTTTTGTTGAATTCATCTTTCGATATTTGCACTACACGCATTGTGATCTCATCCGAACTATCATCAAATTGGATCCCCTCGATTTGCGGCTGGAGCCATGACGCGTTCGAACGAATCAATCTTCGTTTCTGCCTTGACGCGCGTATAGTTTTTGAGCTTCCGGTTGACTTCCGTTTCATGCCGCATGCACTTCGAAAGGTTTTATTACTATGCTTCTGCTGTTCCATTCAAATTTCGTATGATAGAATTACGATGCTTCAAGCGAAAATCTCCCTTCTTCCTGAAGGTGTATGGTGTCTTGTGGATCTGTCGTCGTCAATCTGGCAACTCGCAGTAACTCATCAGGTATCATACAAAAAGTGACCGATAGTTTAGTCTCGTGGTCGTGCTAAACGTACTGAGTACAATAAGCGCTACAAGTACTGATGGAAGATGAGCATTCTGCATCTGTGCGGGCAGGGGCAATAGTATTTTAGTCCCGATTTGAGATTGGTGCATATCCAGTCGTCAAGTCGAGTCCCGTTTCATGACAGACAGCTCATTCATTCACCTGTTTGTGAGCTGAGCTGTGAACTGTGCGTGAACTGCGTTCTGTTCCCCTCGTCGAAATATTGTTCTCGGTCCACATCTAGATTCTTTTTTGAAACCTGAAGAATCACATCGACAGCTGTCATTGCAGTGACGAGAAGGAACGGTTGAAAGGGAGCATATAAAGTCTGAGAATAGGCAGCGGCCGTATCTCTGCTTTTAATTGACAGTACAGAAGCGGATCTTTCATTATTTCAAGCACCATGCCAATTGCATCGCCTACAACGGCGATTAGCGATCCCGGCAATGGTGACACAAAAGTCACAGTCGATGACGACTCGGTCGAACACTCCGAAGCGCAGCAATCCGTGATCTTCGACAAGACCACGGAGAAGGGGGCAGCGAACGGTCTCTTCCAGGCATGTATGAAGTCTATACGATCGGCCCACATTTCGGCCAATCGACTTCGAGCCGCGCTTGTCCTGTCCGGTCTGTTTACGGACAAAACGGTATATCGGGAGGTGATTGCTCTGTTTTATGTTGCTACCGATACGATGGAAAAGAAAATCATAGCGATGAAAGAAAAGGAGGGAGATGAAATCTGTGACAAGCTCCTTTCTCTGGGATATCGTTTCGGCCCCCAATACGAAAAAGATCTCGCAACTCTGTACGGCGGCGACTCGGGCGACTGTAACAATTGGAAGGTCGCCGTCGAAAAGGTAGTTGAAAAAGCCACCGATGGTGCCAAGGCCTATATCAGTGACATCGAGAACATGTCGACGGGTGCCGAGTTGGCAGGCGCTGCATTTTGCTTGTGGGGCGCCTTGATCATCGGAGGAGGAGCGGCAGCCATGCCGCGGGTAGAGTCCTTGTGCGGAAAAGAGGCTTGCCACTTGTTTGCGTCGGTGACCGGACCCGGACGCGGCGAACGCAAGGCTAAATTCATTCGGTTGTGGGACAGCCTGGCCGTTCGGTCGGGGGACGATGACAACGACAACGACAGCACGATAGACGGAAACTTTGAGCGGATCATTACTGTTTCCAAAGACTGCATGCAGGGCAACAACGAGCTGATTGTGTCGGTCAAACGCAATCCCTGGTGGTTAAAATACATGGTTTCTGCAGCTGTGGCTATGGTAGCAATGAGTTTTTCTTACTTGAATGGAAAGAGTCCGCGAGAAGGAAAATAAGTTTTGTGATGGGGAAGGAATCAAAGCCCGGGAACGGAGCAAATGTAGTGTGATGTTTGTAGAACACTGCATTCAGCTATTTAGATTCAGTTCTGTATCACGTGGCATGATTAAAGAAAGTTTTGTCTTGTATTGTTTACTGAACAAAGAAGACGTTCTTTATATTATTGAGTTTTTTATTGGAAAGAAGAGTTGATCTGTTGTGTAGAGCGTTCAATCAAGGAAAACAAAACACAAAACTGTGAGTGCTGGGGTTGCTGACTGGTGTTTCTTATCCAGTTTGCCGCCAACAAAAGAACAAGCAGCTGTTGAATTTTACTCTACATTTTACATAGGTGTACCAGTAGTAGTAGGATTAGTTGTACGACTTACACTACCGTGCTATTAGCAAAAAATGGAATTTTAAGAAGTACTTGTACCATACATAGGAAATACCACAATTGTGGTATTTGATCTGGCACTACTGTGGCACGTAAGTAGGAATCAGTACGCTTAATGGTACATACCTCTAATGACTATTCCTACTATTTTTCTCTGTAGAAATCATGTGGTACCCCTCAAAAACAGAGGTATGGGGCGAATTTCCATACACAGTATTGTTGCATTTTTAGTGGTATAAGACTCCGTGTAACTCTTAAGGAAATACCACAAATACCACAAGTACTTTACATGACCGTTGTTCTTCAGTCTTTTCTTTCTAAGAAATCTCCCCTGAGGTGCTTGTTTCGTGACACACTTGTTTGCTCACTTTTTCAAAACGACGATGACAAATATGACAAATAACAAGTGCCGGTCCCCTCCTATTAGCAATGAAGGACATCAACTCCAACAAGATCCAGTGGTATCTTAAGAGCTGAATGGGGGCATTAACATTATTGGGAAGGACAGGCGCTGGCCTCCTTTGGGCCGGTCCTCTTGTTCGACGAGGCGGGGCCGGCGGTCATTTCCTTGTTGTTGCTGTTTGACAGGGGGGCGTTGGCGCTCTTGTTGTTCCTGGGGCAGGGGCATCATCTAGGGCTTCATCATCGTCGCCGCCGGCAACAGGCACTGTAACGTCAACATGTGTTCCATTGGCGCGTTGGGCTTCTACTTGATGACACGGTTCCATTCAAGGAGAGAGCTTTTGCAATACAACTTTGCGGATAACGCGTCATGGTTCAACGTTAAAATACTCACTGATTGTAATAGCTCGCAGAACGACCGCCCGATAACAGACCAAGCGTATGGGAAAACCAAGTGAACAGCAAACAAGAAGGCCTTGGGCGCCGTATCAAAGCATTTCATTCACTTTGGCCATGGTACAGGTGCAGTTGCATGCAAAATGCAAGAGGTGGATCCACAATACATCAAGATGATCAGAAATTGGAACCTTGACATCAGAGAAGATTGATATTCCTCAAAACTCCCACTGAAGGCTATGCGGGTCTTGGCTGGACATGGGCAAGACAAAGGCAGCTTCTTCTTGCCCCGATGTACCATCGGCTCACCTCCAGAGCTTTATCGTCAAGCGTTCCTGTTCCTTGGCAAGGCAATGGACACAATGAAGAATGTCTGCGAGAAGCCGACTGCTTCGAGCGTTCTTTGAGCTCCTGTTCAATTTGCAATGTGTCTAATGCTGCAGGATACCCCGGTATTGGTACACAAAGGGAGACAAAATTTCCTCTTCTCGTTGCCCGTTTTCAACACCAAATTGTTCCACACTTATCAAGTAGTAGTTGTTGAAAAGGTTATGGGAGCAGGAGATGACAAGGAGAGAGGTAGCTCAATCCAACAAAGTATGGATGTGGCGCTTCTGGGGTTTCACGACCGACTTCACAACATTCATTCTGAAGTCTATAATGTTTCAAAGGACATTACATGGATAGACGCTAAGGTTAGCAAATTTGAAGAGAAACAAGATGCCATCATCAGACAAATACACCATTACCTGCAGCACATGAATTCCTTTCATCTCCCAACAGAAGCAGAAGCAACAACAAGAACAACAATCAGCATGGCGGGTAGTAGTAGTACTAGTAACCTTTGAAAAACATTGATCTGACAGTATTCAGTGGTTTCCTCAATGTGGAAGGAGTGGTTCCAACTTGAGGACTTCAAAGAAGATAACTTCCCTAGAGGGATTACAGAGCTTGAAAAGATATTCAGCAATTGATGGAGGAAGCATTATAATGTGGCCGAGCAAAAGCAGTTCTCGTGACTCAAATGTATTATAGAATTCGTCAAGGGGAGGGTGATTCTGGAGAATCCTTAGAGGCAATTCTGGAGGAAGGCGGCGCCTTAACAAAGACAACAAAGACCACACTGACGTCACTCCACAACCATGTCCAGGAAGGCTAAGTCCTTTTGACCTAGTTAGTCCAACCACCACCACCACCACCAACCAATCAACAATCGATTTGTGGTCCATCCCCAAAGCATCAGCGAAAATGCTTTGAAAACGGTTTGACTTGTAGATTGTTGATTGGTTTTGCATTGTCAATTGTCGATTGGAGAGGAGAGTCATCGCCAATTGGAGAGCCAATTGGAGAGCTGATTGGATTGGAGAGGAGAGGAGAAGCCGCCGATTGGAGAGGAGGAGTTGATTCGATTGGAGAGGAGAGGAGTTGATTCGATTGGAGAGGAGAGGAGCCGCCGATTGGAGAGGAGGAGAGTCAATTGGAGATAAGAGTTGATTTGATTGGAGAGCCGATTCAGTTGGAGAGGAGAGGCCACGGATTGGAGAGGAGAGCCACGGATTGGAGAGGAGGAGAGCCACGGATTGGAGAGGAGAGAGCCGGTTGGAGAGCCAATTGGAGAGCCGATTGGAGAGCCGATTGTTGATTGTTCCGACAAATCCCATGATCAATTCCATTCGGCAATTGGAAGATTGTTTTGCTTAGCATCAGTTTAGTAGATTGGCGGAGGAGGAATCCCATGGCTGATTCCATTTCAAGATTATTTGGCTTAGCAAAGTTTACAGGGCCAAAAAAGATGCAGAGTTTAGTTCCAAATTTGAAATTTTGAGCACTTTGTTGCAAAAGTAGAAATTATGAAGTGGAATCACTTGTCATTTAGTATATCGCGTGTACGTAGTGGAATCATATGCAAATTGCAAGAAATTAAATTTCTTCCTTTTGCAAATCACTCCAAGCAATCTCAACCAATCGTGGAAATGGATCACATTTCTTTGAGTGTCGACGAATGCGTCATGTTTAGTTGAATATTGAAAAACAGAAATCATTTTAGAAAAAGTTTTAGGATTCACCTCGGCTGGTGATTTTAGTCCCAGTGGGTAGGGCTGTCTTAATTTATGTTCAATCTTTAGTTCTTCATATTGATATATAAAACTGAAGTGGAGATCACTCTTCAGGTTTGGGTTCGGGTTTTGGTCCGTTGGATAGAAGAGGTGTGGTACTCGTAAAATAAGTGTCATGCGATACTAAAATAAGTGCCCAGTACAGAAGCTACGCTGACTCCTGTAAAATAATTTGACTTACTATTAATTCATTCCAGTAATAATAACTGTGTTATAATACTCAAGTCAAGAATTGCGTGCAAGTCAGTCAGGGAGTCTGACTTTGACGCGATTCTGGTAATAATAATAATAATTATTATTATGGAGTACTTCGTACTCGTACTCTGTACCGCACTAGGGTGTGGGTAAGGGTATGAGTAAGGGCATTCGTCCTTTGTACAACGGTAAGAGTTTAGGTGTTAATTTCAACTCATTTTTCCAACAGGTTATGAGCTAGTACTTTTGTGTGGTGTTTCCCAGTAATGAAAATTTTTATAAAATAGCCACCTGTCACGGCTGGCTTTTCTCCATCAACAAGTCCAGGTAAATGTTGTCACTACATGAATAGAAGCATTAGTATGGGCTCTTTCAAATGGTGTATTTGTAGCTTATTTCATCATGCATGCTGGGAGATAGGAATACATTTTAGCACAGTACTAGTAAGCATTCTGTGTTTGTACCGTTTTGTTTTTGTTTGTACGTGGGAATAGATTTTTTGTAGCGCCGGACATGAAAGTTTTGTGTGTGTGTGTGTGTGTGTGTCTGTGTGTGTGTGTGTTTGTACGTACCATAGTGTGTGCGCATCATAGATTTTTGGAAGTGACAGGTACGAGTATGTGTGTAAAGTAGGGTGACCATTTTGAGACAGCTTTTTTTTTTTCGATCCCCTCCTACACCCATCGATTTGGGTCCTGTTAGTCTTATTGATCTTACTCTCCAGCTGGAACTTCTTGACCAAAGTAATCACCGCGCCAGAATTGGTAAGAGCAAGAGCTTTCCATAGATACCCAATTTGCAGGGGTTGCGCGCGCCGGAAACCCTTCGGACTTTATGATTCTTCTGGTCAAGAAAATCACGAAAAGTTTACAAAAAACTCCATTACCACACCTATCACAATACCAAGTGGTCTCAACCAACCCATTCCTTAACCACCATAGCATTAGAGGCGCCCACATTTGGTGGGTTCCCTTCCTTACAACAAGAACAACAAGACCTGCAAGTTTTGGATCAATTGGACGAGTCCTACAGGAGAAAAGAGCTTTAACAACACACAATCGAACTTGACGATGACGCCTTGTCGAAGCGCTCGCTCCCCCCCTGTCGCCCTACTAGGCGGCAACAACAAGTGACGCTACAGTGTAATTCAATTAGTAGTTTCTTAATGTTTATTTGTTATTCAGTGCTGTTAAAAGTAGTTGCAATTAGATGGAGTAGGAAGCAAAGAAGTGACGACGAGTACTCGTATTATTGAGTTTCGCAATAGAGGTTCGCAATAGAGGTTCATTACAAGTACTTCGTGTAATAAAGAGAGAAAAAACGGAAATTTCGATCAAAATAATCAGTCATGAGACCAATTTAGATCATGAGTGTTATATTGAACATTTGGAGCTGGTACAAATTCTACAGAGGCCTACTTTGTCTCTTCGTCATTAACACACATACTCGTACGAAGGCAGATATGTGTTAATTTCGGCGGTTCGCCGCATGTAGAAAATGTACCAGATTCTACGGTGTCATACCGAAATTAGCACCTAAACTCTTAGTACCGGTAAGATTACTCGTACCGTACGAGTACGGTACCTACCAGTATAAAATACTCCTCATAATAATCGAGATCATACGACTACTTCGACCTTCTATTCTGGTTTATTCTGGTGTTCTCAAGTACCTGTACTATTCGTACCGTCGTGGAATAAGGGACGATCGTACATTTGACTACATCGTACGAGTACTTGTACGGTACCGCGTCCAGGAGTCATAAAATAGAGGGGTGCGACATGACGAGTTTCCACTGAAACCATGATAGGAGGATTTTGGAAAAAACTTCCCCAGCTAAATTTTTAAAAGTATGTTTTTACTGCATAATGCTAGTAAAAAGGACAGTGAAACACCTGATTCCCAAAGGTACTTCCACTCACTTTCTGACCTTCATATTACATACACACCTTCCTTATACTCTTGAGAGACACATAGCAAGTGGCGTTTGGCTGTATTATTCATCTGTGGCGTTCTTGACAAGCACATGTGGGGTGACCACCAAACAATGGTTCAACGGTCTGTCTGTCATCTGTTTTTGCTGGTCAGTCCCACCAAAAATGATTCCAAACCCACAAACAGTCTGTCCGTTGTCCATTTTCGCTGGTCAGTCCCACCAAAAATGATTCCAAACCCATAAAAAGTCTGTCCATCATCCGTTTTCGCTGCTTTTTTCTCACAATATCTTGTGCTGTCTCTCTCTTTAATAAATACAATTCTGTGCATAATCAGCCCAAACAAGCTAAATATTCAGCTTCCTCACAAAAAGTTGGTTTACAGTGAACCCTGTAACTAATTTTAATATTGCTTTTTGATTGAGTTGCTATCATTTGAAAGTGTAGTAGTTTTACTAGCATTATGCAGTAAAAACAGGCTTTTAAAAATTTAGCTGAGGAAGTTTTTAACAAAATCCTCCTATCATGGTTTCAAGGACCCCCATTTTTTTCTTCTAGTATCATGCAGCGAAAACGGATGACGGACAGACGGCGTGTCGCACCCCTCTTATTTATGACTCCTGACCGCGTCTACAGTAAAAGGAATATTAGCGGCTACTGGTACAAGCACTCGTACCCGTACGTACGTACCGTACAAGTACGAGGTACAAAAAACATTGAGAGTACTCGTATCCATGTCTGAAAAATCTGATGACGCAGAAACCATTGGGTGACGACAGCGCAACAGAAGACAATAGCGAATCAGAACCAAGGACGATGGGGTGAACCAGTATCTTCCAAAATCTCTTCAACGAGTCACAACAACCTTAAAAAACATTTTTTTCTTTGTCCTTCCCATCGTCCCGTCGTTGGTTGGGTGTAGCGAGTACCGTACCGTAGTTTACCGGACAGTGGAAGCTCAAAAGCCTTCCAAAAAGGGGCGCCTTAAATACTCGTACTCGTACGAACCAATAGGCAAAGATTAGTATTATTTCGTCGGGCATCGGATCGCACCTATACCGACAAAAGATACTCAACAGGACAAGAAAACCAACACCTTTCTTCCTCGACTTGGCATCGGAATCAACAATGAAATTCTCCTCTTTGACGATAGCGGTCGTTCTGACCGTATCGGCTAACCAACAATACAGCGCCGAGGCTTTCACCAGCAGCATTTTGAGCCCGTCCTCGCGTGTTGGCTCCTCATACCTGAAAGTTGTCGGAAAATGATTCGGAAAATTTCCAACGACGACTCCTAGCTACGAGACTGAAACAAAACAACAGCGGTGACAACGTAAGAAGCGATAGCAGCAGCAGCAGCAGCAGTGATAATGACGGCGATAGCGACAAAAAGAACGACAGTGTTCTCCTCGAAGATGCCGACGGGCTCGGAGTCGCTTTCCAAGAAACTGAAAGCGCCAAGACTGCGGTCGAAGGATCTTCGTCCGAAAGTAATGCCGGTTCCGACTCGGTCGTCCTGCTCAACGGGGACGTCGCCGACGCTGATTTTGTTGAGCAATTGATGAACGACATCGAGATTGAATCCGAGAAAATTCGTTCAAGAAATTGTGGAGGAAGAATGCTTAATCGACGAAGAAACCGGAGGTGCAGCCGACCCACTCTGTGCGGATGAGGAACAAGCTCGCGGATTCCGTGCCAGACTCAAAAATCGCATCACCAACACAATGCAATCGTTACGAGGAATTGACGAAGAAAAGACTGGTTCCGATGCTGATGCTGATAGTGAAGGGGAAGAAATTGACGGAGACATGCTTGAAGAGGGTTGGTTCAAACGAGGAGAATCTTCGGCCTTGAGGCGAAACGGAGAAGTATGGAAGTTCGCTTTGAAATGCGTCTTCCGATGCCTCAAACCACGCTCGATGCGCAAAAAGGGAGCTACTGACGAGGAAATCAAACAAGCACAAATTGATGCTGCCACCTTCATCCGAGATGGGTTGCTGACACTTGGACCGACATTCGTCAAACTCGGTCAGGTTATTTCGACACGTACCGATGTTCTTCCCACAACATTTACAGATGTTCTCAAGACATTGCAGGATGATGTCCCTCCGTTCTCCGGAGCTCGCGCGAAGGAAATCATTGCCAAGGAACTTGGTGCCCCAACCGACGAAATTTTCACCGACTTCTCGGAAACTCCACTCAAGGCCGCCAGTTTGGGACAGGTACACACTGCTTATTACAAGGGGCAAAAGGTAGCCATCAAGGTGCAACGAGCGGGTCTAAAAGAACTTTTTGATGTAGATTTGAAAAACTTGAAAAAACTCGCTGTTCTCTTGGATAAGTTTGATCCAAAATCCGATGGCGCTGATCGGGATTGGGTCAGTATTTACGAAGAATCTGAACGTCTGCTATACCTCGAAATCGATTATCTCAACGAGGCTGACAATGGAGAACGTTTCGCCGAAGACTTCAAGGACATTGACTACGTGCGTGTTCCAGAGTTTTACCGTGATCTTTCGACGCCTCGCGTCTTGACCATGGAGTTCGTAGAATCCCTCAAGTTGACAGATATCGAGAAAATTGAATCATTGGGATTGGACCGAGAGTTGCTCGCAAAACGAACCGCCGACGCCTTTTTGCGACAAATTGTCGAGACATCCTACTTCCGTAAGTTGATAAATTTGCGCTGGCGTGTGCATTATTTTTTCCGAACCTTACTCGATCGATACGTTGGCGCCGCAGCAAAAAGCTTACAAATGTGAGTCTTCTTCTTTTTCCCCAATGTTGTCAACACTTCGCAAATAAAATAGACTGTGATCCCCATCCTGGTAACTTGTGTGTGGATGACAAAGGAAATTTGGTTTACTACGATTTCGGCATGATGGACGAACTCAAACCGAACGTGCGAGAAGGGTTCCGTAAATTTTGCACTGCGCTGTTTGCCGGAGGTCCAATGGTAAGCGACGGTACGCTAGCCAAAAACGCCAAGCAATTGATCGATGGCGTCGAAGAAGCAGGTGTTCTCGCGCGTGGTTCCGATCGGTTGGCTGTGGAGAAGCTCGCACGGTATTTCATGAGGGCTTTCAAGAACAATCAAATTGGAAAGTCGTCAGCAAATATCAAACAAACATTGGGTGTGGATCTTCAAACCTTGACCGAAAACGACTCTTTCCGATTCCCCAGTACCTTTACATTTATTTTCCGTGCCTTTGCTTCGGTAGAAGGTATCGGTAAAGGGCTAGACGAGAAGTTCGATATTGGAAAACTGGCACAACCTTTTGTTGAAAAGTTCACAGATGCACAAAAACCATACGAAAGTGAAGCGACAAAGAAATTGTCTATCTTCCAAAGGGCGACAGGTCTTAATACGAAGGACATCGAAACAGCCGTCACATCACCGAGAAAGATCGCATACATTGAGGACACTCTTCGCTCTATGGAGGAAGGTACACTCAAGATTCGGGTTCGTTCATTGGAAAACGAGAAAGCTTTGGAACGCATGGCCTTGACTCAACAACGTACAGAGAATGTTTTGATTGCCACCATGCTGTTGAATGTTGCAGGATTTGCATCAAAACGCGTGGTTGCCGGAGCTGGATACGCAGGATTTGCTTTCTTTTTGTTCCAGGCCTTCATGGCGAGCACAAAGGTGAAAAAGTTTGACAAGACGCAGGCGAAGTTCGTACAGACGAAGTTCAATGGGGAAGAAGAGGAGTAGATCGCCGGCGGTGATGTTTAAAGTCTGGCAAGTTTAACTCTGCACTGACCTAGGCAAAACGAGCTTTATTTCAGGTCGGCTTTTCTGTTGAATCGTCAACCTAAACACTGTATATTATACACTTTTTGACGATGGTCATTATAGTATTGAAATATAACAAAATAATAAACCCTGTTTGTTGCATCCGTGATATCAGCCGTACTTAAGCTATTATTTGTACCGTGAATTACTCCCAATAGATCTGACCCCAATCCTTTCAGTATTCAATACGCCTATTTGCGACCTCTTTTTTTCCTTTCTGTATTTGGAAGCAACTTGATGCTGTCAACGGTTATTCCGTCTTCCGCCCTGATTTCCCATGGAAAATGAATGCAAAATTATGAGAAGGGAAGTATTGAATGAGAAAAACACGATGATGCCACCCATTTTTTGTTCGATACATCACCCAACAAGGAAACCTATTGAAATACGATCGAAACTTACCCGCTACCCTGCGATGAGTCCCTTTTGGCCTCGACTTCTCTGACAGAAAAGTACACTAATAGATTGTCAAGTTGCTGTGTACACAGTTTTGTCTGAGGCGATTCCTTGACAGTGTCTTGTGTCGCCGTGTTCATTTCCTTCTGTTCGGTTTCTATGCCATCGGAACTTGAAGACACAGTCGACTCTACATCAAATCTCGATCGAACACGCGCTGCTCGCTCGGCTTGGGAGCGGCCAGTTCGAGCCTTTCGTGTTTGATGAGAGCTTCTGACGTCAATGCTCAAGACTTGCTCTATTACTCTCAAAGTCGTGTCAATAGTGCTATCATCACTTCCGTTTTTATCGCAATAGCAATGAGCACCATAAAACTCTAAAGCTTTGGCATCTTCTCGTAGTATTTCTCGCAATTCGTTCTTCGCGTTTTCCGTAATGACAACACTACGTTTTGTGGCCAACCCTCCCTCGACCCATTCGGGAACTCGAGGTGGCGGAAGTTCAAGAGCTTTAGTTGAAGCACCGAATTCCTCGGCTTCATTTGATGGGTATGGTGGAGACTCAGATGCTTCGTTTGGCATTTCCGGAGACAAGGGTGGATTGGTGGTAGCCTTGACAAAAGCATTCACAGAATCGTAAACTGGCACGTAAGGTTTGATGTCTAGGACAGGTGTTCCATCAACGAGATCAAGACCGCTCACGTGGAGTGTCACATCATGCGGCCCATGAACTTGGATCCGGTCGAGTTTGCACAAGGTAATCCCAATTGGATTGTGCCTGTGAGGTGATCTAGTGGCATATATTCCAACTTTTTTGCCGCCCAGAGCAGGCGGAGCAATCTTGGATTTGAAGCGTCGTTCTTTCTTGGCAGATTGCGTGTTCAAGTGAAAGTGAAACAAAATCCAAATGTACGAAAACTCCTCGAGGCCACTCACTGTCGCGGCAGTCGATGAGTTGCCAATCTTGTCCAATTCAATCCGTCCGCGAGCATCGGGAGCAAGGAGACCTTGACGAGGAGTACCAACACACAGTCTGTAGATGGATCGGATGACTCCTATGCGCATCACGGCAAGGTCGTTCTTTTCATCCTCCTTCTTCTCTTCCTTCTGTCCATTTTGCTTGAGATTTCGTTCTTGCGAATCAAGGTTCTTTCCTGCGCTTGGGCCCTGACTATCTGACGTCAACAAAACATCTTCACTTGTCTCTCGTTTGTTCACATCAGAGATTTGTTCCTCTTTTGGATCTCGTTTTTCACGCGCAGCTCTAGATTTTTCTGCTTTTAGTGAGTCCAACTCATTTTGCAGATCTCGCGCTTTTTTTAACGACAGTGCAGATGCGATAACAGCGATTGCGCTGACCCCTGCCGCTAATGCAACAACATTGCTGTTTGCAATCATATTTTCCAGAGGCCGATAATCCTCTTGTACGGCCAGGATTGTGGGACAAAAAGTGGATGCGGTAGTGACCCCCGTCGCCACAGCTATGCACCTATGGAACGATGGAAATTTCGGGTACCGTGGTCTTCGACAAAAGGATTGTGACGGTGGGGGGAGCGCAGGGGGCGCCGACGACAACTGCGAAAGCGGAGTTCTGACGGCAAAATGCCAAGCTTCAACTGGATTTGTGAACGACAACAGACCGACACAGAAGTAACTGATGAGGGAATATGTAAGGTTCAAAAGTTGCCAACGAAGTAATCTTGCCATTTGCTTCGTCGATTCATTCTTTCATTATTTAATACTACGGGGTACGGTACGAAGTAGTTGATGCTGTGTTTGTTGTGTACGGTAATCTTACCGGTACCGTACTATGCATCGTTCCACGTTTTGTTGGTTGTTGCTGTGAGACGTGAGATCCTCTCGGCATTTTGGGAGAGTTGATGGCTGTGGCGCAGTCATTCGTTAGCACCGGTATGGTGCACGTCTGGAACAAAACTTAAATTTTCATAATTTTCAACCAAAATGTTACGCAAAATAGTTGTAAATATATTTTACGACAACATCAACAACAACAACAAAATACAGAACCTGTACGGTAGGGGAATAATTTCGTAGTACGTACGGAGTAAGATACATACGAGTACAAGCACGAGTAATTACCGGTACTCGTACCGTACTACGAGTTGAAGCTGTGACAATCTACAAATCGAAGAGAGCTTGTCACCAAAATTGCAACGTAGTTCGTAGAACGTTTCAATCCAATGGATCTATTTCAAAGCGCACATACAGTAATGGATGACCGGGCAAATAATGATATCAAAATGTAAAATACTGCCTTTATGAAGCACAAGTGGAAAAGTACTACTCCGAACTCCGCACCTGCTTCTAATAATACTTCGTAATATTATTGTATGCATTATTATCACTCTATTGTTACATGCTAGTCTTTTCTGACGATGTAATCACCGTCGTTGAGTGTTTATCATCTAATGATTCTTCGTCTGCATTATTATTATTTACAACATGATATGGCTTTGATGTTCGCCGTTGTCGCAGCTCAGAGCGTTGTTGCTTATACTGTGATATGTACTCGGGGTTTACGGAATCATCGCCACTCATGAGTATTAGACCGCCGTGGTACGATGTATCTAGTCCAACAATTTCTTCAAGTGGATCCGATCGGAACCATCCTTTCCAGTCCAACCATACAAAGAATGGCATCATGACAACTAAACACCAGGACAGGATGAATAGAATGCCAACGATCTGTGCTGCTAGCAATCGAGCATCTCCGTTCTTTCTCGCTAGGGAATAAAACCATCCAACGTGAGCGACTTCTGTTCCGTAAGTCATATCCAAGTATCGGGGGGATGCCACAAATCCAACCGCGAGCATGCCCCAGATGCCATTGACCATGTGAACGGGTATCGCATCAACTGCATCATCCAACCGAAGTCTTACGAGGAGGTTACTCCCGCCGATGTAGAGGAAGCCCGAAATGGCTCCGATAAATACTGCAGCCCATGGTTCCACTAATTATAGAAGAATCGATGTAGAAAAAATGGTGTAGATACATGATGTTAGCAATCGATTCCCGGATCTCTGTAATTGGATCCATTGGCATCGTTCAACAACTCACCGACACCGCATCCTGCTGTTATAGCAACCAATCCACTCAAACTTCCGTTCATTGCCATTTTTAAATCGAAAATTGGTTCTCCCAACCGCCTCTCCAGAATAAATAAATTGGTGAACAAAGCAACCAATCCGCCCATTCCACCAGACAGTGTTGTATTGACAGCCGAAAGTGACACCAAGCGTCCATGATCATCGGAAGTTGCAATCAGAGCACTTCCTGAATTGAATCCATACCATCCGAACCATAATATAAACGTACCAAGCATCTGAATGCGAGCATATGTTTAATGAAATACGAAGTAGTGAATGGAACCATAGATTATCCCATACAAATACGGAAATAGGAGAAATTGTTGATGCATTAGAGGAACGTGGGACGCGACGGGAATATATTCGTCAGACGTATACTTCTATTTCTCTATGGACACTGCACACCACACCATTCCACATTACGTACCTGCAGAGCTATGGAATGACCGGGGAATATATTTGGTTTTTCTAAATTCCGCCCTTCGTCGTCGTGAAACCGTCCGCGCCGAGGCCCCAGAATCATAGTTGCAAAGAGAGCCGTGCATCCTCCGACTAGATGCACGACACCACCTCCCGCGAAATCTACAACTCCACTACCAAACAGTTTGTTTTCTTTTGCCACATTGGATGTCAAGAATCCGTGTGGACTCCATATGGCGTGAGAGACAACCGGGTATACAAATCCGGCTAGAACCAACGAGTAGCAAAGATATGCTGACATTTGACAACGTTCGGCGAGGGTTCCAGCTACAATAGTAGCAGATGCTGCAGAAAAGGCGTATTCGAACATCCAAAAGGCGTAGTCGTCAACGCCCATCAGGAAAAAATTGGTGGTTCCAATGAATCCGTTTGGATTGCTTCCATCTCCAAAAGCAAAGGCATACCCGAAGGAATAGTACGCGATCGCAGCACCGCACTGTTTCCGTTGGCAACATGACACGGATAGAAAACACAATGGGATAAAAAGGGGATGAGATTTGCGATCTGCGATCTGCGATTTGCGACAGAGAGAATGATCTGTTCATCTACTACACGAGTACCGGTATGCCGAACTTGTGTTCAGTTTGCGTGCGAGCTAGCACAATTGTAGCAGGGAATGAATGACGTTCTAAACTCACCGCATCCAGTAGATTCTTCAACATGCTGTTCCCTACATTCTTCTTTCTGACACTGCCAGCACAAATCATCGCAAATCCCGCTTGCATGAAAAACACTAGAGCCGCACTGTATACCAAGAAGATTCGGCTTGTATAATCCTCGTCTTCTTCGCCTCTGCTAACTAGCTTCTGGATGATGCATTTTAGTTTGGCATCTTCTCCTCCATCTCCCGAATCTTTGCAGTCTTCGTATATCTCATCGGAACGCACTGACATCGCAATGCTCGTGGAAATAATGATGATACGATGTGTCCTCGCTTTGCTGATTCTAAAGTAATTGTCGGGAGCAATTTGGTAGGTACAAGTATCGTAGCTAACGCTTCGGTGCAAAGAAAGATACTGCCAGCGAAACGGTGAGGGTTCAGACGCTGCGGACTCGATACGGTACGTAATACAATCTTACCAGTGCACGTTGAAATCGTCGGATGTGCACTTAGGAAAAGAGGAATAAACAAAATACCGGTGGCGTTCTGTTAAAGAAATCAAGACATTATTTCCGCGCACTTATATAACATACCGTAGTGCTATCAAATACGAAGTAATACCATACGAGAAAAACTCGTCGTTGGATTTAGACGCTACTGGTACCAGTTGACGGTGAGACTGATTGCTTTCCTCTGTGGAATATTGAAGAATTGACGTCGATGAAAGTTCAATTTGGGAGAGTTGAAGACCGGTTACAACTTCCGCTTGGATTTTGGATGTTTGTGACGTCCCGGTTACCGTTCGCAAACGACAGGCGAAAACGAGCCTCATCGATTATTACTCATCTTGCATTTTCATGGGGAAAGAAGCGACGATGCCATTTCATTTCGCGACGGAGTACATCCAGGCAATAATAATTAGATGAAATTTGAAAATGGAGGTGTTCATTTTAATGTAATTAAGGGTTCCCGAGTTGGGGATCGTCAAGGCCTATCACGAAAAGAGGGATAAATAAAAATAAATAATAGTGTAAGCAACAACACTTAATTATCTTCCCTTAGAAAGAAAGAATATGGAAACATTCCTTTCGTTCTCAGTGCGTACCGGTACTATCTTTTTTCATCAGTTTTTGTATTGCCGTCAAAACTGAGTTTCGCCACTAGTGAGGTACAGAACATTAAGAAAACGTAAAAGGTTAAGTAGCTTTTTCATTCCTCTGATGATGATTGTTGAACTCTAGAATCCCGAATCGTTGTTATGAGATACGAGTATTAAATACCCGCTACAACAATTCGCCTGATGATGATTGTTGAACTCTAGAATCCCGAATCGTTGTTATGAGATACGAGTATTAAGTACCCGCTACAACAATTCGCACGATTCATTTACAAAAAATACTTCGTAGTACGGAGTACTAATAATAAGAGATTATTATTAGTATGTCAGAGCAGTGTCCGACACCGCTCTTAGCGAAATGGGCATAAAAGTAAGGGTCGAGATCTCTGACACACTTAGATAACCACTTTACAGTAAATCCAACCAATCAAATTCAACCATTTATCATGTATGCGCATGTGTGCGCATGTGCGCGCAATGTGGGTTTGATTCGATGTGGGATTGGATCGAACCAATGAAATGCAACCATACCGTGAGAGTACACAAAAAAAACGCAACTTAAAATGCAACAGTACACAAACCATGTAGAAGTCTACAGAGGTAACGTTTGGTGAGCACTCCGCACCTTTTTGTGTAACACTCTAAGTATAAAAAAAAAATCGTCGGAACGTTGAAAACTCACTAAGACAAGAGTGCTCACAAGACAGATCAAAAATCAACCATTCTCTTTCCGAGTCAAGGTACAAGAAGATGGAAGTACATGTGTACAAATAATACTGTTATCTATTACTTCCATGTTACACGACCCTGACATCGACTTAGACAGGTGATCGATCGAACCCGCCGCACCTTCAATACTCCACAAGACCAGCAACAAGACCGGCAACAAGAACAAGACGACAGGCAACAAGACAGTTCCAAAAATTGACCATTCACTTTCCGTGCTGAGGTACAAGAAGATGGAAGTAAATGTGTACAAATAATACTGTTATCTATTACTGACATGTTACACGACACTAACATCGACTTAGACAGGTGATCGATCGAACCCGCCCATGATTACAGCACTCACTCACTCGACAACACACCGGAAAATGAAAAAACTTGAACTAAAAAACAGAGCTTATCAGCAACAACAGAGGGGGATCCCCTATCCAACAAGCTCCTCCTCCTCTTCCTCCATTCAACCAACAAACAAATCGATCAAACCAACGTACAACAACAAATTGATAGGACCAATGAATCGATCGAACGAATCAATCGAACGATCCCCGTTCGATTGAATGGAGGATCGATCAAATGAATCCATCCAGCAGCAATTGCTGCTCATTGAAGTACCGGATTACCCCCACGGCGTTCATCTGCCCTCATTGCCTTGATTAGCTTTGTGATGGACACGTCACCATAAGCACGCTTGATCTTGCTGATGGCAGTGTTCACATCATTGCCACGATTCAAGAGCCTCTCCATACAACTCCACACAACTTTCCTGTTGGAATACTTGAACTTCACTCGCCCACGCTCAGCTGCAGTGAACTCCCTTGCTGGCTTCCTCCCTCCTATTCCATTTTGGTACTCATCCCACAAGGCTTGGATAGTTCTTGGAGTGGCATACAAGGTTGCAGGCCGCTGCCCCTCTGGAAGACCCGGAGCCGCGTCCACTACAGCCGGCCCTCTCCCTCCTCCTCCTCCTCCACCAAATCGACGCGCCGGCGCCATTGCAATCCCCCTACAGATCTGTTGCAACTGCTTCACCTGTCTCTTCATCTCTGCTATCTCTGCAATGTTATGGTTCCTGAGCTCTGCAACATGGTTCTGTGTGGTACACATCTTCGCATATATAGCATTCTTCCATTGATGTCCATGCCCTCTCACTCCCCTTGCAATCTCATCATCTGTGGTAGGAATTTCATCCAAGTGCACAATTCCATCATTATTTGAAGCAATCACTCAAACCTTTTCCATAGGATTTGCTTCTTCATCCTCCATCCGGACCTCCAACAGGCGATATCGATTAAGAATCTGAGCCTTCAATCCAGCGGGAACCATATCAACTGCTCCTGCATCAAAGCAAGCCCAAAGTAAGGGCTTTGCAAGGATGGCGGCGACTGTAGGGCCAAACTTGGCTCTAATTGCTGGCGCGACTGCATTGCAAAGCCAATTGGATGTAATACCACTACCATCTTTCTCTTTGTACTGACAGATACCCTTGTAACAAAGCTTACTAGCTGCATTAATATCCGGCCAATCCAACTGCACATCCAGATAGTCTCCTTGCATGCCTCTAGTCTTCCATCTAGCTCTGTAGTTGACATCGTCCCTTGTAGCTCCTGCTCTGCGCGCCATAGTTGTACCCCACTTCTTAACAGAGTGAGTGCCAAGCTTCCTATCAGTAACAGGTTCAAACTCTGGATCATCGATGATTCTCCTGAGGGCATTCTGATAGGTGGTCTTGCAAGAATTTGCTTCTGCATCTTGCACCTTTACAGAGGAATCAAACACAGTATGTCCTTCTGCAAACAACCACTGACTCAACCGACCCGCGCCAGTGCTTAGCCAGACCTCCAAATAGATTGCAAGCCCAAGGAGAACACAGTATCGATGATCCATAGCCCCCATTAGCAGCTGCACTGGGCAGTCCCCTTCATCCTGGACATTCTTTGACCATCTCATCTGCGCTGTAATGTAACCGGTATAGTTCAGGCTGGCTTCCAAGTTAACCTTCTTCATATGGGATGTATCATCCCCCCTACCAATCATATGAAGCTGGAACTTCAACATTGCTTGGTGTCGAAGCTGAACAATGCTGTGTCCCTTTGCTAGATCAAGCACTTGCAGGAACTCTTCATTTGTGAAGCACCGATCAGCTCGGCTCTCCTTTCCTAGGCGCCGAGTCTCTTTCTTCTTCACTGCCTTAATAAGGTTATTAATGCAGCATGACTTTGTGGGATTTCCTACGCGTGTGGCTTCATTCCAGGCGGCATGGCTTGGCATGAAGTATGAAATAGCCTTTTTCCAGTACATCAGAGTACTTGATCGACCAAGTCTTGGATTATCGTTTGTTCCAGGGTCTACTTTCCCATACACCTTGAAACACATTCATCTGTAGATATCCTCGGGTGTAATGACAGCAAGCTCCTCGGTAGTGAACATCTTGTCCGTGCGATATTTGCATTCATGCAAGAAATCCATCAGCATCAGTAATGACTTGTGGTATCTTAATACTTGGGTGGGAGCATTCACATTGTTTGGTAGGACAGGTGTTGGTCCTGCAACTCAGCCCCCTTGACGGCGAGGTGTGGCTGTTGTATCATCGTCGTCGTCCTCCACACCATCTGCGTCCGCGTTTGATGCTGCTGTTGCTTCATCATCCGATTCAAGGGGTTCTTGTTGGTCTTCTTGTTGTTGTTCTCTGCTGGCAGCCCGTCGATGATCCTCGCCAAGTTGAGCGCAAGCCCTTTCAAGTGTTGACAAACGGCCACGTTGGCTTGTTTCCAAGCGTTGAATTATTCTTGCTGTTCTTGTTCCGGCGACGGGAGGGCGGGGAGGAGGAGGAGGGGGAGCAGTAGGAGATCCAGGTGCTGACGATGATCCACTATTACTAAAATCTAGAAGGGATCTAGCATTCCGGATTTCTTCCAAACTCCGACCCCCACGACCTTGTTGTGGAAGGGGGAAGGCTGCTTTGAATGCTGCGGTGTTGGCAGCAGCGGCGCGGGCGGCAGCACGCCGTTCCCTGGCTCTAACAACTCGGGGATTGGTACTGAGTACTCGGGGCATACCTTCTTGCTTCTTGTTGTTGCTTGGTGCTAGTTGTACGTGTTTTCGTGTTTTTGTTTACTTGGATCGAAAATATGAGCTTAGTAAGTTGAAATAGTGAGCGGCGTTCGATGCGTTGAATTGCAATCGGCAAAAAGAAATGAGCTAAGAAACCAAAGTGGAGTCTTACCGAGTGTCGCCAAAAAAAAGTGAAATAATGGGCCGGTACTCAAGGGTGTGGGTTGCACAAGTTGCGCACCTCGTGTTAAAATACAGCAATAAAAAGCAACTAAAAATGCAACCCTCTTAAGGTTGAATATGCAACCTGTACTGTCCGGTGCTAGTACAAAAAACGTTACTGCACCTTTGTTTTTGGAGGGTGCGGAATGGGGTATCTCAGTCTACAGAACGTGCAGTACAAAGTTGCACGCAGTCAGGAAAATTCAACCCGGGTTGCATTTTATGTGTATCGTATTGGTATAACCCGGATATTGGATGTGATAAAGAAACCCAGCGGATATACGGCCCTACGAGTGATGGTAGTACACAACCTACAGTAGTACACAACCTATGTGGAAACTATGGTAGTACAAAACCTACGCTGACAACTAGTACTATGTGAGAAAGGAACCCAAATATACAGAACGGGATATACAAAACCCGGATATATGGTACAAAACCTACGCTGACAGGATCAATAATAACTAAGGTTATTATTAATTTTTAGTATAAAATAACTTGGTTATTTTATACCCCCGAAGTAGTACTTTCTAAAACCGTGCATGTGCAGGTCTGTCAGAGAGTCTGACAACCGACCGATTCTGGTATAAATAATACTACCGTACAAATCCGGCAACAATTGAGACTGACGCTTGGAGCTGCAACCAATTAACATCAAGTTTACATCCAGTCTGTCAAAAAATTGTTACTCAATAAATTATAGAAACCCCTTACATGCTCATAAATAACAGTTTACATAACAATTTTGGAGTCAGTGGAGAAGAACTCTTTAGAAGTACTCCAATTTTTCAGTTATTCCTAAATACTCCAATTTTTATTTATTCCTACTGGTAGGAAAATCTTTTTCAATGTTGTTTCATAATTGGATTGTGCAGTACTACTTTGTATCAAGAATTGGATGTAAACTCAATAAAAATTGGTTTCATTTTGGTTGCGAAAAGCGTCAGTCTCAATTGTTGTCGGAATGGTACGACGTAGTAATAGGATAATCAGAAAGTTTCATGGAGTTTCATAAATGGAGCGAGCTATTATATTATGTGCGCCGGTTGATTTGTATGGTACACGTCTTTTCCATCGTTCATTTTGCTTCTTCCGATAAAGAGTGATTCCTACCACTGTTCAGTGAATAAAAGAACAAAGTGAATAAAAAATATTCACGAGTGAATAGATTGAATAGATTTTTGGCACGCCCAATGGATGAATATTTTTTATTAACTATTCACTCGAAGTGAATATGGAATTCGGAATCCCTAAGTACGAAACAGTAACTGTCTGTTTTAAAATGCATGCCCGGCAAAAGAGGTGCAAGAGGTGCACACGATTGCTGATTCGTATGTTGGGTGACTGAAATATATGATTTTAGTATGACAACAATGATGAAGTCCTAGATGATGCCCCTGCTGCTGCAGGAGCCCCAACAAGAGCCCCAACAAGAGCCGCCCGTCTAACAAGAGGACCGGCCCAAAGGGGGCCAGCGCCTGACCTTCCCAATGATGAGAATACCCCCACTCAGCTCTTAAGATACCACCGGATCTTGTTGGACGAGTTGATGTCCTATATTGCTGGAGGGCATGCGGGCATGAATATGTCATGGACTGGGTGTTCAACCAGGAAGAGCTCAACACAGTTACTCCAGATCACATCTACAAGTGGATGTGTTTCGAGGTGTACGGGATGGAGGATCCTAACACAGATGATAACCCAGTTAGTGGCCAATCTAGCACTTTGAAGTATTGGAAGAAAGCTATCTCCTACTTCATGACTAACACTGCAGCTTGGGATGAAACAAGTGAGACAGGCAATCCTACTAGATCTATCAAGAATAACCAGCTGATCAAAGCTGTGGCTAAGAAGGAGACACATCAGTTTGGCGTCAAAACCTCTGCTGATAGGGCTTTTACTCATAAAGAGTTTGCTGAGATGCTTGAGCTCGCTGCTGTTGGAGACAGCCTCCCCAGCCTCCAGCACATGGCAACGCTGTGAGTCCAGTTGCACTTGATTGCAATAGAGGATGACACCTCACACATGAAGAAGGCAAACTTGCAGGTGAGTAGAACATATGCTGGCTATCTTAAGATTCAGATAATGTGGTCCAAGAACGTTCATGATGAGGGGGATTGCCCATTGCAACTGCTCATGGGAGCTATGGATCACAGGTATTGTTTACTACTTGGGCTTGCTATCCACCTGGATGCATGGCAAGGTAGTGGCGCCAGCCAGTTGAGCCAGTGGCTGTTTGGTGAGTGTGATACTGACTTCAGATCTCCAGTGAGGGCTCAGAACAATGAAGCAGACAGGTGCAAATTGGCATGCCAAAAGGCTCTTGAGCATATCATTGAAGGGGATCAGTTTAGACCCCTTGGAAGGGTGCAAAAATTATGAACTCATTCAGTTAAGAAGTGGGCTACAACTATGGCTAGGGGAGGAGGAGCTACTCAAGATGATGTTAACTACAGGGCTAGATTGAAGACTAAGAGTATGCAAGATTGGTACTTAGATGTGCAGTTGGATTGACCAGATATCAATGCTGGTAGCAAGCTTTCGCATAGGGGGATTTGCTTGTACAAGGAGAAGGGTGACAGTGGACTGACAGATGACTGGCCATGTACCTTAGTAGCTCCTGCAATTTGCAGAGCCTTTGGAGATGATGTTGCTGCTATCCTAGCATAGGCGTTGCTTTGGGCTTGCTTTGATCCTGCTGTCGCAAACTATGTTCCCCTTGGACTGAAGCAACAGATTGTACGTTAGTATGAGTTGTTGCAAGGCCAACTTGAGGATGGGGTGAATCCTATTTGTAGAGCTGAAGTGATTGCTTCCGACATTGATGGAATCATGTGGCTGGATGAGATCCCTGAGGGTGAAGAAGGAAATGGTGGAGGGGCATTTGGTAGAGGGGGGCAGCAGTGGAGGAATGCTACATATGCCAAGCTATTCATTACTCAAACAAATGTAGTAGAGATGAGGAACCATCAGATCTCAGAGCTTACTGAGCTCAAAAGGTAGATTAAAACCCTTACCCAGATTGTTTGAGGGATGGCAATACTGCCAGCTTGGAGAGTAGGAGGAGTAGGAGCAAGACCATCTGCAAATCTGCGTCAAGGGGCTCCTGTGGTAGAAAAGCCAGCACTCCTGTATGATAGACCACAAACCATCAAAGCCTTGTGGGATGAGTAGCAGAATGGAATAGGAGGGAGGAAGCCAGCAAGGGAGTTCACTGCCGTGGAGGGCGGGTAGGTAAAGTACAAGTATTGAAATCAGAAGGTTCTTTGGGGATGTATGGAAATGCTCCTAGACAGGGGGAATGATGTGAACACAGTCATTGCCAATATCAAGACATGTTATGGAGACTGTACTATGACTCAGCTGATTAGGAAGATGTGCCTAGATGAGAGGCAGGGAGGACATTATCAGCTTCATTGAGCAAGCAGTCATCATTGGCGGTGGTGGTCGATTGATTGGTGGATTGTCGAGTGGAGTGGAGTGTGTTTCTGTTGGATAGGGCTACCCCCCCCCCCCCCCCCCCCCCTGTTGTTGCTGATAGCAGAATGTTTCAATGTTGAAGTTTTATGTACCGAGTGTAGGATCCAGATTGGTCGGATCAATCAGATTGATCTCTAACTGTATTAGCAATTAGATGTTACATGTAACTGATGGATGGACAATTTCTGTCATGATATGAACCAAAATTATTTCTGTGCTGGTATTTTGCTATGTTATTTGCAGTGATCCAACTTGGAAGTTTTTTTGATGCAGATCCCAGTGGGCTTTGTGCCTTGATCGGTCAATTGATTGACCGGATCAATCCTACCTGTATTCGCAATTAGATGTTACATGTAACTGATGGATGGACAATTTCTGTCATGATATGAATCAAAATTATTTCTGTGTGTATTTTGCCGTGTTATTTGCAGTGATCTGACTTGGAAGTTTCTTTGATGCACATCCTAGCGGGCTTTGTGCCTCAATGGATTGATCAGTCAATTGATTGGATCAATCTGTAGCTGTATAGCGATTAGATGTTACATGTAACTGATGGACAATCTCTGCCACGATATGAATCAAAAGGCAAGTCAGGCCAGGCCAGTCCAAACCACCCGATCTCAAACAATTCAAGCCCCTCAGGACAATGTTATATGCCAGAGTTGGCACCAAAGCATCAATCTTAACAAGATTCATTGGGCTGAAATAGCTCTGTCCATGTAAAGATCACTGAAGCAGTGTTGTTTTGGAAAACCAATTGAAAACAATGGAAAACAGTTTTTCCTGTTCAGGAACTCTGGCAATGGTGCATCAGACCAGCTCATGAGTGGATTATGTGGTTAGGTCAAGATTATGAAAGAAGGACATTGCACGCTCTATTTTGAAATGGCAGAGCAGCAACCAACAGAATCCGCACCATTTCAAGAACCAAAAATAAAATGAAAAAATTTGGTTGCAAAAAAAATTCTTTACAAGGGTATGAAGGATGAAATTGTGCCTCTTGAACAAGGAGGCTTAATGTTGAAGGAAGTATAAGTGATGCATCCAGAAAATACTGAGTAAGTGTACAAAAAGTTCTCTTCTCAAGTTTTGTCCCTCTAAAAGAGCATCAAGAAGAACGTGTCTAGGACTGAAGAAGAAAAAGCTGTTTTTGATCTGTACAGTCCAAAATCATTCAATATTGTATTGCAACCACAAAGGCTATGCTCAATGGCAAAGCTCCAAATCCCAGTTACTGCTACAAAACAACTTAACAGAAGGACTAGTAGTGAACCAGATGAAGATAATGCACTTATGGCAGTATAGAGAAAAATACCATAGGGAGTACCTATTGAAGGATTTTGGTGACAAAGTAAATAAAGAGATCAAGAAAGCAAACTACCTGCACACCTTGAGAGTACAGGGCAAGCAATACAAAAGAAGTTGATATATAATACATGTATTTATTCCAGTTGAGTGTAAAGTCTAGTAGTAGCCTAGAGTAGAAATATCAGACCCAGCATAGAGTAGAAAACGTAAATCTATAATAAGAAAATTATGAACCAGTCATGTAATTCTGCAACTCAACCAGGAACAAACTAGCTTCTTCCAATGTTTTTATTGGATCAAGTAACAAAGATCTTATTGAATTGTCAACAGAATGGAATGAGCCGGCGGTCTCATCTCCTAGTCAGTTGTTGGTGGGGAAACCAGCACCTTCCAAAGATTGGAGATGCAGATGCAGCACAGGAGATTGGAGTTGCAGCGCATGAGTTGGCATAGGAGGTATTGGAGGGTAATCAGCAATAGGGATCTGACAATGGATCCCTGAAATGAGATGGTTTGCATGATCATCCTGATTTGGTACAGTATGGTCTTCATATTCTTTGCTGTTCCCCTGAAAATGAAGAGTTTGTCCAATTTCAAAATAATCACGTAACCATTTTTGCCAAACACCACCGGACATTGTATGCCGGCTGCCCATTAACATAAACATTGATATCCTTGTTGTAAAACAGATTGACTTGAAGTTTGTGTGGCACAATCCTGTGTTCCTGTGGAGCAAGTGTTGAAGGAACAGTGCAGTCTGAATAAACCCTTTCTCTTCTGCTAAGCTGGAATATGCTACCAGCTCTGACACTGACAGCTATATCACCTCCTGCAGGAATTTTGGACACATTGACACCATCTGAATATATAGTGACTTCCCTGTCACAAAAAATATTGAGAGAAAACTTATTATCTTGTGCTTTCATTTTACTTTCTTTCACCTTCAAAGAGTGTTTGTTCTTGCCATATATTTTGCTATGCTCTGCTAATTCAAAGCCTTTGCTCTTGAGTTTATGATCCTGGTCTAGTTCACTTTGCTTCTTTTTTCATTGTGTCCTACAAAATTCAGCATCTCCAGGCTGCCTCTTTGCTGCCTCTTTGACCCAAGCTGTCCACTAATCATCTTCACAGTCATGCTCTTTCTGGTGCTGGGTTATCTCGCCCTCAGCTGCTTTGGCCTCCTCTCTCTGGCATTTGTCTGCCTGAGCTCAGGCTAGCTCAGTCTCCTCTCTATGGCACCAGGTAAGCTCAGCCTGCTCTCTCTTGTGTCAGGAAAGCTCAGCTAGTCTCGCCAACTTTGCTGCTTCTATTTATAGTTCATGTTATGAAATTATGTGAGAAAAATATTTCAGTTTACTTTATCCCGCTTACGTGTGTCCTACCAGTACATTCGTCACATAAACGATGCTCGTGCTTTCGTAAAATTCGTGCGATATTTTAAAATATTCCGAAACATTTTGTTGCGCGCACAATAAATAATTCTCTACCTATTTTTGCACGCAACAATTTCAAGTAGGACTATTTTCCTATCCATATTTTCACCCCCTGTTTCATGGTTGCTTCCAAATTTTTCTATTCTACAATTTTGTTTCATGCTTACCCCGTTAATATTTACTCGCCATTTAATTTTTGTTATTTTCCACACGAAATTCATCTTATGTAATAATATCCTCTATGTACACTGATATTGTCGTAGCATTGATACCATTTTCTGAACAAATATAGGAGCTTCTTGATAACCAGCAATGTATTCTGTTATGTTGCTTTCACAATACTCACACTACATTTATCGAATATCAAAATCCAACAACCATATTTTTGTACTAATAAGAAAATATTTTATCCGCATTTGCAATACTCTCCGACATTTTACAATATTCACGCTACGCTTATCAAATACGGAAATACAACAAACATATTTTGTAACAAATACGAAAGTATTTTATCAGCCTTTGAAATTATGTTGTTTATTGTATTATATTCGAACAGAAGACCCGGAACAATATTGTGCAAACCATAAAATAATAATGAACTAGCCGTTCTACTATTGATGTTGGTATCATCAATTACTCTTGTTCGTTTTTATTGTATTCCATGAAAAATTTGTAGTCCTCATCATCTTCGCCTAGAATCTCAACCAAGGTACGTTTTCGCTTCCGTGTTTTTTCCCTCTTTGTTCTCCTCCTTATCTTGTTGTTTACGATTGCCATTTTGCTTTTGGTACATTTTAAGTATTTCTGTCTCTAATTGTTTTGACTGTTGTTCCTTCCTTCGTTCTTCTAATTCACTTACTAGGTATTCATAAAGATCTTGTCCCTCGTTACTCCACCCCTCCTTATTTCCAGGCTTACCGTCAGTGAATTTTTTTCTCAACCTCGTGCCCTTTGTTGTGTTTAGCCACGAGTCGTAGTCGTTGTAAAGGAAAAGCAATGCAAAAGCTTCATCGCTTGGGGTGAAAATGGTACTGATTGTCATTCTGACTGATTTTCTTTTGAAGTCTGTCTGTTTTGGTGACACCGCTCCAAGAATTCTTTTCATGAAGTATTTGAATTCTGGTGAATTTTTCCGCTGATAGTCTTCGTGCAATTGGTACCTATTTTCTGAGTTAACGTCTTGTGTGTCCGTGATTAGAACCGTTCCTGGGAAACTATCTGGTATCAGGTTGTTTCTTTTATCGTCTACGTGTCAGTGTTCATACGACCAAAATGTTAGAATGGCTTATGAACGATTGCATGCCGGCAATCATTTTCTTGTTGGTTGCGTACCTTTGTAGTTTTTCCTGCCAAGAGTTTGAGCATTGTGCCTACACGCAGTCACTGCACGGCAATAAATTCCACTCCACTTTTGGTCTTTTATATCGATCGTATTTGGTATTTCATTGTTATTTGCTTGTTTTACAATTTTGAATATCGTCGCCTTCACGAATGTAATCTCTGGCGGGAATTTAAATTTCCTGAATGCTTTTTCTTTGACGTGTTTGACAATGTTGTTTTCCAAGTTATCGTTATCGGATTGTTTTGTTGTCTGTAGAATATTTCTGTTGCTACTGTTGGTGGTTCTATATGTTTGGCTATCGTTTGTGTTTGTTCGGTCACTTCCCGATACACTGCTGTTTGGGCTGTTTGTGTTATTGGTAACAATGGTTCTACCTGTCACCGGACTGCAACTAGTACTCAGTTCCACCATTATTTTTTTGTTAACTCGTGCACCTCAACTTACCGTTTTTTCCTTTGATTGATTTGGCGCGCTATTTTTATGATAATAATGTTGTTTGTAGGAATCGTTTGGTATTTTTTTTTCATTCCTACTGTACACACTGTAATCTCTTGATTTACTGTCTCCAAGGAATAGCTGTATTTCAACTAATTGTACTATCTGTGAGTGTTGTTCTTGTACTGTCGCCTGCCTATCTTATTTTCGAGCGTGCCGTGATATTCTGGAATGTGGAGTCCTCAAAATTTTGGCGCGGACCACAATCCGTAGGTTCCACTGAGGGTAATCGTACGTAGCCCAAGCATTGATTCTCGTACCTATTATCTTTTCATTTTCTGCAACGGCGTTGCAAGAAAAGCCCTTTTTGTTGTTTTGTTATTTTCTATGGAGTACATTTTTCGAATGTACCGACGTCTTTTTGTACTAGTCCATCAAAAACAGCCTAACTTTAAGTAGTGTAACTTTCCTCGTCAGGATATGATTGGTTCTTGATATAGATGTTAACGTGTCCAGTGGATCGATTCCTCCGTAGAGATGTGGTGTACAAAGGGTAGTCTCCGTAATTTTTGGTTATTGTTTTTTGATTTTTGTATGAACAAATAACCAAAATAGTGTTTCTCAGTTACTTTTTGAGTGCAAAAGTGTGTTATTTTCTGAAATGTTTGGATGAATATTCCTCATAGTACTATGGATTGGGGAGACTATGAAACAATATTGACAAGTCTCAGGCTGATACTTTAGTCATTATGAATTTTATAATAATGTTTGTCCCTGGCCATGCATGTACCAAAATAGTGATTCCTACTCAGTTTTTGAGTGCAAATGTGTGGCATTGACTGCAATTTCAGGATGAATAGTGTTCATACTATGGATGGGGTGCACTACAAAACAAACTGGACAAGAAAAAGGCTGATACTTTAGTCAGTATGAATTTTAGAATAATTTTTGTCACTGGACATGCATGTACCAAAATATTGAGTCCTAGTCGGTTTTGAGCGCAAATGTGTGGCATTGACTGCAATTTCAGGATGAATAGTGTTCATACTATGGATGGGGTAGACTATGAAACAAACTGGACAAGAAACAGGCTGATACTTTAGTCAGTATGAATTTTAGAATAATTTTTGTCCCCCCTGGACATGCATGTACCAAAATAGTGAGTCTTAGTCAGTTTTGAGTGCAAATGTGTAGCATTGACTGCAATTTCAGGATGAAAATTGCTCATACTATGGATGGGGTAGACTATGAAACAAACTGGACAAGAAACAGGCTGATACTTTAGTCAGTGTGAATTTTAGAATAATGTTTGTCCCAGGACATGCATGTACCAAAATTTTGAGTCCTAGTCGGTTTTGAGCGCAAATGTGTGGCATTGACTGCAATTTCAGGATGAATAGTGTTCATACTATGGATGGGGTAGACTATGAAACAAACCGGACAAGAAACAGGCTGATACTTTAGTCAGTATGAATTTTAGAATAATTTTTGTCCCCCCTGGACATGCATGTACCAAAATAGTGAGTCTTAGTCAGTTTTAGAGTGCAAATGTGTGGCATTGACTGTAATTTCAGGATGAATAGTGTTCATACTATGGATGGGGTAGACTATGAAACAAACTGGACAAGAAACAGGCTGATACTTTAGTCAGTATGAATTTTAGAATAATTTTTGTCCCCCCTGGACATGCATGTACCAAAATAGTGAGTCCTAGTCAGTTTTAGAGTGCAAATGTGTGACATTGGCTGCAATTTCAGGATGAATATTGCTCATACTATGGATGGGGTAGACTATGAAACAAACTGGACAAGAAACAGGCTGATACTTTAGTCAGTATGAATTTTACAATAATGTTTGTCCCTGGACATGCATGTACCAAAATAGTGAGTCCTTGGTAGTTTTGAGTGCAAATGTGTGGCATTGACTGCAATTTCAGGATGAATATTGCTCATACTATGGATTGGGGAGACTATGAAACAAACTGGACAAGAAACAGGCTGATACTTTAGTCAGTATGAATTTTAGAATAATGTTTGTCCCTGGACATGCATGTACCAAAATAGTGAGTCCTTGGTAGTTTTGAGTGCAAATGTGTGGCATTGACTGCAATTTCAGGATGAATATTGTTCATACTATGGATGGGGTAGACTATGAAACAAACTGGACAAGAAAGAGGCTGATACTTTAGTCAGTATGAATTTTAGAATAATTTTAGTCACTACCCAATAAGAAGTTCTACTTAAGTACGTATGAAGAAAAAAATTCGAAGCCCTAACCCTAACCTTAACCCTAACCCTAAGTATGTACGAAGAAAAAGAAAAAATTCGAAGTACGTACGAAGAAAAAAATCGTTCCAACGTTACGTACTAGCTAGCATGTAGATTCAGTACTACTAATTCCAAAATAATTGAAAAAAATTCAAACGGATCACATACAGCATTCAGTACGTACTAGCTAGATAATTCAAACGTTCGAACGGTTCAAAAAATTCAAACGGATCACATACAGCATTCAGTACGTACTAGCTAGATAATTCAAACGTTCGAACGGTTCAAAAAATTCAAACGGATCACATACAGCATTCAGTACTACGTACTAGCTAGCATGTAGATTCAGTACTACTAATTCCAAAATAATTCGAACATTTGTTCGAACGTTCGTTCGAACGTTCAACGTTCAAAAAATTCAGCATTCAGTACTACGTACTAGCTAGCATGTAGATTCAGTACTAATTCCAAAATAATTCGAACATTTGTTCGAACGTTCGTTCGAACGTTCAACGTTCAAAAAATTCAGCATTCAGTACTACGTACTAGCTAGCATGTAGATTCAGTACTAATTCCAAAATAATTCGAACGAACGTTCAAAAAATTCAAACAGATTCGAATTTCATGTAGATTCAGTACTTAGAAAAAAGTGCACTGTACGGTAAAATCACTCACACTGTTCAAAAAGTGAATTTAGTTCACTTTCGAATCAAATTGACCGAGCTCATTTTCCAACTTATCTGAGTAGAGTGTTGTTTCTTGCAAGCAACACTTCGTCCGAGAACGTGGGATCCGACCCTCTTCGTCACATGCCTTAGGGCGACGATGTCACGAGCACAACGATCCGTTCTCAGATATTTCAGTCCGATATAACAGCCTTGTACTGCAAAAGAAGTAGAAAGCATTCGATTAGGGATTAGTTGCTGGAAAGATATTCTTGTTTGGACGGCCGCCTTACATAAACATCTTGAAAGCACAAAATCTGCATCAATTGCCTATATATCAACAGGAACAAGTCCCTGTTTTTCGTGACATAGGAATTACTACAAGTCTGCAAATCAACGGCAGCACCAACAACGATTGTCGGAACAACATATTGGCAACAACGATTGGAATCGAAGGCAGCACCAAGTGGAAGGCAACAACGTGAGATAGATAGACATTGCTGCCTGCCTGTTGCATTGATGATGATGTTCTTTTTCCTCACTTCTATTTTTTCTTCTTATTTTCATAGGGACGGATCGGAATAACAAATCGGAACAATAGAGGCTCGGCGAATCTTTCCTGGTGTCGCTGGAGGTGCATCTTCTTCTTCCCTGCTGGAGGCTGCAACATCGGACCGGAACAGGAATCGGAACAATAGAGGTGCGGCGAATCTTCCGTTGAGGTGGAACAACAGATCAGAACAACAAATCGTTAGCAACGATTTGATCGGACGCCAACTGCTGTGTAGGTTAGCATGTAGATTATATTATTCTGTTGTTATAATTTACTCTACTAGTACTACATCAATAGATACTCACCCATTTTGTTCAATTATTACATGTTTTCATAGACCAGCAACAGCAACCACAATCGAATTGCAAATGGCAGCGGTAACAACAATAGCGGCGGCAGATAGCAAGCAACACGGAGCGGCGACAGAGAGCAATCAACAGCAATTGAGCAAACCGGAACAATCGAACCAACCGAAACCGGGAATGATCAAAACGCAAAGCGAAAGCAACAGCCACCAACAGGAACGATTGAACCATTGGCATCGGCATCTGCATCGGCATCAACAGCACTCCTCCTCCTCCAACACATCCCGTGGCAGCATACGATTTGACACATCGTCAGCAACAGCAACCGCAATCTTCAGCAATTCATCTACTACTCCATCGGCAACGGCATCCTTGTTGACCATGAGAAATTCAGAAAGAGCTATGAAGCAGAGAAGAAATAGCAAACTAGTAGTATACCATCCAAAATACGGAAAAAGGGCATTTCGTGCAACGCCGTTGCAGAAAATAGAAAAACGCAAAATACACATGAAAAGGGGGGTATGACTGTACCGTACTAGTATACCATCCAAAATACGGGAAAATGGGCATTTGATGCAACGCCGTTGCAGAAAATAGAAAAACGCAAAATACACATGAAAAGGGGGGTATGACTGTACCGTACTAGTATACCATCCAAAATACGGGAAAATGGGCATTTGGTGCAACGCCGTTGCAGAAAATAGAAAAATGCAAAATACACATGAGAAGGGGGGTATGATTGTACCATACTAGTATACCATCGAAAATACGGGAAAAGGGCATTTGGTGCAACGCCGTTGCAGAAAATAGAAAAACGCAAAATAAACTTGATCTTGACCTTCAATTCGTCAGATATGTTTCTTCCTACATTGGGTGTCGTAATTACTAGCGTGTTTGAATCACAATGGGAATCGTCAACATCAATGTTGTTGCCTTCTTCATCATTGACAATCAAAGAGTGGGGGGCCTCTATGCTCACACTTCCTTCTTCCTCATCGTCGGCATTAGGAAAGAAAAAGTTGTCATCGGAGACAGAATCATTGTCATCCTCTATGTTTGTTAATTCCCGACCAATCAAGGCACGCCCAATCGGTTCGACAGAAGGGTCATACATAACTTGATTGTCGAGCACCTCTGGTAATGCGCCGTCACTACTCTGTGGACCGTTACAGGTGCTCGTTAGACCTAATTGTTGAGTAGCATCCTCGAGCTTCTTCCTCGATTTTCTAATGAATAACGAAGATGCAAAATCATCTACCCCCAAACACCGGTAGTAATAAGAATAACATGTACCCGGATTACGTGAAATATGGTTGAGAAGACCAGGAGAAACAATTACTCCCGTTTTCTTTCTTCGTCGCGCTGTAAACAAGGGGGGTTTCTTCTTCTTGGTAACCTTCTGCTTTCCGTAACCAGTAGTGATCAGAGGAGAGTCCCGGTAGCAACGTACACAATATACCTGATATTTGGGAGTGCGGACCATCGTTACTACTGAAGTCGTACAATAGCCAGTAATAACAATAGAAAAAAGGAAACGATTGAGATTAAAAAATTGCGACCATGCACTGTTTGTTTCAGGCATAAAATTCAGTAACATGCCACTACTTCGGAAACAGATGCCAGTGGGGTAGGAAAATGAAATGTGCATAAAAATATTATGAGTTCGACATTAATTTTAATAAATAGGGTGAAATTACAAAGGGGGACCAGTGGAGTTCGACCCAAATATGCGCGTGATTCTGAAATAACCCTGAATCTCGTTTGTGTGACGTTGAAAATAAATAATATTATGCATCTACCATATCATTATCATCAAAATTCAATACAGCCCACTGCTTGTTACAGTTTTCAATGTCCTCATCTACAGAAGTTTCTACTTGGATTTCTACAATACTGCGCTTGACAGCCATCTCGTACCTAACAAATGGTGAAACTTGCTGGTTTGACCTGCTGAATTCAGTGTGGCATACCCCAAAATGTGGCTTTAGTTTCAAAGAGCTGCTGATGGACTCTTTGGCACCATTGAAGAACTGATTTGTACAAGTGATTCCATCTGGGATCTTATAGTAGCGAACAGAGGTGGACCTTCCTTCAGCTTTTATGTGAGTTCTATAGTAGACCTTGAAATTTGTGTAAGTCTTCTGGCATTGTGGCACCATTTTGCCCTTTTTTTAGACTCTTCCATGTCGATGCAAAGTCTATCAATATCTTCTGTAAGAAAGAACAGCTGTTTGGTGAACGGACAAAGACACCCATCTGTACCGAATAGTAGGAATCGCTACTGAGGCTACCGCGCACGGAGAAAAGTGATAGTTGATGTACTAGTGGGTTCGGATGGAAGGAATGTATGCGGATGTGGTTCTTGGGAGCCTAAGAACATTTTGTCTTCTCTGGCTGTCATGCCTTTCTTTTGCATGCTTAGGTGGAGCCTTTGCGAGCTGGCTGTCTCTTGCCTTGATTTTTGCCTTCTGTTTTAATTTTGTGGTTCTTCAACAGTGGGGTCCTGGCACTCTGATTCGGACGATGTTAAACTCTGGACACATACCAGGCTGCTTGCGATCCACTTTGTGATCCACTTTGTGTCACTTTGTGGTTGAATGTTATTTTCCAATAAGTGTATTAGTATTATCGTGGGTGACTAGTAGGTAGTGGGATAATAGGATATGTTTTAATCGTTCTTCGACGCAATGGAATTGACGGGAGGGATTCGTTATGATCATTGCTGTTCTCTTCTTCTCCAGAACGCACAGCTACCGGTTTCGAATTCACACGAATGAAAACAGATGCAGCGAATACGTCGAAAGTACTCCCACTGCAACATTGTTCATTCCACGCTTCCTCGTACGCTTTCGCGTGAGGTTCTTTACTCTCTTACTTCACCGTCCTTTTCTTACAATGATTTCGATATACCATTAACATCTGGATGATTCCAAAATCGTCGATACCACCATCGCCTGAGAGCCGATGAGCTTACTATGGAGTGGATCGGTTGTTCATTCATATGAACCTTAGCCCATTTTCGCCGTTCCCGGTCCGTAACGGGTAAAAGTTGAACGAAAATGTTTTGATTAAGATTGTGACGGCTCCACATCGCTCGCCTACCTTGAACAACTTCTGTGAATACGCACTCAATCACTCGCGTAATCCGTTTTCATGTTAATTGTTGCTGGCTGTTGTCTCCTTGCGAATCATTGCCTCCAGGGCCTCCAGATCCGTTCCCTCCACCCTCGCAACCTCTCGTCCGTTGCGGAAGAAAACAAAGGTTGGAAATGCCTTGATTTCGACCAGAACATCCAGAAATGATGAGTCTAAATCCTCCGCATAAACATAGCCAATCGGAATGGGCGATCTACTAGAAATTTCTCCCTGGAGCTGGGGCTTGCAAGCCTTGCAGGGGCCGCACCAGGTAGCGCTAAAGGTCACGACGCAGCCATTGGTTTCGTAGGCGTTCATAAAGTCGGTTAGTTCGTCCTCCGTGGCGACTTCGACAAATCCCTTGCTTGGAGCGCTCATGGACATGCTGGCAGTGTGTGTGTGTATACTTTGACGGGTATTCCCCTTGGATTGTTTTGACAGAGAGTTAACGATATTATTATTATTATTATTTTTACCAGAATCGACTCCAAGTCAGACTCCCTGACTGACTTGCCCGCCCAATTTTTGACTTGAGTATAATAACTGACTTATTAATACTGTACCGGTAAAATAACACGAGTTATTTTACAGAAGTCAGCGTAGGTTTAGTACTGGACTCTTATTTTAGTACCGCGAGACACCACTTATTTTAGTAGACTAGTACTGCACCTCTTCTATCCAACGGACGAAACCCGAACTCGAAAGGGAAGAGTGTTCTCCACTTTAGTTCTCCACTTTAGTTCTCCACTTTAGTTTTTAACTCACCGGCCGAGGTGAATCCCAAAACATTATCGCAAATTATTTCAGTTCTTCGATACTCACCACGTTGTTCAATACTCAAGGAAATGGGAACGATTCCACGATCGGTTGAGATTGGTTGGAGTGATTTGCAAAAGGAAGAAATTCTAATTTCTTGCATTTTGCACGTGATTCTACTATGCACACGCGATATTACTAGATAACAAGTGATTCCACTTCATAATTTCTACTTTTGCAACAAAGAGCTCATAATTTCAAATTTGGAACTAAACTCTGCATCTTTTTTGGCTCTGCTAAACTTGGCTAAGCGGAATCATCTTGGAAAGGAATCGACCATGGGATTCATCCTAAACTGATGCTAAGCAAAACAATCTTGGAATTGAATCGACCATGGGATTCCTCCTCCACCAATCAACAATTGACTCGCTCTTCTCTCCAATCAACAATCAACTCTCCTCTCCTCTCCAATCAACAATCGACTTGCTCTTCTCTCCAATCAACAATTGATTCGGCTCTCCTCCTCCTCCTCTCCAATCCGCGGCTCTCCCCCTCTCCAATCCGCGACCTCTCCCCATCTCCAATCAACAATCGACTCTCCTCTCCTCTCCAATCAACAATCAACTCTCCTCTCCTCTCCAATCCGCGGCTCTCTCCCTCTCCACCAATCAACAATCGAGTCTCCTCCTCTCCAATCGACTCTCCTCTCCTCTCCAATCCGCGGCTCTCCCCCTCTCCAATCCGCGGCTCTCCCCCAATCGAATCGATCGAGTCTCCTCCTCTCCAATCCGCGGCTCTCCCCCCTCTCCAATCCGCGGCTCTCCCCCAATCGAATCAATCAAGTCTCCTCCTCTCCTCTCCAATCGAATCGATCGAGTCTCCTCCTCTCCAATCCGCGGCTCTCCTCCCCCTCTCCAATCCGCGGCTCTCCCCCAATCAAATCAATCGAGTCTCCTCCTCTCCAATCCGCGGCTCTCTCCAATCCGCGGCTCTCCCCCTCTCCAATCCGCGGCTCTCCCCCTCTCCAATCCGCGGCTCTCCCCCAATCGAATCGATCGAGTCTCCTCCTCTCCAATCGAATCGATCGAGTCTCCTCCTCTCCAATCGAATCGGCTCTCCCTCTCTCCAATTGAATCGATCAATCGAGTCCAATCAATCAACAATCTACAAGTCGATCGAGTCCTCTCCAATCGAATCGGCTCTCCCTGCTCTCTCCAATCAAATCGATCGATCGAGTCCAATCAATCAACAATCTACAAGTCAATCTATCAAACCGTTCGCAAAGTGGGATCGATTATCGATTGGGATTGGGATGCTGGAATAACAAGTCGAAACGACTTAGCCTTCCGGACATGGTTGTGGAGTGACGTCAGCGTGGTCTTTACCTTCATTAAGGCATCACCTTCCTCCAGAAGTACCTCTAAGGATTCACCAGAATGAACTCTATCCTTGATGAACTCTATAATACACTTGAGTCGCAAGAACTGCTTCTGCTCGGCCGCGCTATAATGCTTCCTCCAACGATTGCCGAATGTCTTTTCAAGCTCTTCAATCCCTCCAGGGAAGTCATCTTCTTTGAAGTCCTCAAGTTCGAACCACTCCTTCCACATCGACGACACCGCGGAATGCTGACGAATCAAGTTTTTTGGGGGAATAAGGTTAGTACCTCGTGGCCCGGCGGTTGTTGTTGTTCCGTCTGCTTCTGTTGGGAGACAAAAGGCCGCCATGTGCTGCAGGTAATGGTGTATTTGTCTGTTGATGGCATCTTGTTTCTGTTCAAATTTGCTAACCTTATCGTCTATCCGTGTAACATCCTTTGAAACATTATGGACTTCGGTATGAATATTGTGAAGTTGGTCGCAAAACCCCTGAAGTGCCACGTCCATACTTCGTTGGATTGCGGTAGTACTGCCTCCTCTCTCCTCGTCGAGTCCTGCTCCCATAACCTTTTCGATGACTTGTGCTTGATAAGCATGGAACAATTCTGAGTTGAAAACAGGCAAGGAGAAGAGGCAATTTGGTCTCCCGTTGTGTATCAAGACCGCGGCATCCTGCAGTACGACACATTGCAAATTCAAGAGGAGCTCAAAGAATGCTTGAGCAGTCGGCTTGTTGGGGGTGGAACGATTCGCAATCGTGTCCATTGCCTTGTCAAGGAACGGGAATACTTGACGACGGAGCTCTGGAGGTGGGTCGATGGTACCACGGGGTACAAAGAAGCTGCCTTTCTCTTGTGCGTGTCCAGCCAAGACCCGCATCGCCTTCAGTGGGAGTTTTGAGGAGTGCCGATCTTCTCAGACATCAAGGTTCCAATTTCCGATCATCTTGATGTATTGGGGATCCACTTCTTGCATCTCCAACGCAACTGCACCTGATCCGCGGCCGAAGTGAACAAAATGCTTTGATGCGACGCCCAACGCCGTGCATGCTTTCCGCATCGTTTTTGCATACGCTTGGTCTGTTATCGGACGGTGGTTCTGCGAGTGATTACAATCGGTGAGTAATTTGACTTCGAACCATGACGCATTCTCTGCAAAGTCGTACCACGCAAGTTCTCCGGTTGCATGGAATCGCGCCATTAAGTAGAAGCCCAAAGCGCCAATGGGACACATGTTGACGTTGCGGTGCCTGATGACACGACCGTACAAAGTTCGCTGACCGTTTGTTTTCCCTGTAATGATTTGCATGATAAAGATCAGGCAGGAGTGTACGCCTTCGTCAGCTTTGATGATACTGCACAGATCCGACAACGTGCATTTGAACAAGGACTCCCCCCGGAGAACACCGCAATGGGTCATAAGGAAACAGAAACGGTCCCTCAAGGCAGCGATGTGGTAGTTGTGTTTGGTACAATGCTTGTAGAACAAGAAGGCCTCGATTTGCTCGATGCTTGACACGGTCATGTAGGGGGACAACGCGTGATCGATTTTCTCGTCGTGTCGAATCAGCTTGATCCTTTTCTTTCTTACTTGGACAACGCGGAGCAACTGTGTAACCCTGTCACTTCAAAGGTGTTCCTTTGTAAGAGTGTTGGCATTCTGACTTCTCTGATGCCGCAATATTTTGAGGATGGAACAAAAGTACTGATTCACTGTATCATAACCTACAGGGTCTGTCTCTGTCTCCAGCATCGACTCGCAAGAAGCGCTGGCATGATTGGTGTTGTATTTGGCCATCACGGAGTGGTAGTCGACGGGGTCGAAAATTTGCGTTCGTGATTGCCCCTTCTTACGCCGCCCTCTTGTCCTTTGCGTCCGGTAGGCCTGATAGAAGAGGAAGCCAAAGACTTTTTCTTCAGTCACTATTTGAGTAGAGTAACCAAAGGAAGAAAATACGCTGGTGCAATACTGAAGGAATTCCTCCCCTTTTCGACCGTAGGCAAGTTGAGTATTCATTGGAATACCATCATTGTCGTCATGTTGGACTTGCCGTGCTGCTCTGGCAAATATTCCGCTTGTGTAAGACATTTTGCTTGCTGGAGACCGAGGGGGATGTTTTGTTGAGGATAGTGGTGTTATTTTGTGGAAATTGCAAGTGTTTTGGCTGTTTTGTTCTTGTTTTTGTTGCTTCGTCGTTTTCGACGTTTTCGACGTTTTCGACGTTTTTTGTGTCTTTATGTTTCGTTTGTTTGTCAGAATCAAAGTGTATGTGTTTGCTGTGTTTGTTGGTTCGGCTTAGCCTTCTGATGTTTCTTGTGGGTTGGTGCCGCCGGCGCCAAAGACTTGTTCTATGTTCATGTCACATGTTCGCTTTCATGTGTTCGCTTTCCTATTAGTATGTGTTCATCTCATTGGTTAGAATTTCTGAAATGATTGAATTTGATTGGTTAGAATTTCTGACATGGTTGAATTTGATTGGTTAGAATTGCTGAAAGTGGTTATTCGACCAAGTCAGAAGAAATTGCCTGTTAACCGTTAAACTGCGCACAATCCTACAGACCGAGGTCTGACTGATCTCTGACTTAGTATAAATAATCTCTTATTATTTTTACCAGAATCGACACCAAGTCAGACTCCCTGACTGACTTGCGCGCGCGCAATTTTTGACTTGAGTATATAATAACTGACTTATTAATACTGTAACGAGTTATTTTACAGAAGTCAGCGTAGGTTTAGTACTGGACTCTTATTTTAGTACCGCGAGACACTACTTATTTCATTTTACTACTCAAGTCAGCGTAGGTTTTGTACTGGACACCACTTATTTTAGTAGACTAGTACCGCACCTCTTCTATCCAACGGACGAAACCCGAACTCAAAAGGGAAGAGTGTTCTCCACTTTAGTTCTCCACTTTAGTTTTTAACTCACCGGCCGAGGTGAATCCCAAAACATTATCGCAAATTATTGCGTTGTTCAATACTCAAGGAAATGGGAACGATTTCCACGATCGGTTGAGATTGGTTGGAGTGATTTGCAAAAGGAAGCAATTCTTTCTTGCAATTTGCACGTGATTCTACTACGTACACGCGATATTACTAGATAACAAGTGATTCCACTTCATAATTTCTACTTTTGCAACAAAGAGCTCATAATTTCAAATTTGGAACTAAACTCTGCATCTTTTTTGGCTCTGCTAACAAACTTGGCTAAGCGGAATCATCTTGGAAACGAATCGACCATGGGATTCATCCTAAACTGATGCTAAGCAAAACAATCTTGGAATTGAATCGACCATGGGATTTGTCTCCAGAATCAACAATCGACTCGCTCTTCTCTCCAATCAACAATCAACTCTCCTCCTCCTCTCCAATCCGCGGCTCTCCCCCTCTCCAGCAATCAACAATCGACTCTCCTCTCCTCTCCAATCAATCGAGTCCTCTCCAATCGATCGAGTCCTCTCCAATCAATCGAGTCTCCTCTCCAATTGACTCGCCTCCTCTCCAATCGATCGAGTCCTCTCCAATCGATCGCCTCCTCTCCAATCAATCGAGTCTCCTCCTCCCCCTCTTCAATTCGAATTGATCGAGTCCTCCTCTCCAATCGAATCGGCTCCCCCTCTCTCCAATCTAATCGATTGATCGAGTCGATCGAGTCTCCTCTCCAATTGACTCGCCTCCTCTCCAATCGATCGAGTCCTCTCCAATTGATCGAGTCCTCTCCAATCAATCAAGTCTCCTCCTCTCCCTCTTCAATCGAATCGATCGAGTCCTCCTCTCCAATCGAATCGATCGAGTCTCCAATCGAATCGGCTCCCCCTCTCTCCAATTGAATCGATCGATTGAGTCCAATCAACAATCTGTCCAATCAACAATCTACAAGTCGATCTATCAAACCGTTCGCAAAGCGGGGATCGATTATCGATTGGGATTGGGATGCTGGAATAACAAGTCGAAACGACTTAGCCTTCCGGACATGGTTGTGGAGTGACGTCAGCGTGGTCTTTACCTTCATTAAGGCATCACCTTCCTCCAGAAGTACCTCTAAGGATTCACCAGAATGAACTCTATCCTTGATGAACTCTATAATACACTTGAGTCGCGAGAACTGCTTCTGCTCGGCCGCGCTATAATGCTTCCTCCAACGATTGCCGAATGTCTTTTCAAGCTCTTCAATCCCTCCAGGGAAGTCATCTTCTTTGAAGTCCTCAAGTTCCGAACCACTCCTTCCACATCGACGACACCGCGGAATGCTGACGAATCAAGTTTTTTTGGGGGAATAAGGTTAGTACCTCGTGGCCCGGTGGTTGTTGTTGTTCCGTCTGCTTCTGTTGGGAGACGAAAGGCCGCCATGTGCTGCAGGTAATGGTGTGTGTATTTGTCTGTTGATGGCATCTTGTTTCTGTTCAAATTTGCTAACCTTATCGTCTATCCGTGTAACATCCTTTGAAACATTATGGACTTCGGTATGAATATTGTGAAGTCGGTCGCAAAACCCCTGAAGTGCCACGTCCATACTTCGTTGGATTGCGGTAGTACTGCCTCCTCTCTCCTCGTCGAGTCCTGCTCCCATAACCTTTTCGATGACTTGTGCTTGATAAGCATGGAACAATTCTGAGTTGAAAACAGGCAAGGAGAAGAGGCAATTTGGTCTCCCGTTGTGTATCAAGACCGCGGCATCCTGCAGTACGACACATTGCAAATTCAAGAGGAGCTCAAAGAATGCTTGAGCAGTCGGCTTGTTGGGGGTGGAACGATTCGCAATCGTGTCCATTGCCTTGTCAAGGAACGGGAATACTTGACGACGGAGCTCTGGAGGTGGGTCGATGGTACCACGGGGTACGAAGAAGCTGCCTTTCTCTTGTGCGTGTCCAGCCAAGACCCGCATCAGCCTTCAGTGGGAGTTTTGAGGAGTAGCCGATCTTCTCAGACATCAAGGTTCCAATTTCCGATCATCTTGATGTATTGGGGATCCACTTCTTGCATCTCCAACGCAACTGCACCTGATCCGCGGCCGAAGTGAACAAAATGCTTTGATGCGACGCCCAACGCCGTGCATGCTTTCCGCATCGTTTTTGCATACGCTTGGTCTGTTATTGGACGGTGGTTCTGCGAGTGATTACAATCGGTGAGTAATTTGACTTCGAACCATGACGCATTCTCTGCAAAGTCATACCACGCAAGTTCTCCGGTTGCATGGAATCGCGCCATTAAGTAGAAGCCCAAAGCGCCAATGGGACACATGTTGACGTTGCGGTGCCTGATGACACGACCGTACAAAGTTCGCTGACCGTTTGTTTTCCCTGTAATGATTTGCATGATAAAGATCAGGCAGGAGTGTACGCCTTCATCAGCTTTGATGATACTGCACAGATCCGACAACGTGCATTTGAACAAGGACTCCCCCTGGAGAACACCGCAATGGGTCATAAGGAAACAGAAACAGTCCCTCAAGGCAGCGATGTGGTAGTTGTGTTTGGTACAATGCTTGTAGAACAAGAAGGCCTCGATTTGCTCGATGCTTGACACGGTCATGTAGGGGGACAACGCGTGATCGATTTTCTCGTCGTGTCGAATCAGCTTGATCCTTTTCTTTCTTACTTGGACAACGCGGAGCAACTGTGTAACCCTGTCACTTCAAAGGTGTTCCTTTGTAAGAGTGTTGGCATTCTGACTTCTCTGATGTCGCAATATTTTGAGGATGGAACAAAAGTACTGATTCACTGTATCATAACCTACAGGGTCTGTCTCTGTCTCCAGCATCGACTCGCAAGAAGCGCCTGGCATGATTGGTGTTGTTGTATTTGGCCATCACGGAGTGGTAGTCGACGGGGTCGAAAATTTGCGTTCGTGATTGCCCCTTCTTACGCCGCCCTCTTGTCCTTTGCGTCCGGTAGGCCTGATAGAAGAGGAAGCCAAAGACTTTTTCTTCAGTCACTATTTGAGTAGAGTAACCAAAGGAAGAAAATACGCTGGTGCAATACTGAAGGAATTCCTCCCCTTTTCGACCGTAGGCAAGTTGAGTATTCATTGGAATACCATCATTGTCATCATGTTGGACTTGCCGTGCTGCTCTGGCAAATATTCCACTTGTGTAAGACATTTTTGTTGCTGGAGACCAAGGGGAGTGTTTTGTTGAGGATAGCGGTGTTATTTTGTGGAAATTGCAAGTGTTTTGGCTGTTTTGTTCTTGTTTTCGTTGCTTCGTCGTTTTGACGACGTTTTCGACGTTTTTTGTGTCTTTATGTTTCGTTTGTCGGAATCAAAGTGTATGTGTTTGCTGTGTTTGTCGATTGACTTATGTGTTTGTCAATCGACTTAGCCTTCTGATGTTTCTTGTGGGTTGGTGCCGGCCGGCGGCAAAGACTTGTTCTATGTTCATGTCACATGTCACATGTTCGCTTTCATGTGTTCGCTTTCCTATTAGTATGTGCTTCATCTCATTGGTTGGAATTTCTAAAGTGGTTGAATTTCATTGGTTGGAATTTCTGACATGGTGGAATTTGATTGGTTAGAATTGCGAAAAGTGGTTATTCGACCAAGTCAGAGGAAATTGCCGTTAACCGTTAAACTGCGCACAATCCTACAGACCGAGGTCTGACTGATCTCTGACTTAGTATAAATAATCTCTTATTATTTTTACCAGAATCGACTCCAAGTCAGACTCCCTGACTGACTTGCACGCACAATTTTTGACTTGAGTATATAATAACTGACTTATTTATACTGTACCGAATTAATAACACGAGTTATTTTACAGAAGTCAGCGTAGGTTTAGTACTGGACTCTTATTTTAGTACCGCGAGACACTACTTATTTCATTTTACTCAAGTCAGCGTAGGTTTTGTACTGGACACCACTTATTTTAGTAGACTAGTACCGCACCTCTTCTATCCAACGGATGGAACCCGAAACTCGAAAGGGAAGAGTGTTCTCCACTTTAGTTTTTAACTCACCGGCTGAGGTGAATCCCAAAACATTATCGCAAATTATTTCAGTTCTTCGATACTCACCGCGTTGTTCAGTACTCAAGGAAATGGGAACGATTTCCACGATCGGTTGAGATTGGTTGGAATGATTTGCAAAAGGAAGAAATTCTAATTTCTTGCAATTTGCACGTGATTATACTACGTACACGCGATATTACTAGATAACAAGTGATTCCACTTCATAATTTCTACTTTTGCAACAAAGAGCTCATAATTTCAAATTTGGAACTAAACTCTGCATCTTTTTTGGCTCTGCTAAACTTGGCTAAGCGGAATCATCTTGGAAAGGAATCGACCATGGGATTCATCCTAAACTGATGCTAAGGAAGACAACCTCCAAACCTCCGAATTGAATCGACCATGGGATTCCTCCTCCACCAATCAACAATCGACTCGCTCTTCTCTCCAATCAACAATCAACTCTCCTCTCCTCTCCAATCAACAATCGACTTGCTCTTCTCTCCAATCAACAATTGATTCGGCTCTCCTCCTCCTCCTCTCCAATAGAATTGACTCCTCCTCTCCTCCTCCTCTCCAATCCGCGGCTCTCCCCCTCTCCAATCCGCGACCTCTCCCCATCTCCAATCAACAATCAACTCTCCTCTCCTCTCCTCTCCAATCAACAATCAACTCTCCTCTCCTCTCCAATCCGCGGCTCTCTCCCTCTCCACCAATCAACAATCAAGTCTCCTCCTCTCCAATCGACTCTCCTCTCCTCTCCAATCTGCGGCTCTCCCCCTCTCCAATCCGCGGCTCTCCCCCAATTGAATCAATCAAGTCTCCTCCTCTCCAATCGAATCGATCGAGTCTCCTCCTCTCCAATCCGCGGCTCTCCCCCTCTCCAATCCGCGGCTCTCCCCCAATCAAATCAATCGAGTCTCCTCCTCTCCAATTGAATCGATCGAGTCTCTTCCTCTCCAATCCGTGGCTCTTACCCTCTCCAATCCGCGGCTCTCCCCCAATTGAATCGATCGAGTCTCCTCCTCTCCAATCGAATCGATCGAGTCCTCTCCAATCGAATCGGCTCTCCCTCTCTCCAATCGAATCGATCAATCGAGTCAAATCAATCAACAATCTACAAGTCGATCTATCAAATCGATTGAGTCCTCTCCAATCGAATCGGCTCTCCCTCTCTCCAATCGAATCGATCGATTGAGTCCAATCAATCAACAATCTACAAGTCAATCTATCAAACCGTTCGCAAAGCGGGATCGATTAGTATTGATTGGGATGCTGGAATAACAAGTCGAAACGACTTAGCCTTCCGGACATGGTTGTGGAGTGACGTCAGCGTGGCCTTTGCCTTCATTAAGGCATCACCTTCCTCCAGAAGTACCTCTAAGGATTCACCAGAATGAACTCTATCCTTGATGAACTCTATAATACACTTGAGTCGCGAGAACTGCTTCTGCTCGGCCGCGCTATAATGCTTCCTCCAACGATTGCCGAATGTCTTTTCAAGCTCTTCAATCCCTCCAGGGAAGTCATCTTCTTTGAAGTCCTCAAGTCCGAACCACTCCTTCCACATCGACGACACCGCAGAATGCTGTACGAATCAAGTTTTTTTGGGGAATAAGGTTAGTACCTCGTGGCCCGGTGGTTGTTGTTGTTCCGTCTGCTTCTGTTGGGAGACGAAAGGCCGCCATGTGCTGCAGGTAATGGTGTGTATTTGTCTGTTGATGGCATCTTGTTTCTGTTCAAATTTGCTAATCTTATCGTCTATCCGTGTAACATCCTTTGAAACATTATGGACTTCGGTATGAATATTGTGAAGTCGGTCGCAAAACCCCTGAAGTGCCACGTCCATACTTCGTTGGATTGCGGTAGTACTAGCCTCCTCTCTCCTCGTCGAGTCCTGCTCCCATAACCTTTTCGATGACTTGTGCTTGATAAGCATGGAACAATTCTGAGTTGAAAACAGGCAAGGAGAAGAGGCAATTTGGTCTCCCGTTGTGTATCAAGACCGCGGCATCCTGCAGTACGACACATTGCAAATTCAAGAGGAGCTCAAAGAATGCTTGAGCAGTCGGCTTGTTGGGGGTGGAACGATTCGCAATCGTGTCCATTGCCTTGTCAAGGAACGGGAATACTTGACGACGGAGCTCTGGAGGTGGGTCGATGGTACCACGGGGTACGAAGAAGCTGCCTTTCTCTTGTGCGTGTCCAGCCAAGACCCGCATCGCCTTCAGTGGGAGTTTTGAGGAGTACCGATCTTCTCAGACATCAAGGTTCCAATTTCCGATCATCTTGATGTATTGGGGATCCACTTCTTGCATCTCCAACGCAACTGCACCTGATCCGCGGCCAAAGTGAACGAAATGCTTTGATGCGACGCCCAACGCCGTGCATGCTTTCCGCATCGTTTTTGCATACGCTTGGTCTGTTATTGGACGGTGGTTCTGCGAGTGATTACAATCGGTGAGTAATTTGACTTCGAACCATGACGCATTCTCTGCAAAGTCGTACCACGCAAGTTCTCCGGTTGCATGGAATCGCGCCATTAAGTAGAAGCCCAAAGCGCCAATGGGACACATGTTGACGTTGCGGTGCCTGATGACACGACCGTACAAAGTTCGCTGACCGTTTGTTTTCCCTGTAATGATTTGCATGATAAAGATCAGGCAGGAGTGTACGCCTTCGTCAGCTTTGATGATGCTGCACAGATCCGACAACGTGCATTTGAACAAGGACTCCCCCCGGAGAACACCACAATGGGTCATAAGGAAACAGAAACGGTCCCTCAAGGCAGCGATGTGGTAGTTGTGTTTGGTACAATGCTTGTAGAACAAGAAGGCCTCGATTTGCTCGATGCTTGACACGGTCATGTAGGGGGACAACGCATGATCGATTTTCTCGTCGTGTCGAATCAGCTTGATCCTTTTCTTTCTTACTTGGACAACGCAGAGCAACTGTGTAACCCTGTCACTTCAAAGGTGTTCCTTTGTAAGAGTGTTGGCATTCTGACTTCTCTGATGCCGCAATATTTTGAGGATGGAACAAAAGTACTGATTCACTGTATCATAACCTACAGGGTCTGTCTCTGTCTCCAGCATCGACTCGCAAAAAGCGCTGGCATGATTGGTGTTGTTGTATTTGGCCATCACGGCGTGGTAGCCGGCGGGGTTGAAAATTTGCGTTCGTGATTGCCCCTTCTTACGCCGCCCTCTTGTCCTTCGCGTCCGGTAGGCCTGATAGAAGAGGAAGCCAAAGACTTTTTCTTCAGTCACTATTTGAGTAGAGTAACCAAAGGAAGAAAACACACTGGTGCAATACTGAAGGAATTCCTCCCCTTTTCAACCGTAGGCAAGTTGAGTATTCATTGGAATACCATCATTGTCATCATGTTGGACTTGCCGTGCTGCTCTGGCAAATATTCCACTTGTGTAAGACATTTTTGTTGCTGGAGACCAAGGGGAGTGTTTTGTTGAGGATAGTGGTGTTATTTTGGGTGGATATTGTAAGTGTTTTGGCTGTTTTGTTCTTGTTTTGGTTGCTTCGTTGTTTCGTCGTTTCATCGTTTTTCGTCGTTTTTTGTGTCTTTATGTTTCTTGTCAGGAATCAAAGTGTATGTGTTTGCTGTGTTTGTTGGTTCGGCTTAGCCTTCTGATGTTTCTTGTGGGTTGGTGCCGGCCGGCGCCAAAGACTTGTTCTATGTTCATGTCACATGTTCGCTTTCATGTGTTCGCTTTCCTATTAGTATGTGTTCATCTCATTGGTTGGAATTTCTGAAATGATTGAATTTGATTGGTTTGAATTTCTGACATGGTGGAATTTGATTGGTTAGAATTGCAAAAAGTGGTTATTCGACCAAGTCAGAGGAAATTGCCGTTAACCGTTAAACTGCGCACAATCCTACAGACCGAGGTCTGACTGATCTCTGACTTAGTATAAATAATCTCTTATTATTTATACCAAAAAAGTGTCGAAGTCAGACTCGCTGACTGACTTGTGACTTGCGGGCACATGAAAATTCTTGACTTGAGTATATAATAACTGACTTATTAATACTGGAACCAATTAATAACACGAATTATTTTACAGAAGTCAGCGTAGGTTTTGTACTGCAATTACTCAATCCCGGCCATATATCCGGGTTCCTTTATCTACAGTTGCATTTCATTGGTTCGAAATTTGAACCAAACCCAGACCAGGCCGGCATTGCGCGTACATGGTTGAATTTGATTGGTTAGAATTTCTGAAATGGTTGAATTTGATTGGTTAGAATTGCGAAAAGTGGTTATTTGACCAAGTCAGAGGAAATTACAGTTAACCGTTAAACTGCACACAATCCTACAGACCAAAATCTGACTTTTCTCTGACTTAGTATAAATAATCTCTTATTGTTTTAATACCAACAAAGGGTTGAAGTCAGACTCGCTGACTGACTTGTGACTTTCGGGCACATGAAAATTCTTGACTTGAGTATAATAACTGACTTATCAATACTGGAACCAATTAATAACACGAATTATTTTACAGAAGTCAGTGTAGGTTTTGTACTGCAATTACTCAATCCCGGCCATATATCCGGGTTCCTTTATCTACAGTTGCATTTCATTGGTTCGAAATTCGAACCAAACCCAGACCAGGCCGGCATTGCGCGTACATGGTTGAATTTGATTGGTTAGAATTTCTGAAATGGTTGAATTTGATTGGTTAGAATTGCGAAAAGTGGTTATTTGACCAAGTCAGAGGAAATTACAGTTAACCGTTAAACTGCACACAATCCTACAGACCAAAATCTGACTTTTCTCTGACTTAGTATAAATAATCTCTTATTGTTTTAATACCAACAAAGGGTTGAAGTCAGACTCGCTGACTGACTTGTGACTTGCGGGCACATGAAAATTCTTGACTTGAGTATAATAACTGACTTATCAATACTGGAACCAATTAATAACACGAATTATTTTACAGAAGTCAGTGTAGGTTTTGTACTGCAATTACTCAATCCCGGCCATATATCCGGGTTCCTTTATCTACAGTTGCATTTCATTGGTTCGAAATTCGAACCAAACCCAGACCAGGCCGGCATTGCGCGTACATGGTTGAATTTGATTGGTTAGAATTTCTGAAATGGTTGAATTTGATTGGTTAGAATTGCGAAAAGTGGTTATTTGACCAAGTCAGAGGAAATTACAGTTAACCGTTAAACTGCACACAATCCTACAGACCAAAATCTGACTTTTCTCTGACTTAGTATAAATAATCTCTTATTATTTTTACCAGAATCAATCAGTTGTCAGACTGTCTGACAGACCTGCACCCACGGTTTTAGAAAGTACCATAAAATAACTGAGTTATTAATACTCGAATTTAACAATAACTTAAGTTAGTATTAATCCTGTCAGCGTAGGTTTGTACTGGGCACTTATTTTAGTCCCACACGTCTTCTATCCAACAAACCAAACCCGAACCCAAACCCGACAGTGATCACCACTCCAGTTTTTTATATGAATATGAGGAACTGAAGATTGAACATAAATTAAGACAGCCCTACCCGCTGGGACTAAACTCGCCGGCCGAGGTAAATCCCAAAACTTTTTCTAAGATGATTTCTGTTTTTTGATATTCAACCAAGCACAACGCGTTCTTCAATACTCAACAAAATGGGATCGGACACGATTGCTTGGAGTGATTTGCAAAAGGAAGAAACTCTAATTGCAATTTGCAATTTGCACGTGATTCCACTACGTAACACGCGATATTACTAGATGAACAAGTGATTCCACTTCATAATTTCTACTTTTGCAACAAAGTGCTCATAATTTCAAATTTGGAACTAAACTCTGCATCTTTTTTGGCTCTGCTGTAAACTTGGCTAAGCGAAATCATCTTGGAAATGAATCAACCATGGGATTCATCCTAAACAGATGCTAAGCAAAACAATCATTCTTGAATCATCAGATGGAATCGACCATGGGATTCGTCTGAACAATCAACAATCCACTCGCTCATCTCCTCTCCAATCAACAATCAACTCACTCTCCTCTCCACCAATCACCAGCAGCTCTCCTCTCCTCTCCAATCGAATTGACTCCTCTCCAACAATCGAATCGACTCTCCTCCTCTCCAATTGAATCGGCTCTCCTCTCCTCCTCTCCAATCGAATTGACTCCTCTCCTCTCTCCACCAATCCAATTGACTCTCCAATCGACTCTCCAATCGACTCTCCAATCGACTCTCCAATCGACTCTCCAATCAACTCTCCAATCGACTCTCCAATCAACTCTCCAATCGACAATGGGAAACCAATCAACAATCTACAAGTCAAACTGCTTGCATAGTGTTTGATGCTTTGGGGATGGGACATGAATCGATTGGCAATTGGTTGGTGGTGGGAAGTTGAAAGGACTTGGTCTTTCGAAGATGGGTGTGGAGTGTTGAAAGGGTCTTTGCCTTTGTCTTCATTAAGTTGTCGCCTACTTCTAGTATGGCCTCTAAGGATTCACCAGCAACAACTCTACCCTTCACATAATCAACAATGCACTTGAGGCGGGAGAAATGCTTCTGGTGGGCTGTGTTGTAATGCTTTCTCCATCGGCTGCCAACCTTTTCAAGGTCTTCGATCCCCCCGGGGAAGTCAATGTCATCGAAGTCCCCAAGTTCAAACCACTCATTCCACATCGATGAAACGGACTTATGGGTACAAAACAACAAGTACTTCTTTCTTGTTTCTGGAGGATCCTCATCCGGTGTGTCGGTTGTTGCTTCTGTTGGTGGCGCTGGCAGTTGAAGCGAATGCATGTGCTGCAGGAAGTGGTGGAGTTGGTTGTTGGCAACACCTTGTTGTTGTCTGAAGGTGGTAACTGAAGCCTGTATCCGCCAAATGTCCTGTGAAGCATTATGGACTTCTGAATGAAGGTTTTGAAGCCGGTCCCGAACCCCCAGAAGGGCAACATCAATACTCCTTTCAATTGAGGTAGTAGCTCCCATTCCCGCTTCGATGCTGACCTTCTCCATGAGAGCCGCTTGACACGTGTGGAATGCGGTAGTTGCAAAAACAGGCAACAAAAATAGGCGATTCTTCCTACCTTGGTGAAGCAAGATGGCCGCATCCTGCAGTACGACACATTGTAAATTGAGGAGGAGCTCAAAGAAAGCTTGAGCAGTCGGCTTTGGGGTGCTATTGACGGTGTTCATTGCCTTGTCAAGGAAGGGGAAGACTTGACAACGAAGCTCCGGAGGTGGATCGAGACTACATCTTAGCAAGAAGAACCCCCCTTCATCTTGTGAATGCCCAGCCAATGCCCTCATAGCCTTCAAAGGGAGTTTGGAAGAATATTGATCCTCTCTGACGTCAAGGTTCCAATTGCCAATCATTTTGATGTATTGGGGATCAACCTCTTGCATTTCACATGCAACTGCACCTGTACCACGGCCAACGTGAACAAAATGCTTTGAAGTGATCCCCAAGGCGTTGCAAGCTTGTTTCATTGTACTTGCATAGGCTTGATCGGTGATGGACTGTTGATAGTTCCCTGTGTTATTACAATCTGTGAGTAATTTGACGTTGAACCAAATGGCATTACTTGCAAAGTCATAGTGAGCAAGCTCAGCCGTTGAATGGAATCGTGCCATCAAATAGAAGCCCAACGCACCAATCAGACACATGTTAACGTTTTGATGTCTCATAATGCGTCCATATAAAGTTTTCTGACCATTCGTTTTGCCTGTTATTATTTGCATAATTAGGATCTGGCAGGCGTGTGTGCCTTCATCATATTTGATAAGGTCACACAGGTCAGACAGCTCACATTTGAATAAGGACTCGCCCCGGAGAACCCCTCCATGTGTCATAAGGAAACAGAATCTGTCTCTCAAGGCTGCCACATGATAACTTGGTTTGTAACAATTCTTAGAGAACAAGAAATCCTCTATCCGCTCGATGTTTTGCACATTCATTATGTATGGTGACAATGCATGATCTATCTTCTCATCAAATCTCATTTTTTTATCTTCTTCTTTCAGACTTGAACGACTCGCAGCAGTTGGGTGACTCTTTCAGATCGAATGTGTTCCTTCGTGAGATTGTTTGCGTTTTGACTCCTCTGATGCCTCAGTATTTTGAGGATGGAACACAAGTATTGATTTGCTGTATCCCAACCTACAGGGTCCTCCAGCTCCTCCACAAGGGACTCCTTGCAACTAGGCTGATTGCTGGTGTTGTACTTTGCCATCACCATCGCATAGTAGTCGTCGGCATCAAATATTCTTTCTACTATCGGTCGTGTTTCCTCTTCTTGTTTCATCTTTAGACCTCTTCTCATTCGGGATTGATAGGCCTGATAGAAAAGGAAGCCAAATACCTTCTCTTCAGTTACTGTTTGCGGATAATCCAGGTAGCCAAACATGGTAGTGCAATACTGGAGGAACTCTGCCCCTTTTCGACCATACGTAGGCAATTTGTGTATTTTCTGGAATGCCATCGAGGTCATCCTGTTGGACGTGTCGTGCTGCTCTTGCAAATAGGCCACTTGTGTAAGACATTTTGCTTGCTAGAGATGAAGGGTATTGTTTTGTTGAGGATAGTGGTGTTATTTTGGGTGAAAATTGCAAGTGTTTTGGCTGTTTCGTCCTTGTTTTGGTTGCTTCGACGTTTCGTCATTTTTGTCGTTTTTTGTGTCTTTATGTTTCTTGTCGGAATCAAAGTGTATGTGTTTGTTGTGTTTGCTGTGTTCCTTTGGTGAGAGGGCGCCGCGGGCCCGGGCCCCGTGCACAGTGACACCACCTTAAAGCTGATTGGCTGAAGAATTTGGGTATCGGAGGGTCCGGCTTGGTCACTTGGTCGCGCACATGCTTGAATTTGGTTGAATTTGATTGGTTGGTTGTAGTGTAAAGTTGTTATCTTAGTATGTCAGAGATTGCGACTGTTACAGTTAAATCATGCGCATTTCGCTAAGAGAGGAGTCCGACACTGCTCTGACATACAAATAATAATCTATTATTATTATTATTGCTCTTATTCTGTTCTTTCTTTGGTTTCCATCTTGTGCAATTAACCCGTTCCGGTACTCGTACCGTTACTCGTACTGGTATCGTACAGTTGTTGTTGTGACAGAGGATGAAACCAGCTTCGTCAAACTTCAAACTTGCGGGTATGCAATAAACTCATAACCTTACTGGTACGGTACGAGTAATTACTGCCTCCTCTGTTCTCTTTCAAACTCAAATCTCAACAAAAATACGAGGTAAGACTGTAATTGTAAAATTCCACCGTTTTGGATGGCGCACCTTGAATGACCGCCCCCCCAAAAAAAAGGCTTTTGTGACCAATTGTTAGATAAGTTTTTGTAGCTTCACATGATGTATTCCATTATTGGTTGTAATAAGTTGCTTTACAGGGACGATGCAGAGTTGTTCTATGTTCTTGTATGTTGTACTACGCCTATTAGTTATAGGTCAATCCATGTGTCTTGACATCATGTAGTAGGAGCGGTCTGAATTTTCTTGTTGTAACATTTTGATAACATTGTATGATGATTACTGTGTGCTAGTAGTAGTATTAGTAGTACTAAAGTTAGGCTGACTTATGTTTACATTTTGTACTATTCTTGTTGTTCAGACCATACAATCACATGTGTACTTTGTACAGCTTTTGTTCCACTTATGTAGATATCTACTACCATGATTGCATAGTTACTTTCTGCACACAGCACCATGCCGGTAAAAATTCAAGAATGAATTTTTATTTTACTTTCCATGAAAATAAATTCAAAAATTGCCATTGTCAAAGGGCCTGAACCCCACTGGTTTCTAACGAAGAATACACCTGGTTTCAACAACTCTGCTGATTCAGCTTAGATCCAGAGTTACAAAATAATGACTGGATTTTTTAATCTCCAGTGGGGACTCGCATCACGGTCTGCCAGTGGCACACCTTGTTGGGCTCGCTCAAAGTTTTTTTATCTCGTGAACAAGCTATGTACTCATCCCTTGTATAGTTGGTGAGTTTCTTCTTGTTTGCCAAACAAGCAAGACTCGTCCTCTTTTTCTTTTCTTTCTTTCTTTTTTAATAAAATTAACGAGAAACAAACTTGCTCAATCAAGCAACAACTTTATGAACAGCTCAGCAGTTTGGCACCTCTACATCACCTCAATTGCAAGTCAGGGAATCTACACTACAAACTAACGGAGCAAATTGAGCTTGGAAAAGCAATCTAATATGAAAAAAGAACCTTCAAGAGGCAAAGCAAAAGGGGGACATCTAGTGACAGTACCAACAATGAGGATGTATTCAATACATGCACAGGAAGAAGGATGAAGATATAAAGTTTCCTGCAGCACGTATCCATCCAATTTCAACCTTTAAGAAGAAGGAATACAAGAAAGCAATTTGGGCAAAGAAGATAGATCATTGTATGGAATGGATTGAACTTGGCCCTCCCTTTTGCAAAAAGTGTTAAGAGCCTTAGAAAGGCCAGGATCCCATATCAAAATGCAACTGCCACTCAGTGCTACAGTCTGAACAGCAAGCTGTGGCCAGATACATGGGTTTTTTTGTTGGCAAGATGCTCCAAGACCAGTAGAACATGATAATGGACTGGATCAGATACACAGCTGGCGTAGCAAACAAACCAACAAAGAAGATTATATATTCCTTTCCTAAGCAAAAATATCCGCAACCAAATTGAAGAGGGGATACAAATACAGGATCCATATCAAATGATAACAAAAGGAATACAAATGATAGTGACACTGAAAGTGACAGCAACATGGAGGTGGATATAGCATATATGGAAATTTAGATGGAAGAACAATGAGAGATGGAGGACCTGCCAAGTTGCTGTTAAAAAGAACTTTCTTCCAGTGCATGGAAACAAGAACAAGCAGTCAAGGATTGGGTATGCATTCAACAGGAATGGAAAAGAAGATCCCGTAGCATATTTTTACTACATTATATTGCTAGCACACTCTCAATCAGCTAGAATCATAGACAAAAATCACTGGCTTTTGTTTGAGGGATGGAGTGGAAGACGTTCTTGAGCAACCAACAAATCTTTCAAAGAGGGGAACGTTTGAGCATTTATAACTGAAAGAGGATGGGAACTTGGCTAGTATGAAGTGTATAAAAAATGAAAGAGAATCCTAACAGCACTTTCAATCCAGCAAAACCAATCTGCTCTATGCAAAAGTTCTGGACCTTTTGGAATGAGAACTACCCTAATCTCAAGATAGGAAGGCCAGTGAAGATACTTGTGATCAATGCCGTATCTACAAAAACAGGATGAAATACTTGATGAGGAGGGATGACTCACTAGTTACTCCCTCAGGCAATGAGCGAGGAAACAACAACAAAGAGGACAAGAGCAACAGCACTGGTGGTGTCTGCATTAATGGATTACATTTCTTTGTCTCCTCTCCTGCTTGTGTGATGTGTAACTCCCAATTTTCCATGCAACTTGGACACATGTCAAGGCAAATTATTATTGTGGAGATGCATGAGAGATTGCAATAAGCAGAAATTTATTGTAAGAGAGCAGATGACCAAGGGTATTTTCTGTGGAGAAGATGAAAGAGGCTACAGCGCATTTTGAGGAGCAAAACCCACACTTTGAAAGTGTTCAAACAATGGCAATGGACTACAGTCAGAATGTTGGTGTGTCACAACCAGCAACTAGTAGTCAGCCGGTGAAGACTTACTACTACTGTCCCCTTAGAGTGCTCACTGTTGATATTGTGAATAATGCCTTTGTCTGCCACAAAGGGTAAGGGAGAAAAGGAGTCAATCATGTAGCTTTTATGCTCTACATGTACTTAAAGATATGGAACTGGCTGGTTTTCAGCTCAATGTTCTTTGTGACAACTGGAAAGGGCAAAATAATAATAATATTGCCATTTGACTTGCTGTGCTGCTAGTAAAAGCTGGATACTTCAAGAGAGTTAATTCCATCTTCTTTGTTGCTGGAAATACAAAGAACTCTTGTAATTGATAGCTCAACACACTGAAGAGGGAGTACCGGCTCTCTGATGTGTGGACTTTCAACCAGCTGATAGAGGCTTTGAACTAACAAGGTGCCAACTTAGAAAAACTACAAGACATCAAGAATGTAACCAAATACCACAAATATAGTGCCATTGACAGTACTCTGGGTGCATTGGAAGTGGCATAAGATAGAATCAGGGATCCATTGTTGCACAAAAACTGAAGTGGCCAAAGACTGAAACTGGGTTGACAGATGAACAGAGAAAAGAAGCACTAAAGATCTGGAATGAAATCAAGAGGGGATGGAATCCCTCCTATCAAAGAGGTTTAATTGTTCAAGAAGTGGCGCACTGTTGTACCAGAAGAAACACAGCAACAAGATATGTCCAAAGCCATCTCCAGAGAATATGGTAAAATTCCACAAGGATCAAGTGCAGAGGAAGAAAGAGGCCCAGAAAAAAGGAAGTCAAAAAGAGGAACAGACTCAACTGTAACAAGCAATCATACCAAGCGCCGCACTGCTCTGAAAGATCCTCAAAACTTTGCTTCACGGGCCGTGCTGCTCTGAAAGATCCTCCAAACGTAACTCCAAAAGATTTGAATGCCACTCTGGCTATTGAATTCCTTTAGTTCATTCGTGTTGTCTCCAAGCTTGCTGGGTATCCAACGCCCCCCTGTTGTTGCTGCTGTGGGATACTTCCCCCTCTGTAGGGAGCACAAAATAATCACAGTTGTTGTCAAACGGGTTTGGTGCACCACCAAACTCCTTTTGGTAGTCTTTTCCTATGGTGCACTACTATGTGCGCCCATAGAAATAGCATTGGTAGTTGCCAGCCAGTATTGGTGGTCCGTTGGATCACTCAACGGATAAATTTAGGTCCCAAACTAGTCAGAATAGTATTAAATTTAAGTTCAAGTATCATTGATTGGATACTTTTGGATCATCAATGTGTCAGAGGACTACCAATACTCCAGATCAAAGTAAGACTGGGAGTCATATAAGAATGAAAGAGAAACAACTTTTAAAGAACATATTTATGTATGAAGATACCTCTAATACTAAATTCCCACTGTGTAATTAATTCCTGCCATGTATTTGTAATTTCCCGCCACAAAGAAGTTGTTCTCAAGGCTTCTTCTTGTATCTCAATAACTAATTTTTGTAGGACTGTGGTGCAACCAGCAGGATTTTACAACTACTGTCTTAAATAGATTCCATTTTTGTTGAGATTTGGGTTTCAACTGAAAACAGAACCTGAATCTAATACCAAAGTATTTTGATTGGTGCTTGTCAGGGGCGAGGTGGAGTTGTTGCGCACTTGTACCATCATGCATTTTGTCATATAGTGTGAGCCAGTACATAGTTATGAAGAATGTTGAGAAAGAAATGTAGGTGCTGATGTGCAAACTATTAAGTCAATTCCATCCCTTTTTCTCTCATGGTTTAGCTTAGCAAGAAGAATGTTAACAAAGAAATGTACCGGTAGGTCTATCTGATCCATAGTACAAAGAATGTTGATAGCAAGACTTTGGTGTTGATGTGCAGATTTTCTTGTCCACTCCATTCCTTTTTGTTTCATGGTGTATCTTATCTATACTGTGAACAATGTTAATAAAGCAATTTAGGTGTTGATGTGCAAACTTTCAGGTCAATTATATTACTTGTTGTTTCATGGTCTATCTTCTTCTTATCCGTAGTATGAAGAGTATTGACAATGAGACTGGATGTGGGTGTGCCAACTAGCAGGTCAATTCCATTCCTTCTTGTTTCATGGTCTTTCTTCTCTATAGCGAAGAATTTTAATAAATATATGTAGGTGTTGATGTGTAAACTTTCAAGTCAATTCCATTCCTTTTTATGGTCCATTTGATCCACAGTGTGAAGAATGCTGACAGGGAGACTAGATGATGGTTAAGGAATCCATAGTCTAATTAATGAATCAGGGAGTGAATTTTATTATTAGATCATGAACAGAAAAATGTGCCTTTTAATAGTAGTAAGTCGTACCATATACTTTGTATTTACATACGTCCATATTTATCAGGGACTGAATGGAACAATTGAATTCTGAACTACAAGCTCCAGCTGATCCCCCCCATCCCAATCCCAGAGGGGGAGGCACATTTTATTGAAGAGATCTATCATTTTCCCGGCTAAAAAAGATGGGTTTTTGATAGTTTTTATATACCAATATAAAAAACTTTCCTCAAAGTCAGAACTCTCTCTCTCCCCCCCCCCCCCCCCCCCTTGTTTACAACAGTCGCAATAGTACTGGTGGTGTAGGGATACGGCTTAAAACTCGGTTTTCAAACATTTTAAACTTTGTCCACCTCAAACTCCCTCGTCAATTGTTGGTTAAATCTTGTTAATCAAATTGGAGTTTATTATCCTGATAACAAGGTCACTTAAAGCAGGCGGCTCAGGGGAACTTGAAATTTGAGCAACTTGTTAAAACAACAATTTGGAAATGTTTGTTACGCCCTGTAAGAAAAAAATACAATGCATTTACGGATGCAACATGTTCCACCAGGAGGACTAGTTTTGTGGCCAAAATTTTGACCCTAGTTTTATGGTTGCATAACAACTTTTATCTGGTACAGCATTATTTCACACCTACCCTAGTAATATTTTGGATGCTACTGGATTTTTGTTACACCTTTACATAACTTCATCTTTGTAATACTATCCTCTATTTGCAATGAAATTGTTTTAGCCTCATTTTAAAATTTCTCCTTAAGTGTGTTCACTTCTCGATACCCCCCAATGTATTGTTTTACGGCTATTCACAATAAACACAGGAAAATGAAAAGACAAAAAACATACCATACTATTGCAATCAAGAAGAAAGTATTTTATGGCTATTCACAACAATCCCATGAATATAACATAACTTCAATAGATGACCAATTTGTTCAAATTAACATAAAATAATAATTTAATTAAACGTGCTACTATTGGCATTACCGCCACTTACCCTGGGAGTACTATTATTACTGATCTTTTACTCTCAAGCCATGTACTAAAGCCCTTGTGTCAATAATTTGTACACTTTGCTGTTTTTTTTTAGAGTACTAAGCATGTTAGATTTTTCATTTGTCGCCGCTCCTTTCCACTTTCTTTGTCCTCCTTGTTGTCTTGTGGTGTATGTCTACCATTTTCCTAACAACACGTTTGCATCAGCTTTATCTCTGAATCTTTTGGTTCTTGTTCCTTCCTTCATTTGCTTACTTCAACCAAGAGGTTTTGGTAAAGAATTCATCACTGGGCACTCCAGCCTTCCCTATTACCTGCTTGCTGCCAGTGAATTTGTTGCTCTTCCTTTGGCCCTTTGTTGTGTTTATCCACAAATTGTAGTAATCGTAAAAAAAACATAATGCAAATGCTTCATTGCTGGCAGTGAAAAAGTTACTCAGAGGAGTTTGGCATGATTCCCTTTTGAAGCCATTTTCTTTTGGCGACACCGCTCCAAGAACTCTTTTCACAAAGTAATGGAACTCAGGTCAATTTTTACATTGATAGTTTTCATGAAATTGGTGCCTTTTTGGAGTCTGTGTTGCCATTGTCTGTGATTAGAACCAGAGCAGGAAATTTTTTGCTATTTGTTTGTTCCTTTTATCGTCTATGTATCGTCAATGTACAATGAAGAAGATGAGGCAGTTAGAGACAATGAAAATATGTGGATGCGCAACTTGAATGTTTTTGCTTGCTTACCTTTGTAGTTTTTTCTGGCTAGAGTTTCAGCATTGTACTCATACCTACACATAGCAATTGCTCCACACATAGTTCCACTCCAATGGATCCCAGAAACATTCATTGTTTTTGGTACTTCATTGGTTTTGCTGTCTTTTACAATTTTGCAAGCAATCATTTGTATGCCGTAGTCACTGGGGGAGGGGGGGGGGGGGGGGAAGGGGTTACTTCCCTGAACAATGTTTTCTTGACGTACTAGATAATATGTGGTTTTAGGTACTACTCATTTGCTTTTTCTACTCCAAGGCCAACTCCCCATTCGGCACCATTTGTGTTAGTCCACGACTCACTTCCCAATATGCTGCTTGTTGGGCTGTTTGTTCCATCAGTAATAACAGTTGTACCAGGGGGGATTGGACTGTGAATTAGTTGTACCATTGCTAAATCATGAACGGGAACTAGCTGTTTTTGTTATTGATTGATTGCACACTCTAGTTTTATGGGAAGCCAACTGTATTGGAATCAGTATTTGGAAATGAAAGTTTCGGATGGAGATTCTTGTTTTTGGATGGAGATTGTTGGAATTTTCCGGGCTACCATACCAAGAAGAAGAGGGCAAACTCCTCAAACAGATTGGGTGCTATTCCAACGAGGGCCATTGACGTGACGGAAAATCTATTCCTCCATGAATCTGGTTGTATTGGAAATCTTGTCAATTGCCAAACCACAACTAAACAATCAATTCAAGGACTACAGAATAGAAGAAAAATGGAAGAAGTTTCAGACATTGCTCGGGCAGGTTATTGAGAGTAACAGTGATGCAGAGAGTAACAGCATCACAGGAGAAGTACAAGAAGAGGTGAAAGCAAAATTGGTCTTGTCTTGCAACGTGGTTAGTTATTCATCCATAAAGAAGTGCTACATGGGCTTGTGCCTAAACCTCATCCTGTGGTCCCTTGGTACTGTTGAATTTCCACTTGCACCTTTCTGCAAGGAACCTGATGAGTTTTTCAATCACAGATTTGCGCAAGACGTGGCTCTAGGGCAAGACTGCACCCTTGAGATGCCCACTTTCTTTGACAATCTTATCTTCCATCATCAACTCAAACAACTGCTTGCGACAGGCAACAGTCTGGCATAATTGGACGACTATATCCAGCAACATCAGCGCAATTGTTGACAAAGTACCAAGAATGGCCTACGACTGGAGGTTGTTGACTTGAAAGATTCCAAAGTATATCTCAATTTGGAGTGGCCAACCGACTCCACGAAGAAACAACTTACGTTTCACAAGGTCATCATGTCTTTGTGGGTACAATTTCAACACACCTTGAAAAGATTTTTCTACCGTAACACTGTATCACTTCCCTAACAAAGTGTTCCTTGGCAATAAGTCTTCCAAGTATTTCTCCCACAAATGTTTTTGTGTCCCTTTGTGGTGGGTAGGACAACAAAAGGACATTTAAAACAAGGGTACATCATTGTATTCAAGATGTAATCTCCCTTTGTGTTTTTCAAGCTAATCCAATACAGGCTGCTTTTGAATTGCTATTACAATGTCTTCATCAACTTGGGTGGTAAGATGGTCACACTTTCCACTTCAAAGTTCAAAAAACACTTTCCTCCTGCCTGGCTTGATGGGTGAGGATGAGGGCAACATAAAGTCCTTCCTGCAACAGTTGCTTATCAGTTTGCTCTGGAGTGGTAAATACCATCCCACAAACAACTCCCTTCAAAATTTGGATGGGATGTGTGATGCATTCCTGAACAATGATGTACTAACAAGCAGTATTGATTGGTCAGCTCTTACCACAAGTGGTGGGCTGGGGGTGATTTGGCAGATCATGTTTTTGAAGGGAATTGAATTGTGAGAAAGGTATTATACCCACTGACAAAAGACCATCATTGCGATGACATAATATGTACAATGGACCAATGTTTAAAATATGAGCACAACTTTTGGACAACATTAAGCATTGCCGGAGATTAAGACCACAATGCCTGCTTGGTGTATGTTTACACAACTGGTGGTAGCAGTACCATCCAATTTGATTATGACACTTCAGCCAAACTTGTTGTGTGTCATGTCAAGGGGTACTAAGTTTCCAGATGCTGTTGACAGCTCAAAATCTGTTACAAGATTTCTTTATTTTGATGAGAACTGTACATGCACCCTTGTGGAAAGGATTTTTTTGGTACATGAGACACACTTTTCATTAGATTTTCGTAACTCAGCTGGAAGTACTACTAATGAGGAGCAAGTTTCTCACAAGGTTCCTGGGATTCGTCGCCGTGTACAGTTACCTACCCATTGGGGGAAAATTGTTCACTTCATAGACTCCCAAACTCCTACAACAAGTAATCAGGCGTGCCTCATCATTACCAGAGGCTAACTTTGAAGTTGTGTTTGTATCAAGAGCGGACAAACAGGATAGTACTACCAATGGCCTTTGTTTGAGTGGTATTCTTGAAACAATCAAAGTTCATGCTTTTGAACGCTACAATGTGGCTGACATTGTGAAGTGGCCCTGCCTATCTAACCAACACAAGGAAGTGGAATCTCTCTGTCAAAATAATCTCTCCTACTATTCTGTAGGATGATTGATATTCACAAACAAAGGAGATCATGGAGTTGGTCATGGCTTCTGACTTCCTTGGGTTGATGACTCTGTACAACAAGTCCAACCCCTTCTTGACCCATATCATGATGGCAAGAACAATGATGTGGAAACAGAGAGAAAGAGGTCTCAGTAGTTTTTGGACATACTCACTGCTCCTGTTCAACAATCAAAAATACAAACCCTAGTGTTCAGAGCTGGGCAGATCTGTAGATCTATCCTTGCTTATCAGCGCAGCAAGAGTCCTCCTATACATTTTGTCCCTTGGTGATGACAAGACTGGTGATGATAGTAGCTGTAAAAATCCTTTTCAGTTTGCCCCCTTGAGAGGTTGAGGAAGAAAAGTCAAGTCAGTGAGGCAAGCAAAAGGCTTTTTAATGGGATGCCTGATTCCCTTCTCAATAGGTATAACATGAGATCCAATAAGGTTCATCTATGCGGGAAGTGGCACTCAGCAGAGAAAACCTGGAGAGCTCAGGAGAGAGTGAAGCAGATCAATCCAGGATATGGATGGAAAATTCAAGTGGTTAGAGACCCTACAGCTTTCCCTCCTCCCATACCACTTAATCATGAAAAGACGGAGTATACAGACCTACTCAATACACTTGCCTGGATGGTCTCTTCTATCCAGCATTGCTTTTGATGCTGCAATAGGAGGTACAAGTTTTATCCCTGGACTCATCAAGCTCATAACATGTCCTGAGAGGGGGAGTACACTACTCAACACAAGCTTCCTTCTAGGTACAAGGGTGACAACCACTTCAAACAGGATTGGGTCTTGGGGATCTACAAGCAGTTGATGACTCATCAATTTCCCAAGTGGGCTGAAGAGGAACCAGCCTGTGCTGCCAACTTTGCGTCCATGGAATGGCCTCGCTATGCTAGGGGATACAAAGATATGGAACAAGCCACTGGGTCAATTCATCTTGCTCAGTTGTGGAAGAATGACAGTGGTACGGCAAGGCTAACAGTCAAGCTACATGAGACAGCCAAAGCCACAAACATCCTAGGTTTAGAATGGACCCCCTCTGGAAGGCAAGCACCAAAAGATCGTTGGAACAATCTTGCAAGCACAATCATCATCATAGATGTCCTTGGTCCTGACCAAATGGAGTAGCCCTGGCGATATTGGTTGCGACAGTCCCTTAGTTGCAACACCAGGCCCACTTTGATCTGTGGCTAGGGTTGTGGTTAAAGTCAGGAGAAAAAAGAAGGACACAGCTAAACCCCAGCCACTGGAACACTGAGGCTTTTTGGGAACAAACAAAATGGGGAAATGCTAGAGAGCTCTAATCCAGAGCCCATTGAATTAGCGCATGCAACACATCACTGAATTGAATCAAACCAAATCTAACTGATACAGCACTCAACACCAAATCAATCAATTTATAATCTTTACAATACAATGCTAATCAAATCTGGTTTTACTCTGTGAATGACCTTTTCGAACTTCTGCCTGACCTTTCCTTGTCACCAAATAACAAATAATCCAAGTACTCTTCATTAAGAAGAAACTTTCTTACATCCCAGGGATACTACATCACATAGCTCCTCTTCAATCTCTTCTTACGATCAGTTCTGTGTTTAGCATCTCCTTTCAACAAACAGAAGAAACAAGAATCATTATACTGCAGCAAACATCTGCTGCCATTCTTACACAAAGCAACACTGCACTTGCTATCCATACACTTAGCACACATATTATCTTGGTTTCTCACTTACATAGCAGACCCTTACACTCTTTGATTTAGTTGAATGAAAGCAACCAAGGTGATGACCAACCTTTATACCAGTGAAGCAAAACCTTCCTGCTAACTTCAGTTCAGATGTAGTTTCCAGGGAGCCATAAACCAAGACCAGCCCATTACCAATGGAGACAAAGCCACAACTTCTTGCCACGCCATATTGTAGCCTCCTTTCTTTCTCAAGCATTTGTGTTCTCTCAAAGCAACTGATCAGCAGGATAAAATTTGTCTTTGGGGTCATAACCTAGCATCTGCTCAGCAGGTTTCTGTCAGAATGTTCTGCAATTCACAAGCATTTGAAATAACCAATCAGGACCATGGGAGTCATCAGATACCTCTTTGTAAATGCTCAATGTGGTTGCAATGGCAAGGGCCTTACCATGGCTTACAGGTGACACTTCACCAGAGTGTATTTATTCCTGTCTGCAGAGAGGGATGTACATGATGTCTTGAGCATCATCTGCATTGTGGTAGAGCTTGATGAAGTCAGTGGTAAAAGCTGCTTGAAATCCTTCTCAAGTCTAGTTGTATTATAACTCATTGGTGCTCAGATTGTATTGGAGGAACTCTCTCCATTTAGTTTCAGTGTCAATGGAGAGGCAACAGCTGATGTACTGGAGGAGTGGACTTGATTGAGCTGTAGTTCTTCTGTTGAATTTAAAAGCTTCCTCCTAATAGGACAGTTCCTCCAGCCCTCCCATATCCGTAAAGAGAGGTGCTTTCATCAAATCACTTCACATTGTTGCCATCATCATCATCATCATCATCATCATCTGCAGAAATGTGATGAATTTGAGCTTAGATTGACTGAATGTAGACATATATGCAATGCAAGCTTCCCTTGATTGATACTGACCATGGTGAAGATAACTTCTTGCTATTTTTCTAAGGCTTTGTTTGTTTTTTATTATTTTCCTTCTGAATCCGATCCGTTGAGAGTCTGATTCAAAGGCTTCTGAAGAACAGCAACGCTGTGTTAGTGTGTTAGTAGACAAACGATTGTACTCTACGCGTGACAATTGTGATTGGATACTTTTGGCAACGGATAATCGGACTACAGGCAAGACTATGGAAACGCCGGATCTCTTCTTACTGTGAACTTATTCAGATACAGTGAGATAGACCTTAGTAATGTAGATTACAGATAGTTGATAGCAACTAGTGTGAATTTTGGGATATAAATCAGTTGAATGTTAAAAGTATGAGATAAAGTGAAATCTTGCCGAAATGCAAGATATCTCTTTTATTGAGGTGAAATATGTTGCAACTGCTGTTGCGTAGTGATGAGATTACTCACTGATTATTTCCGTACATGCATTGGTCTTGACCGTATATATCTGTGTGTATATATATATATTGTGTGAGAATCACACGCCAACGGTTTTCTTCTCTTGTTCCGTTAGGAAGACTCCATGATATGTTTATCACTAAGATCAGGAATTGCTCCCGTAGCTCGTGTGATACTTTATGAAATCAGAGTTTGCTCACCGAAGAACAATGGCAATATTATAAAACAGAGATTGCTCACCATCAATGCGCAATGGGAATCGATGCTCCGTGGGAATCAATATGCCATGGGAATCGATTACTTTGGTTGATACGGGACTCATTGATTTGTACAAATAGAATGTCTACCATCGGGTAGCTTTGGTACTTCTGGACACGAAAGGAATTTAATATTTTTTCCAGTACTGATTTTACTTAATTGTTATGATAGCCTGCAGCAGTAATTACAGTGCACACCAAGGCAGAACTTTTTGATTGAGCATCACAAAATTGGGATAAATTTACATTTATATGATAGAGGAACAATAATATTGAGTATTGGTAAACTACTGTTGCTACTGCTCGCTACTTTGCGTATACACCTGCATATTAATACATATATCAGAATACATTCGTGAAGAATGTATATTCAAATCGTACAAGGGATCTATTTGTTTCTCATACCATTGGTCCTTTTCTAGAGAATAGCTTCTTCTTAAATTAATTTCCTGCCATATTCTGCAATTTCCTTTCCCTCACAATTTATTCACTCCCATCGCTCTAACTGTATTTTATCTTGCATAACCAAGCATGAGATTTTTTAAATTTGTAGGCTGCATATTTGTATTGTCCAATTTCTAGCTTCAGGAGCACAATAGTTGAAATTGTATGCAAGGCATGTAAAAAGAATAACTTCCCTGTTTTTAAGAGACGATTGTGTTTGTTAGTATGAAAATAGTTATCAATACTAAACCCCTTTGCAGTGTGACAGAGAGTTGACATGATTACTACAAATTATCTGAATCACTATTCTCCTATCTTCTTTGACCATAGTGAAAAGATCACTTATTTACAAATTCAATCACTAGCTTTAAAATAGTTTAAAAATGGCCGTACTCACTACCATCTTCATATGCCCTTTTTTGAATGTGCCAGAAATGAACAATGCATGATTCTCTACTCTTCATATAAGATCCCACCACACACGCATAAACTACATGAATAAAGGGCATACATTGTTCAGGGAGCAGGAGCAGTTGTTTTTTCCATTTAGCTTTCTTGACATTTAATTTCGGAGATAATAGCGATGTCAGCCACCAAGGGTTTGTTCTCCTGGTGTACTACTATTCTTATCAGTTGTTAAAATCACGTGATTCTCCAAACCCTTTGGCTCTATGTGCTGGGGAATCAACACTGAACTTCTAACTCAGCAATATCCATAGGTTTTGCTGCAAAAACTAAATACAGTGGGCAACTACGAGAATGAGCCATGTTGAAACAACAATTTTGTGAAGGCAAAAAGGATTTCAAAACTGTGAGAAGAAGTGTAAGTCTTGAAATAATAATGATAACCCTAACTCGAAAGTTACTCATTAATTTTGATTTTGACGAGTAATGTTTTTTTTGTGAGATAGATTTGTAACCGAATTTCCCTGATTTTCGAACTTCGGCAACATCGGTTGCCACTCCATCATATTGTTTCTGTCCACTGCAATGAAATGAGTGTTGCAGCCCTGCTTATACCATGGCTGTTCGACAGTAAGGCACAGAGAGCCGCGGCGATGTCTGCACCTACTTCGTCAAGGAAAGAGACACGCACGTATTCGAAGACAAAGCTCTTGACTGCAGTTTTACTTTTTCGGGTTTGCTTTCTTTTCGGAATGGCATTTTCCTGCCATTTGATTCCAGAACACAACCCTGGTGATGGAGTCTTGCGATTTGATATGCGCTTGAATGATGTTGGTGACTGTTTTTGTCTACGGGGCCAAGCCTGCGACAACGGAAATATTGGATTTACTGGCGGTGATTGTGTCATTCCATTGACATTGTCTTCGAAGCTATCGCCCAGGTTTTGGAATTTCTTGTTATCACCTCTGACAAAATGGGATGCAGCACGGTTTTTACATCTTGCAGTGAGGCCGTCAATGAGAGATCCACCGCTGCATTTACCACCGGAGTCATCATCAGCAGAAAATCCGTGGAAGACTTCGGAAGAAGCCCATGCGTTTCTACCCGGATTTCCTAGCATACTACAACAATCTTCACTTTTTCTATACCGGATCTTGCCGACGCCATTCTTACCACCAACCTTTGAAAGTCTGGTAGTTCTCAGCGGACTACTAATCAACAATGTTTTCTGTTTGACCGTGGGTACCCTGGCTTTGTATCATTTGACAATTCTCGTTTTGACAAAAAACGAAACTGAACAGTTGGAAAGGGGTCAAATTAGACTGAAAGAACAAAACCGCCACTTTGTCGCTATAGTGGTCTGCCTCGTCTTTGGCATATGGAATCCAGCGTTAGTATTTTTTGCAACAAATTATTCCGAATCCTTCTTTGCGACAACATCTATTTTGGGTCACCTTTCTATGAAATTGAGCAAACACCATGGAAGCATTATACCGTGGTTCATCGGGATTGGTTGCTGGATGGTAGGGTCGTACACTCGGTCCAATGGCTCATTGCATTCTCTATGGTTATTACAGGACGGATTGGCACACATAATGCTGCTGCTCCGCCACAAAAGCTCCACTCAGCATCAAAGCGGCACACCCAATACAACACATCCTGTAGCATCGAATCTATCATATTTATTTCGAGCTGCCGTGATCGGCATCCAAAGTATCATGGGTGCAAGTGTTGGTAGCTCTCCCCATTCGATATCACGACTTGAAGGGTTGGGACAGGCACTGTGTAGGTGCGGCGGCTCGACCTTCGTGGTGCAGCTATGGTAACGAGAATCCATCGGTTCTAAATACTTCATTTTCGCTTTATCGCTACATTCAAGACAAACATTGGAATGTGGGATTCTTTCGTTATTACGAACTGAAACAAATTCCGAACTTTCTTTTGGCAGCTCCCATAATCACCCTTAGCACAATGGGAGTATACCGATGGATTCATTCGTCTCTGGCAAATACATATGGCAAGGGCAAAATTCCATCCAAGCTGAAACTTGATTTTCGTTGGATGGCCCCTGCATGCTTTGGCAGAGTCTGTGTCTGTATACGGTGGGGGGACATCTGCGGGACCCTCGTCTGATTCCTGGAGTCTCCTCCTCGAAAATCCATACTTGCTCGGACACTATGCAATCTTAGCTATTGTGACGGTCCTTGGTATAGTCATCGCACATGTCCAAATCTCAACAAGAATGATTTGCTCTACGTCACCCGCGATAATCTGGTTTATGGCACATTGTCTATTATCACCGCCAGCTGCTAGTCCTGGGGACTCCCCTTCACAATCCAACCAAAACCGAAGGAAAAGCGGTCGGTATTTGTCTGTCATACAGCAGAACCGATCGAAAATAGTGACGTTCTACATCGTTCTATATATGGTATTGGGGATGATATTACATGTTAATTTTCTGCCTTGGACATGACATGTCGCCAATAGAAAAATGAACTAAAATATTAAAAACTCTTAAATTTCTCATTATCTCAGAGACACTCAGTTCTTCTAGTATTGGTATGCCGGAGGCTCGTTACAATTTCTTGGAGGCGGGGGCGGGGGAACCATATTAGACGTTGTTTGCGGGCCCCGCGGAGGCTGACGAGTCCCTTGGTACGGATAGGGTTGGTTGTTTCCCGGTGGTGGTGGAGGAGGAGGTGGTGGTGGTGGTGCTCCCGGTGCCTGTCTGTGGAACATTGACTGTGGGGGGTACTGATACGTGGGATATGGTTGCTGAACACCTCCTTGTTGGTAATGTTGTTGTGACGTGTGATGGAATCCTTGAGGAAGACTAGCAGGACCTTGGCCATATCTATGATTCTGTGGTGGCGGAGGCGGTGGTGGTTGCCCATAATATCTCGGAGAAGCATTGTGTTGAAAAGTAGTCGAATTATTGTTGTGCCTTTGCTGATGGCGATCGATATTTCTTTGTTGCTTTTTCTTCCGCCCCACTCCTTTTTTCTTATTCTTCGCTTCCCGTTCTTTTTCATCGTCACTGTAATATGCTTCACTGCTATTAACAATTTCTTCGTCATAAATATTTGACGCATCGCATCCCTTTCCACTGGTCCGCATTACAAACCCCGTGTCAATGAGTTTAGCTTCATCCTGTATGTAATATACTTCGATGTTCTTGTTCTGAGAGAGAAACTTCGCATATTCACCATCTGTGGCCCACAAATCGACTTTGTTTTTTTCGGGTTTTGCATCATGACTACTACTAGGAGCAGTTTTCTCTACATTGGATCTAGATCCTTCTTTATCTTGACTAGACTCCACGCTCTCAGATAATTGTTGCTGCGAAATATCTCCGTTCTCAGGTTGCTCCCGTGATTTCTTTCCGACAGGATCATCTTTGGTTGGCGAAGACAGTGATTCTTCCATGGCGATCGCCTCGTCCGTTTCGTCTGATGTTTCCGGCTTGCTTAGCACATCAGATGATGCATCTCCGTCCCCTTTGTTCTCCTCTTTCTCTATTGTTTTCACATTGCTTTCATTCGAGTTATCGGTGGAAATGACCTCTTTTTCGTCGACTTCTTTTGCCTCCGCCTTCTCGCTATCATTGCTGCTTTGTATGTTTGAATTCTTTTTGTAAGGTCTATGGTTGGGTGATTTCTTGTTGGTTTTCGAAGCCGAGGGCGGAGATGGTAATCGTATGGTATATAATGGTTGAGAAACTGGTCCGAAAACTTCAAAAATTCTTCCCAGCGGCATCAGGCTTGTTACATCAGTACCAGTACCGTCGGAGAGAGCACCATTCTCTGTATTCGAATGTTTTTTAATGACCAACAAACTTCCCTCATCCAGCGGCCCTACGGCTTGTTGTGTTCTCAGTGACGTCGACGAGATAGAAATAGACTCGACGACTACCGTTCGATCCATAAGCATGTAATTCTTAACCCTTCCTGCCAGAGAAAGTTGATTTGCTGAGATATCCTTGTTTTTGTTGGACGTTGCCAATGCTGTCATCCCATCGTCTACTGTCAGCCGAATCTGCAACTGCGATTCTAGCTCTCGAATAGGAACTCTATATCCGTCCACTTCATTTTCGGTTTTTGGTGCATTCGAAGCCGTCACGCCGTTTTCTTCCTCTGCCTCTTCCATCCTTCGTATGGCTTCGACAAGATCCTCGTCATCCGATTCATCGTGATCGCTATCGTCGTCCTTGGGGCTATCGCCAACATCTTTAGCGTCGCCAATAGAAGCATCAATATCACTATCACTATCACTCTCGTCGTCATCAACTTCGATTTCATTACCATCGTCTTGGTTCTTGGTTGGATCAATTCCTTCCGTCAGACAAGCAGCAACTGGTAAAGCAGTATTTGGAACTATTGCAAATTGAGCCGCATGGGCCAAGTCATCTACTGTATCCAAATCTCCTTGGTTGTGACTATTCTCCATTTGCCGAAATCTCCGTTTCGGTTGCGAGCGTCGATTCTGATGATCTCTTCCCATTGTAATCGGTGCTGTATATGTTGGTTCGGTAAAGTTTAGGTCAACTTTTTTCGATTGCGATGGTTGTTGATAACGAACCGTCTGGAAACTCTTTCTAGTATTATTATTATTATTACTATTATTATTTTGAATGATGAAAACCAATTTCTCAGAATCTCCTTAGTACCGAATGCTCCTGCTATCTTGGTCCTCGCTTGTTTGACGTTGCTTCCTTTCTCTCTCTCTCTCTCTCTCTTGATATTATGATTCTTCGTACAAGTTCGACGAGGCGGTGTCAAAAGCGGTTATGCACAATTTGTATTTACCCGGTAGTAATGTATTGCTTGTTGTATCCCATCATGTTACCTACCTTGAAGAAGTAATGCTTCGTACTGGTACTGGTAATTACGCATGGGAGATTGTACCGGTAATCTTACTCTTACGAGTACTCGTACTTTTTCGTACGAACTCGTACTAGATCTTTTTTTTCGATTTTCGAGGTGAACCCATGGGTTTTTGATTTTGATTGATTGGCGGTGCCGAGATCGATGGACCGATCGGAGTGTCGTACGCCTCTAAAATAAGGAGGTACTAAAATAAGGTTTATGTATTGGTTAAAAACTAAGATTGTGAGCTAGCTCTGTCAACTACTCCGAGGAGCCGTTGAGAAAGCTTGCAACAGTAAAAAGGCTTGTAACAGTAAACAGCCGTTGAATCGAAATTCAACGTACAGTTTACATAGAAGATTTGGATATGTTCTTCATCCAGTCTTCAATATTGAAGACCGGCTTGCTTTTCAGATTTTCTTGAATCGTGGGTAATTTCAATCGTGAGCGTTGGAATACCACACTCTTCTCCTTCTCGTAAAAGTTGGATTGGTGGCACAGAATTTTGTTAGTCGTGTGCGACCAGTATTCCTTAGATAAGAAATTTTTAGTTGGTGTGATACGGTTTGAGGTTCCGAATGTTCATGCGTTGAATTACTTGATTTCGTAAGAGAAAGGAAACTGTACCATTTGTGTGAATTTGCTGTATGGTGTAGGGGCCTTTGCTTCTTGCTTCAAAAGCTCCAGGAATTTGCTTTTCATTTTTCACCATAACTTGATCTCCTACACTGTAATCATGAAGCTTCCTGTGGCTGTTCTCTTTCATAGCATTCTTGTCGATTTGAGCTTGTCTTTTGTTTCTGACCATGGCCAAGTCAGTAATTACCTGGAATCGGTAGAAACATGTCTCTGTGGAATACAAGGGCGCCGGGTGTCATTCCAAACGTTTTGTTGATGGTTGATCTAACGGCAAACTGAGCAGAAGCAAAGATGCTGTCAATGATATCAGTCGCTTCTTGGAGAGTCTGTGGAGGGTTGGTATTGAGTTCGGTTCTCATTGCAGACTTCATGGTATCGTGGACGCGTTCAAGTACTGCATTGGATTGAGGGTTGCGAACAGAGCAAACCTTGGCTTTGATTCCGAGGTTGGCAAGGTGGAGTTGGAAATCATTACTCATGAAGTTGGTTCCTTGGTCAATAATACAATTTACTGGTTTGGGATATCTGGAGAGCCAGCCAGTTGTCGAGGGCATGGACTGCCATGAGGCCGGTTGGGATTTACTTGTGGAGCTCGGATGATCTCGAGGAGATTGGTGCACATGTCCATGATGGTAAAGCCATTGAAGGAGACTGTTCCATGGCCAGGGATCTTGATTTTCCAAGGGCCTACTCCATCGATTGCAATGGTGTCCCAAGGAACATACTGGTGTTCTTTGGTAGGGAGCTGTCCGTGGTTTTGGTGGCTATTCTTGTATCGTTGGCACGTGTCACAAGTCTTGCAGAAGGCATTGATTTGGTCCTTCAGGTTTGCGGCATATACAAATTGGTTGATGGTTCGATACAGTCTTTCTGCGCCGGCATGGCCAAGCACGTGGTGGTAGTATTTGATGGTGGCTTGCACTCTGTTTGGAGGGAGTACAATTTTCTGTCGACCGTTGGAGTCTACAACTTTCAAGTCGGTGCCGTTGAAGTTTTCAGTTGTGTACCGGGGATTGGTAGCAATATCGTACATTGGCTGCTTGATCTTGGGCGAGTTGGTCGAAGGCTAAGGGATACATGGGAATGTCTTCTGGGTAGTTAAGAAACAAGTCAGAAGAGAGAGAGAAGGTCGTCGGAGTCCGTTGAGTCAGCAGTTGCAAGGTCCGAATCATCCGTTGGATCGGGAGTTGGAGGACCGAAGAACTCCTTCTTCTTCTCGGGAGGGTCTTGCTGGAGTGGAAGCCTGGAGAGAGCATCAGCAAGCTCATTGTCTTTGCCTTTGATATACTTGAATACTGGGGAAAATTCTTCAAGGAGCATGCGCCAAGTCATAATTCTAGTGGCTTGTGAGGTTTTGTCGAGTTAAGTTGATATGGTCTGTCCATACGATGATTTCAGCGCCCCAAAGAATGGTGCGGAATTCTTTGAAGACTTCTACAATACAGAGCATCTCTTTATCGACCGTTGGGTATTTCCGTTGAGCGGCGTTGAGTTTTCTGGAGAAACAAAGGATGATTTTGCCATCTTGGAGGATGACGGCTCCGAGCTGGTAATCAGAAGCATCAGTGTAGACATGGAAAGGCTTGTTTGGATCAGGGAAGGCAAGGAGGATGTCTTTGGCGATGAGGGACTTGGCTTTGTTGAAAGCTTCAAGTAGTTCTGGAGTTGGAGAGATTTTGCCTTTGGCTCTTCCAGAGAGGTCGGTAAGGGGTGCAAGGACCTCTGCGCGTTTGGGATAGAAGTTCCGATAGAAGTTGATCATCCCAACAAAGGATCGAAGTTGGGTTGTTGTTGAGGGAAAAGCAAGTTTCAGGATGGGAGCAATCTTGTTTGGATTGGGACGGATACCATCTCGGGAGATGATGTGGCCGAGCCACGGAGCTTGGGATTGGAACCAGTGGCACTTGGAGGGCTTGACAGAGAAGTTGTGACACTTCAGTAAGGACAGAACAGAGGAGACTGATTTGCAATGGGATTCGAGAGTATCTGAGAAGATACCAATATCATCGATGTATACTTCAATGTCCTTCAGATGGGAGAGCATCTGTTCCATACAGCCTTGGGCCCAACTTGGAGAGTTAAGGAAGCCCATTGGCAATCGGAGTAGTCTGAACTTTCCGAATGGAGTAACAAGGACACAGAGCCAGGTGGAGGCCTCATCGAGTTTGAAGGTGTGGAATTGCATACTGACATCGATAAGGGTGACATATTTGAAGCCTCTTCTTCTGTGGAAGATATCTTGGAGCTTTGGGAGTGGATAGTGAAGTTTCTTGGTTACTTTGTTGAGTTCTCGAAAGTCACTGATGAGTCGACAGGAGCCATCTGGTTTGGGCACTACAAAGGTTGGCATTCCCCATTCAGTTGCATAGCACCTTTCTAGGATGCCAAGTTTCACTTGTCGATCGATTTCTTTCTTTACTGCTTCTTGTTGGTGCAGTGGAATGGAATATGGTTGTTTTACATGATATGGAGTTGCGCCTTGCTGCAGTTCGATGTGGAAGGTTTGATTAGGGAAAATACCTAATTCTTTGTCATTCAGGCCTTCGAAAAGTTCTTCATTTTGGAGGAGTATTGGTAACAAGGCTTGTTTCTCTTGGTAGGAGAGATGGTTTTGGTCGGTGACAAGCTTGTGGAGGTCAGTTTTCTCATACTTGGTGGTTCCATCTACATAAGACTGTTGGATTGATTGGTTGGAGTAACTTTCCGCAATTGCATGTGGTTCTGCGGACATAACTTTGTGAAGCAAGGACTTGTTGTCAAAGTAATTGCGAGGATGGAAGTCCATTGTCTTCTCATACCATTCTATGGTACAAGTCTCGAAGTCCATTTTCATTCCAAGATCTCTCATGGTTTTCCTTCCAATAAGGAGGTGGTAGTTGATATTCTGAGAGACAACAAAGCATTTGATTTGTAGGACTTTCATGGAATAGGATAGTTCTGGGAATATGGTGTTCTCCAAGGTTACATAGTGGTTGCAAGTGGTTTTGCCATTTGTTGTTTGCATTTGAATTGGTTGGTCTAGGAGGTTCTTCTTGATTCCAGAGGGAATTGCTGATTCCACTATGAGATTGTCGGTTGATCCGGAATCGAAGAGGGTTTTCAAGTAGTACTTTCCAAGGGATCCATTGATGGAATTGCAGACGCTTACTGTGGTTGGAGCAAGATCGGTCGACATCTGTGCTTGCTGGGAGCAACCTCTTGCTTGTTGTTGTCGGAATTGGTCTTTTCAGAGGGAAATCTTTGAAGATCCGAGTTGTAGTATTCTTCATCGATATCCATATCGACATGGAAGAGATCCGGCCAAGGAGTAGCAGGGATGGTAGTATCTTCTGGTTCATTGATGAAGACACACATGTGTTGTTCTGGTTCGTTGAAGTTACTGTTGTGGGAAGAGGTAGTGGATCGATTGCTGCTGCGATCGTTCACATGCGAGTCGGTATTGTCTCTGTTGTTATTGGACTGATTGGAATTGGTGCCATACTTGTTGGTGTAGCATTGACCCCAGGTGTGATTGGTACCAGGGTGGATAGGACATGGTGAGTCGTTCGAGATCCTAGTCAAGCCTTTGTTGTTGTTGTTGCTTTGATTGTTGCCGCGTTGATTGTTGTTGTTGTTGTTGTTGCGTTGGTTATTGTTGTTGTTAGTTCGGTTTCGATTGTTGCCGTTACGATTGTTACGGTTGTTGCGATTGTTGTTTCCATTTCCGGTTGTTACGGTTGTTGTTGGCATTGTTGTTGCTGTTGTTGTTGTTTTGAGACTGGTTGTCTGATTTCTTGTTCTTGTTTTTATTCTGTACAGATTGGAATCTTTCGAATTTTATCATCATTTCAGAGAGCGAATCTCTATGGGGAGAATGGTTAAGTTGATAGAGGTCTTTCCAGTCCTCTGGCATCGATTCAAAGACTAGATTCTTGAAGTCACTTTCATTGATCGCTGCGTCTTGTGGAGGATGTCCCGGTAGTAATGGGAGAATAACATGGTTGTGGAAGTTGACTTGTGCTACAAATTGGTGTACAGTCATGGAGGTTGTCTTCTTAATATTGGAGAGGAATCTTTTATGATTCTGGTAGGCATCGACGTTGCTGCTGAATTTGAAGCTGATGAATGCTTCCACTGTCGTCTGGAAGTTGTCCACAGTTCTCTGTGGAACATTGGCTGTTACATAGCTGTTCCACCAGCTATTGTCGGTGTAGTCTCTGAGGAGGTCTAGAAACTTGTCATAGATTCTTGGTCCTGTGGTTAGGTTGAGAGTCTTCTTAGATCTAATGAAGGCATCGATGGTGAAAAGAATTTGTAATTTGGTTGATCCTGCAGTAATCAAAGGGATTTTGATCTTGGTAACTTCTTGGGAGCCATTGATTTCTTGAGTAATCTTGTACTCAATCTTTTCAACAGTCTCTTGATCAAAGTCATACTTGAAGGGAATGACTGAGTAAGACATACTGGACAATCTTCGGATCGGTTGTTCGTTTGTTAACTGTGTAGTAGGGGTAATTTTTGTTCGTGTAGTAGTTGAAGTAGTCTTTACCGGTAGAGTAAAAAGGGTCGAAGCGGTTATTCGACTGTTTAAACAGTGTCGTACGCCTCTAAAATAAGGAGGTACTAAAATAAGGTTTATGTATTGGTTAGAAACTAAGATTGTGAGCTAGCGCTTGTCAACTACTCCGAGGAGCCGTTGAGAAAGCTTGCAACAGTAAAAAGGGTTGTAACAGTAAACAGCCGTTGAATCGAAATTCAACGTACAGTTTTACATAGAAGATTTGGATATGTTCTTCATCCAGTCTTCAATATTGAAGACCGGCTTGCTTTTCAGATTTTCTTGAATCGTGGGTAATTTTCAATCGTGAGCGTTGGAATACCACACGGAGTGTCGTACGCCTCTAAAATAAGGAGGTACTAAAATAAGGTTTATGTATTGGTTAAAAACTAAGATTGTGAGCTAGCTCTGTCAACTACTCCGAGGAGCCGTTGAGAAAGCTTATAACAGTAAAAAGGCGTTGAATCGAAATTCAACGTACATTGCACATAGAGAAGCACATAAAGAATTTGGATATGTTCTTCATCCAGTCTTCAATATTGAAGACCGGCTTGCTTTTCAGATTTTCTTGAATCGTGGGTAATTTTCAATCGTGAGCGTTGGAATACCACACTCTTCTCCTTCTCGTAAAAGTTGGATTGGTGGCACAGAATTTTGTTAGTCGTGTGCGACCAGTATTCCTTAGATAAGAAATTTTTAGTTGGTGTGATACGGTTTGAGGTTCCGAATGTTCATGCGTTGGAATTACTTGATTTCGTAAGAGAAAGGAAACTGTACCATTTGTGTGAATTTGCTGTATGGTGTAGGGGCCTTTGCTTCTTGCTTCAAAAGCTCCAGGGAATTTGCTTTTCATTTTTCACCATAACTTGATCTCCTACACTGTAATCATGAAGCTTCCTGTGGCTGTTCTCTTTCATAGCATTCTTGTCGATTTGAGCTTGTCTTTTGTTTCTGACCATGGCCAAGTCAGTAATTACTGGAATCGGTAGGAACATGTCTCTGTGGAATACAAGGGCGCCGGGTGTCATTCCAAACGTTTTGTTGATGGTTGATCTAACGGCAAACTGAGCAGAAGCAAAGATGCTGTCAATGATATCAGTCGCTTCCTTGGAGAGTCTGTGGAGGGTTGGTATTGAGTTCGGTTCTCATTGCAGACTTCATGGTATCGTGGACGCGTTCAAGTACTGCATTGGATTGAGGGTTGCGAACAGAGCAAACCTTGGCTTTGATTCCGAGGTTGGCAAGGTGGAGTTGGAAATCATTACTCATGAAGTTGGTTCCTTGGTCAATAATACAATTTACTGGTTTGGGATATCTGGAGAGCCAGCCAGTTGTCGAGGGCATGGACTGCCATGAGGCCGGTTGGATTTACTTGTGGAGCTCGGATGATTTCGAGGAGATTGGTGCACATGTCCATGATGGTAAAGCCATTGAAGGAGACTGTTCCATGGCCAGGGATCTTGATTTTCCAAGGGCCTACTCCATCGATTGCAATGGTGTCCCAAGGAACATACTGGTGTTCTTTGGTAGGGAGCTGTCCGTGGTTTTGGTGGCTATTCTTGTATCGTTGGCACGTGTCACACGTTTTGCAGAAGGCATTGATTTGGTCCTTCAGGTTTGGGGCATATACAAATTGGTTGATGGTTCGATACAGTCGTTCTGCGCCGGCATGGCCAAGCACGTGGTGGTAGTATTTGATGGTGGCTTGCACTCTGTTTGGAGGGAGTACAATTTTCTGTCGACCGTTGGAGTCTACAACTTTAAGTCGGTGCCGTTGAAGTTTTCAGTTGTGTACCGGGGATTGGTAGCAATATCGGCATTGGCTGCTTGATCTTGAGCGAGTTGAGTCGAAGGCTAAGGGATACATGGGAATGTCTTCTGGATAGTTAAGAAACAAGTCAGAAAGAGAGAGAAGGTCGTCGGAGGCCGTTGAGTCAGCAGTTGCAAGGTCCGAATCATCCGTTGGATCGGTTGGAGGACCGAAGAACTCCTTCTTCTTCTCGGGAGGGTCTTGCTGGAGTGGTAGCCTGGAGAGAGCATCAGCAAGCTCATTGTCTTTGCCTTTGATATACTTGAATACTGGGGAAAATTCTTCAAGGAGCATGCGCCAAGTCATAATTCTATGGCTTGTGAGGTTTTGGCGAGTTAAGTTGATATGGTCTGTCCATACGATGATTTCAGCGCCCCAAAGAATGGTGCGGAATTCTTTGAAGACTTCTACAATACAGAGCATCTCTTTATCGACCGTTGGGTATTTCCGTTGAGCGGCGTTGAGTTTTCTGGAGAAACAAAGGATGATTTTGCCATCTTGGAGGATGACGGCTCCGAGTTGGTAGTCAGAAGCATCAGTGTAGACATGGAATGGTTTGTTTGGATCAGGGAAGGCAAGGAGGATGTCTTTGGCGATGAGGGACTTGGCTTTGTTGAAAGCTTCAAGTAGCGCTGGAGTTGGAGAGATTTTGCCTTTGGCTCTTCCAGAGAGGTCTGTAAGGGGTGCAAGGACCTCTGCGCGTTTGGGGTAGAAGTTTCGATAGAAGTTGATCATCCCAACAAAGGACCGAAGTTGGGTTGTTGTTGAGGGAAAAGCAAGTTTTAGGATGGGAGCAATCTTGTTTGGATTGGGACGGATACCATCTCGGGAGATGATGTGGCCGAGCCACGGAGCTTGGGATTGGAACCAGTGGCACTTGGAGGGCTTGACAGAGAAGTTGTGACACTTCAGTAAGGACAGAACAGAGGAGACTGATTTGCAGTGGGATTCGAGAGTATCTGAGAAGATACCAATATCATCGATGTATACTTCAATGTCTTTCAGATGGGAGAGCATCTGTTCCATACAGCCTTGGGCCCAACTTGGAGAGTTAAGGAAGCCCATTGGCAATCGGAAGTAGTCTGAACTTTCCGAATGGAGTAACAAGGACACAGAGCCAGGTGGAGGCCTCATCGAGTTTGAAGGTGTGGAATTGCATACTGACATCGATAAGGGTGACATATTTGAAGCCTCTTCTTCTGTGGAAGATATCTTGGAGCTTTGGGAGTGGATAGTGAAGTTTCTTGGTTACTTTGTTGAGTTCTCGAAAGTCACTGATGAGTCGACAGGAGCCATCTGGTTTGGGCACTACAAAGGTTGGCATTCCCCATTCAGTTGCATAGCACCTTTCTAGGATGCCAAGTTTCACTTGTCGATCGATTTCTTTCTTTACTGCTTCTTGTTGGTGCAGTGGAATGGAATATGGTTGTTTTACATGATATGGAGTTGCGCCTTGCTGGAGATCGATGTGGAACGTTTGATTAGGGAAAATACCTAATTCTTTGTCATTCAAGCCTTCAAAAAGTTCTTCATTTTGGAGAAGTATTGGTAACAAGGCTTGTTTCTCTTGGTAGGAGAGATGGGTTTGGTCGGTGACAAGCTTGTGGAGGTCAGTTTTCTCATACTTGGTGGTTCCATCTACATAAGACTGTTGGATTGATTGGTTGGAGTAACTTTCCGCAATTGCATGTGGTTCTGCGGACATAACTTTGTGAAGCAAGGACTTGTTGTCAAAGTAATTGCGAGGATGGAAGTCCATTGTCTTCTCATACCATTCTATGGTACAAGTCTCGAAGTCCATTTTCATTCCAAGATCTCTCATGGTTTTCCTTCCAATAAGGAGGTGGTAGTTGATATTCTGAGAGACAACAAAGCATTTGATTTGTAGGACTTTCATGGAATATGATAGTTCTGGGAATATGGTGTTCTCCAAGGTTACATAGTGGTTGCAAGTGGTTTTGCCATTTGTTGTTTGCATTTGAATTGGTTGGTCTAGGAGGTTCTTCTTGATTCCAGAGGGAATTGCTGATTCCACTATGAGATTGTCGGTTGATCCGGAATCGAAGAGGGTTTTCAAGTAGTACTTTCCAAGGGATCCATTGATGGAATTGCAGACGCTTACTGTGGTTGGAGCAAGGTCGACATCTGTGTTGCTGGGAGCAACCTCTTGCTTGTTGTTGTCGGAATTGGTCTTTTCAGAGGGAAATCTTTGAAGATCCGAGTTGTAGTATTCTTCATCGATATCCATATCAACATGGAAGAGATCCGGCCAAGGAGTAGCAGGGATGGTTTCTTCTGGTTCATTGATGAAGACACACATGTGTTGCTCTGGTTCGTTGAAGTTACTGTTGTGGGAAGAGGTAGTGGATCGATTGCTGCTGCGATCGTTCACATGCGAGTCGGTATTGTCTCTGTTGTTATTGGACTGATTGGAATTGGTGCCATACTTGTTGGTGTAGCATTGTCCCCAGGTGTGATTGGTACCAGGGTGGATAGGACACGGTGAGTCGTTCGAGATCCTAGTAGAGCCTTTGTTGTTGTTGGTTTGATTGTTGTTGCGTTGGTTGTTGTTGTTGTTGCGTTGGTTATGGTTGTTGTTGTTGTTGTTATTGTTTCGGTTCCGATTGTTTCTGTTGTTTCGATTGTTGCGGTTGTTTCCATTTCGGTTGTTACGGTTGTTGTTGGCATTGTTGTTGCTGTTGTTGTTGTTTTGAGACTGGTTGTCTGATTTCTTGTTCTTGTTTTTATTCTGTACAGATTGGAATCTTTCGAATTTTATCATCATTTCAGAGAGCGAATCTCTATGGGGAGAGTGGTTAAGTTGATAGAGGTCTTTCCAGTCCTCTGGCATCGATTCAAAGACTAGATTCTTGAAGTCACTTTCATTGATCGCTGCATTTTGTGAAGGATGTCCCGGTAGTAATGGGAGAATAACATGGTTGTGGAAGTTGACTTGATGCTACAAATTGGTGTACAGTCATGGAGGTTGTCTTCTTAATATTGGAGAGGAATCTTTTATGATTCTGGTAGGCATCGACGTTGCTGCTGAATTTGAAGCTGATGAATGCTTCCACTGTAGTCTGGAAGTTGTCCACAGTTCTCTGTGGAACATTGGCTGTTACATAGCTGTTCCACCAGCTATTGTCGGTGTAGTCTCTGAGGAGGTCTAGAAACTTGTCATAGATTCTTGGTCCTGTTGTTAGGTTGAGAGTCTTCTTAGATCTAATGAAGGCATCGATGGTGAAAAGAATTTGTAATTTGGTTGATCCTGCAGTAATCAAAGGGATTTTGATCTTGGTAACTTCTTGGGAGCCATTGATTTCTTGAGTAATCTTGTACTCAATCTTTTCAACAGTCTCTTGATCAAAGTCATACTTGAAGGGAATGACTGAGTAAGACATACTGGTCTTCTTATTCGGAATCGGTTGTTCGTTTGTTAACTGTGTAGTAGGGGTAATTTTTTGTTCGTGTAGTAGTTGAAGTAGTCTTTACCGGTAGAAAGGGTCGAAGCGGTTATTCGACTGTTTAAACAGTGTCGTACGCCTCTAGAAAAAAGGTACTAAAATAAGGTTTGAGTTACGTATTGGTTAAAAACTAAGATTGTGAGCTAGCTCTGTCAACTACTCCGAGGAGCCGTTGAGAAAGCTTGCAACAGTAAAAAGGCTTGTAACAGTAAACAGCCGTTGAATCGAAATTCAACGTACAGTTTACATAGAAGATTTGGATATGTTCTTCATCCAGTCTTCAATATTGAAGACCGGCTTGCTTTTCAGATTTTCTTGAATCGTGGGTAATTTCAATCGTGAGCGTTGGAATACCACACGGAGTCAATCAGGGAGTCAATTTTGAAAAATGGAGTCCCGTGAAAAGACGACTTACCCCTAGCTTTCGCTCTTTGCGTTGAGGTCTGCTCGATGACCATGTGAGCTTAAATTTTCCGGAGGCACCTGAAACGCAACGGTTACAAGGATCATGACATTTACGGCCCAGTACTTGAACAAGTATGATCTTACTGCTAAAAATTATAGGACGGTGGTTCATACTCGTACTCGTACGGTAGAGAAGTGCGGTAGGTTTGAAAAAGGCATAGCATCGACCTGCACTTGTTGCGACGATCAATCAGATACCGTACGGTAGTGGAACAAAAATTACGTAATTTGTACCGTGTACTCTAACTCCTATCAGTGCTACCGGTACCGGTACAGGCCGACATTGAAACTTGTCGTGCTCTTTGCCATACCGATCGGAAAGTGAAGGACCGTATCTGTTGGACCCTTTCCATCTCATACCTATTCCTTTCCAACATAACCTCTCTCTCTTCCCGACGCTATACAAATATCACGACCTACTGATCCGTCATTAGTCGCCCTGCAAATAGTCTAGCTCCGGAGCACACACAGAACCATGAGATCGTGGATATTTGGTTCCAAGGGCGGCAAGGAAGAGGAGAAGGGGTCTCCCGGCATTCCATCTGCCGTGGAGCCAACTGGAATTGGTTCGAACCGTACTATTGCAATTGCTTCTGTCGATGGAGCTGAATCACAAGCAAGGTGAGTGTCGATGAATTCGTGTTGTGCTTGCATCCATTTGTATTTGTTGTCCGAAACTTCCGATCAATTTTTGGGAACGCTAGGGGACAAGATGACTCAATCAATGCCGACACGTGCTTTTCGCGCAACGATGTCAGTCACTGTACCCCCACAACACGACATCTCTGTTCTGACATATTCGCGGCTCGATTGTTGTTGCCGTAACACATTGTTTTTTATGACAACGAACACCATGCCAAAAAACAGGGGATTTTTTCGAGGCATTGGCAAACAAGATGCCGAGATCGATCGCAGAGTATCCCTATCGGCACGAAATCTATGCAGTGGTGTTCAACGAATCGTCATGGCTGCAAAGGGGAAGTCTGGTGTGGAATGGAAGACCGAACTCTTGACGCTGTTAGGAGGATCCGACGAAGATCCCCAACAAATACCCGGTGATAATGGCACCGTTAGCAGCGATGCCGGCGGTGACTCTTCTGGCATCAATCATTGTGATATGGATGTGTTATTGGCAGCACCAAAGACGGAAAAGTTTCTGATGCGGTGTCTAGAAAACGAATTGCCTCCGAACATGATACATTGTTTGCGATTGTTAAGAGTCTTGGAGCTGCAGCACGCTTCGCAAGCCTACAAAGAAAACGAAGCCCAGGGCAAGATAGACCAACCCATAGGACCAATTTCTAGCCGAGCGACTACGAAGGTCAGCCAATTGCTCTGCACATTGTGTTCGAATCCATCGGTAGGGGAGCAACTTCGTCCACACCTGTTTGGATTGCTGGCTTTGTCGGGAGCATCATACCCGGGATCGGGGGTGCATGTCGCAAAGGCAGCGTCGCAGGTCATTACGGCTTTTGCACAAAATTGTTTGTCAAATAGTTTGGTGTATTTCCTTCACGATAGAAAGATGATCATTCACATGACAGACGACATCAAGGAACTCTGTGGGAAAAAAGCAGCAAACAACAACGATGCAGGCACCGTTGAAAACGCAAGCAGCAGCAGCAGCACCAATAATAGCAACCTTCTGAGTTTGTATGGCTCCGATGCTGAAGGAGCGGGGTTGTGGGCAGTTTCGTTGTCGACAGTGGTTAGTTTGGTTTATTATTCTTGTCGTCACGATTGCCATGAACTTCTATACGATTTTGAGGCGGCAAATGGATTTCAGTTGTTAAAAATGGCAATTCTTGAGTCGAGATCGATTCACGGGAAAAAGCTAATGGAACTGCTTCCTTTGCTAGCAACCTGCCAAAAATCTGTTGAAACAGACGATAACAGCAAAACCTCTAGCACTGATAACTCCGAGGATTCCAAGCAGACGGCAAACATGTTAATTTTTAACGTTTTCGAGGAAATTGCTCATGCGTCCATTCCCATGCTTAAGATGTATGCCGAAGAAAATGACGGGAAAAAGCCTGAAATAACAAGCGATGAGCAGTGCCTGAGAGACTTGACAAATTATTCTCTTCGAGTTGCTAAAAGAACTCGATTTGCTTCTTCCAAGAAGAAAAGTGAAACGCCAAAAACTTTCGATGTCGTCACTGACCTGTTGTTGTCGGCCTTACAATTGTATTCGGAACACGTCGAAAATTACGACTTGCTGGAAGAACACTGTCATTTTTTGACACTCTATATACTAGCTTTTCCAACGTTTGAAGAGGAAAATCTCAAGATCCTCATTTTGAAAACAATTGAGTTCGTGGTAACTGGTGTTACAGGATCCAAGGCACTTCAGCCATTCAGTGTTTTGAGTGAAGTATTTGTTGGAATATGCGAAAGCTTGTTGGAAGAGTCGTTAAAGAAGGGCGCAGACGGAGAGTTGAGAACCAAAGTCTTGGAAGGATTGTTTTTTGATACAGATCTTGTTAACGAATCACTGGAAAAAATCTTTCGATTTGACGGAAAGGTTGGCACACAAATAATACAATCAGGAAAAATAACAAGCATGCTGGACAGAATCGCAGAAATTTTGCTAAAAGAATTCACGATCCATAAGAAGTCATGGGAAACGACTTTCGAAGACAACGAGGGAAACGTCTTCATTGAGCCTCCTATCACTACTCCTTTTGATGCTGTATGCTGTGCAATTTTCAGAGTATTCTGTTTAGTAATGGGATTGCAAGCAAAACGAGGCGCTCCAGTATTGGCGATGCGCAACGATCAGGGTATTAGCTATCTTTTGATGGTTTCCATCAAGGAACTCGGAGATGAAGCTGTCGTTGCGGCACTGAGTGTTTTCCAAGCGATTGTCACCTCCCGAGAAAATTTGCATCTACTGATTCCCGACATGGAATTCTGTCTGAAGGCACTGAGCTTTTTTGCAACAATGATGTCGAAAAGATGTGGTGTACCCGAAGCAGCGAAACAATTGTTGTCGAAAAAGACACTCGATAGAGCAACTGTTGACGAGATTCAATTTGTTCCAATGTGCAAACTGAATAGAGTTGTTTTGCAGCGAATTTCTTGGATATGCACAACATTGAAAAATACGTTAGAGTCAAGCGGAGTAGTGAGAGAAGCATTTCGCCTAACCCATGGTTTCGAAACAACTCTCAACGTTGTTCTGTCACTAGGCGGATGTGCAGACCAGGTCGAGGACAAGAATGAAATTACCACTTTGCTGGATCTTTTCCGAGATGTGCTGTCGTTGATTGATGCATCCATAGGATTTACGGGTCGCAATGACACCAAAGACGCAGAATATGCGACTCTCATTCCGGTAACTTTGCCCACATATACCTTGGTCGATCCTGTATCGTCACAAAATTGTCTATCGAGTCCGTCTACGTCGAATTTACATTACCTTCGATTGAAGTCGTTTTATTTGGATCTTGCAATTGCGATTTCACAAACGAAAATAATGGAGAAGTCGGAGAATGCGGTTCAAGTACTAGAACTCGCCATGTCTCACATGGATCCCTCATTTAATCTGACAAAACTTGATGCCGAAAAGAGCAGTAAAGCCCAAACGTTGCGCAATCCGGATGCGGCCCGACTTGTTCTGGGATTGGTATTATTTTTACCAGTAACTGAGGAGGGGGATAAACTTGCCAAACGTTCATTTGATCAAATCATTCGACTCTGTGATCCGAGCCGTGCCGGAACCACTCTTCCGCAAATCGCAAAATGTGGAATGGTGTGGAGCATCACTAATCCCAAGGAATTCGCATCAATACTTGACGACACTTCCCATAGACTCTATCCTCGATTTACACTTCTTCTGAGACGGATCGCAGCATTCAGCATGTCGCATAGTGATTTTGTTTCCGTTATCCGTGGAATAGCAGGTCCTCTTCTCAGAGATGAGAGAAACGATTCAAAAATTCGTCTTCCTGTGATAAGTTCTTCTATCCGACAACGGATAACAAAAATGAACGATACCATAGACTCAAATTCATTTGAAGAGAAAGAGACTGATTTCTGTCGTAGACTTGAATCTCTGTGCGCCATAGCCGAAAGAGGTCAAAGAGTTCCATTTTGCATAATGGGTGGTGACACAATGAACACGCTTTCGGTTCTATTGCATCAAACCAAGGTGGAAGACCGACTTTACAAAGCGTCAGTATCTGGAAGACTGAATTTTCTCGAGGTTGATTGTCTTGATCTATCATCACTGAAACCAGGTGGTTTTCTATCTGCCGGTGTAGCTGCGCCTGGTTCCTCTGGTGGGGAACGAATCTGGACCCCTATGGCCACTTCGGGATTCTCCTTCTCAATGTGGTTTAAATACTCCAGACATTCAGATGGCAATCGAGAAGGAAACTTGTATTTGTTTGATGTGTCCAATCCTACCGTGTCAACAAGCGACGGAACTCACACACCACAAAGCGCAGTATTTTTGTCTGTGTGGTACGATGTGTTAGCTCAGCAATTCAATGTTGTGTCTTCATCAACTACCAAATTTGAACCTTTATGCTTTCCGGTGTCTCCGCTTCTTCCCGGAGTCTGGCACCATGTTCTACTGACGTATACTCCTACAAAGAGAACGATGATGGGTAGAAAATCATTGGTTGCTATGTATGTCGATGGACGACCCCTTGAATCAGAAATGAAGATTGAAAGCATCAACATTGCGCCAAATGCACGAGTTTTAATAGGTGCTCCTAATGCTGTCATTGCATCAAGTGGAATGGTCCGTGGGATGATTCCCAACTGGGAGCTTGGGCCAACTCTCATGCTCTCTACGGTCCTGATGGCACTGGATGCAACTGCCATATTTATCTACGGTCCAGACTTTGAAGGACTTTTTTGGGGTGATCGGCCACAGAGGCTTTCGTTATCAGCAACGGGCACAGCAGCATTTGCGTTGCTATCTGAGACAGGGGAACCTTTTAGTTTAGCAAGCTCTCTTCGTAGAAGAGACATAGCAAGACTAGAGGCCGCAGGAACTGTTTCTCGTGAAATGGGAGTAAACGGATCGCACGACGATGACAATGATTCACTTGGATCTCTTGGGCTTCTATGCACTATCCCTCCAGATTGTGTGGTATTTGCATACCGAGCGGGTACTACGAATCAGAACTCAACGCGAAACTCGAAAGACTCTTCCTTAACTAGGAAGAGAAATTGGACGGGAAAATTGGTAAATCTTGCACGTATAAATAATGGCAACGATTGCATCTCTACAGATGCCTCGCTCTTCGGAAAGGCTGGCATTGTGAATCCCCGTTGTTTCGAAGACAACATACAGTGGGCAGGAGGGCCACAGATCTTGATGCCACTAACGTATGCTGCGCCATCAGCTCGAAGTTTGGCACTGACTTTGCGACTTTTCCGAGCAAGTACCGATCGCCATCCTCCAAATCTAGAGGCAATGCAGGGCGGTGGCGGATACCAGGTCCTTGCCATATTGATTCAGGGAAAGAAGTTCGTTGATATTAAAGTCCTTGAGCAAGCATTTGCATTTGCTGTACATGGCTTCGTCCCGCCTGCAACTGATAGTAACAGCCCTCCTAGTCCTACAAGTGCGCAAGTTCCCAACGCTACTAATTGGGTTTTCTCAGATCTTGATGCAATGAAACAACTTCTTCTCAATCACCAAGTTTGGGATTTGAAGAATGCTACTCCTGAACTACCCCTGAGACTTGTTACATTAATGAATGGTCTGGTTGGTCAAAAAGCGATGCACAAGGCCTTCAATTCCCGCCGCCTACATTTGGTTGGAATAATTCGGTGGACGCTCCATTTAATGATTGAAGCCGCCGAACTTTATTCTTCAGGTGAACTCGCATTTCAGGCAAAGAAGAAACAGTCGAACTCAGAAGAAGATTTGGACCTTGACGAAGCACCCAACCCATCATCCGCACCATGGTATGTTGAAGCTCCATTTATAGATGCGGTCTGCGTGGGTGCAGATCCTGATATCCCATTGTTTCAAGCCAGTAAGACTCTGCTTCGACGAGTGTTGACGTTCATGCTTACACCCAGCGATCTTGATGCTATCGCTGAAGCTACGATGTACACTGTTTCGATTGGAGCATTCAGTGCTAAAACAAATACAGCCGACAAGCAGAAAACAGATGGCACAGATTCTGAGCCACCAAGGCTTCTTCCCGGTTCTGTAACTCGGATATATCTTTTAAGATTGATAGAGGAGCTTATTGTCGATGGAGTGAATGAGATCGTAGCAAGTGGCGAAAAGAAAAGTGAAGGAGAAAGCGGGAAAGAGCCGATTCCTGTCGCTTCACATGCCGGTGGAATTGCAAATCCGAATCAATCATATTTTTCAACAGCTTTGCTAGGTGGAAGAATAGCAGATGGCGAAGTCCACCCAAAACATCAACAAGCTCAAAACTTCCTTGCCGCATTTGGAACAATCTTCACTCCTGTTTGGTTTGCTGCGCTTTTGGAAGGATGTAACGACGAGGCTACCGCCTCGGCTGTTCTCAGGCTTCTAATATTGATGATACAGAGCTCTCCCAATTTCGCCAGTGCATTCGATGCCAACGGAGGTTTCGCCCCTCTCGTCATAAGCATTCCCAAGTTTTCAACATGTTCAACCATCATCATCGCTCTTTTGAGTGAGCTGTTACATGTTTCCATTCTTCACCTCCCGTCCTTTCCAGCGCTCGATGCTTCGCAATTGAATGAGGTTTTCGAGCAAGAGAGTGAAGTTTCTGAAAAAGTTGCGAGTGTATACGCCGAATCTACTGTTGAAAACTCTGATCCATCGTGTGGAGTTTTTGCTTTACTCGCCGAGTGCATTGGACGCAATATTCAACTCGCTCCTTTTGACAACGAGATCGGCAAGAAAGCGAGGGAGACGAACATGGCAATTCTCGAACTATTGAAGCACCGGCACAACCTGTCTACTACCTTTCAATCTTTTTGTAGTACGCAGGCATTTTTAAGGCCCCTGACGCACACTCTATGCATGGTTCACGACGAACGAATCCAAAGAGTCGGATCTCAAACAAAATTGGCTCAATCTGACTCTGATGGTGCACATTCAGCTAAATCCAGACGTGGAAGATTGAAAGATGTTGCGCAAGATTTATCCCCTGTGGAAAGATTTGTTGGAAGGCGCAACGAACTTGGCTCGGATGCAGGTGTTGCGATGGTACAACTTCTACGAATCGTGATCGGAAATGCAGTTGTTTCAGGACCTGTCGCCCCCCCATTAGTTCACTCACTTTTGTCCTCGTATCCTGATCACGTGATGGCTGAACAAGTTGGCGCGTACCAACTGCTCTTGCTTGATCTGATTAAAGCAACTATAGAGGATGCTGTTGACCTAGGTGAAGCTACTGCTCTGTCAGCCTGTAGTGGTCTGTGCTCAGTACTTCTCGACAAGATGATGAAAGGATTCTTCACGTCGGAACTTATCCTTCACACCGTGGTGATGACTGTTTTTCTGTTGGAGGGTCTGACATCACCTTCCTCGATGGCATGCACAAACGTTGGCAACACGGAACGCGCAATGATAACTGTAGACGTTGCCCACATTGCAAGGTTAGCTTGTCTCTGTGGAATCAGAAGAAGCCGTCCAATAAACTCAGAAGATGCGGGAGACCCTGATTTGCAAGATACATTGGTTCAATTAATAGCGAAAAACATCAACGACCTGATGATAATTCCGAAGAACTCCAGTCTCAGAAGGAACGCCAGCCTGCACCCAGCTCCATCGACAAATTCTAGCAAGTATCCTTTGTGGCTAGCTGCCAATGTCTCTAGATGCTCACCAGACGAAATCAGCTTGGCATATCCTGATCTAAGTGAAGCCGATGAGCCTTTGCAACCGTTTGTCGTTGGATTGATGGCAGAGGTCTCATTTCTTTTAAGAGACGAGAGAGATGCGATACGATTAGCAACAATCAATATCCTCGTCATCCTTCTTCAGCAGGGACGGGCACTTCTGTCAAGTCTTCTCATCAAAGAAGTCCAAACAGCCGACAATCAAGTCGAGACCATCGATGTTATGAACCGAGGAGGTTTTGGTGCCTTGTTAGTTGCTCATGAAGTTGCTCAAGCTTCTGGCTCAGTATCTGCTAACAAAAACTACAAGCCTTTTTTCGATTGGTACGAGAAACATCAAGCGAAAGTACAAATAATATTTGATGGTATCGAAACTGAATTCAACAGGATTTTCCCTGGGCTGACGATGACTACGCAGACGGCCGACGAAGCTGTTGAAATCGAACAAAGGGAAATGTCGATCAAATTCTCTTCTAACGAGACAGCTGATAGAACCATAATCGGAGGGCTAGAAAGGGCTGACCTTGCACAAAGATGCATCGATAGAACTGGTGAGACACATGTTCACTGGAAGCGTCAAGGATTTGCTGATCTTGCATCCGGAGCAATGCGCTGGAAGTTCCTACTTCGACGGTTGAAAGGTTCATGTTCTATATGGGAGGGCGACACACGCCCTGTGTCTTTTCAATTATACAGTCGCCATCAACAACTTTACACAGTGCTGATGGAGAAAGAATCAAGCAAAATTGTCGTCAGCAAAGAAGACGATGAAGAAGGCCGCGAACATGTGAGGAGGTGGAAACTCGATCTGAGTGAAGGCTATGAACGACAGCGTCGTCGTCTTCTTCCAAACTACGAATTCCACGGTCTATACAATATCGATGAGTCATTGGATGATTTAGAAGACGCCGATCCAAATGCCGGGGCAGGTCTTGATGCAGAAACGGCGAGACGAATCCACTCTTCCAAAACTCATGATAATCAAAGTGACTTCTTCGCCAGTGCGTCCGGCATGGAGGCGACAACTGAATTGCTAAAAGAACTCAACATTAAGAAAGTACATCGGGACAACGATTTCGACGAGGATTATTATGATGCAGAAGATGACACCCACACTCTACACACCATGACGACAGAAGCGACTGTTGGTTCTGCGGAAGAACTGAAAGACGAGGAAACAAACGACAACGAAGCCAGCGAAGCAAAAGATGAAAATAACACAGGTAGTAAAGACGCAGATGCTGCCGTTGCTAACAAGGAAACTCAGGAAGATCAGAATGAGACCGATAATGGAGCTTCTAGCTATGATCTCATCACCGGATTACTACACGCGGGCGATTGGCCAGAGCAATCTTATAATGTTCGCCGATGTACGGGTTTAGAAGTGCGAAAAGCTCTGCTTCTTTGGTGTCGAGATTCAATATACATTATCGATGGCTTCGAACAAAGTGGAGAAGTATTCGATGGTAGAATCGTGAGAGTGGAAAAGGAGGAGTCCTCTTTCAATATCAACTTACGGCCAAAAGATTTTAAGGAATCTGATGACGTATCTGTATCCGACGCTGACAGCGACAAGGTTAACGAAAAAATGAAATCATCGAAGAAATCTGGTCAAGAATCTTCGAACAACGAAGTTACGTATCAACACCGAAGTCAAAGAATTGCATTCTCAGAGCTCCACTCTGTCTTCCGTCGGCGATATCAACTCCAGCAGATTGCGCTTGAATTTTATGATATGCACAATAGTGGAACCTTAGTTGCATTTGCAAACAACGACGAAAGAGAAGAGGTTCTATCGAAGATTTTGGCAGCTCCTCTCCCGAACAGTATTTTCAGTTCATTTATGGGAACTTCGATCAATTATCGGAAGTTCATGAACTCCTGGAAGTCGAAGATCGTGTCTCAATGGGTGAATGGCAAGATGACGAATTTCGAATTCCTCATGTACCTCAACTCATTTGCAGGTAGAACGTACAATGACCTCACACAATATCCCGTGTTCCCCTGGGTAATTGCGGACTATGATAGTGAAGAAATCGACCTGAATGATCCTAAAACCTACCGAGACCTTTCCAAGCCAATGGGTGCTTTGGGTGAAGAACGAGCGCAACAGTTCCGAGATCGGTTCGAAGCGCTTCAACAAACTTATATGAGCGAAGACGATCCACCACCGTTTCATTATGGAACGCATTACTCGTGTGCTGCATATGTTCTGTATTACTTGATGCGTCTTGAACCTTTTTCGAGGCTTGCGTTGGCCCTACAAGGTGGAAGATTCGATGTGGCCGATCGTTTGTTTCACAACATCGGTAGCAGCTGGAAAAGTGCTAGTCAAGAAAACCTGCAAGATGTCAGAGAACTCATCCCCGAATTCTTTTACCTCCCCGATTTCCTGACCAATACAAATCATTTCGATTTCGGAGCAACCCAAAAAGGCAAGCACGTCCACAACGTGACCTTGCCCACGTGGGCAAAAGGCGATCCCGAAACATTTGTCCGGGTCAATCGCCAGGCATTGGAGAGTGACTATGTGAGCAGGAATTTGCATTTGTGGATAGATTTGATTTTTGGATACAAACAGCGTGGTGACACAGCCGTAAAATCTCTGAACACGTTTGTCCATGTGACGTACGAGGGAGAGGTCGACCTGGAATCTATGACGGACCCGGTTCAAAGAGAATCTACCATTGCACAGATTCAGAACTTTGGGCAGACACCCAGCAGGCTCGAGCGCCGACCTTTCCCGCAAAGGATGGTCCATTCGGCTCTCAAAGACAACGAAAAGAGCATCGATTACGGTGCCTTGTCGTCTCTAGCCCTGTTGACACCTCCGTTTTGTGTGGTCGGGGCGAGTCACAAGTGTGTCTTGAAGCGAGTTTCAACGGAAGTCTGCAAGTTGGGTGTTTCGAGCCAGAGCGAGAAGGCCGTTGGTGATATGTGTCTCGTCAAGGGACAGCTCGTCGGCGTTGGCCGAATGTGTTCCCTGAACGTGGCGGCGAAAACGTTCTACCGCTACGGAGGTCCCAACAAGGGCATTTGTGTCCACACCGCTTCGCCCACCAGCCGCAATCGCGACGTGAACAAGTTGCTGACCGTTCACGACGGTTTGCACTGCGGCGAAATCAGTGTTGCCAAGGCGTCGCTGAATGGCCAGTGGCTCGTCACGGGATCCATCGATTCCACGGTGCGATTGTGGAAATACGAAAACCCCACCCTGAAGCTTCGCGCCTCGCTGATTGGTCACGGCGGGTGGAAAATCACCTGCGTCGACATTAGTACTGCCTTTGGCATGATTGTCACGGGTTGCGCACAGGGTCGTGTGATTCTGTGGGATCTCCACAAACTGACCTTTGTTCGGAGGCTGCGGCATGTGTTCAAGGAGGAGATCGACCATCACCACGTCAACGGACAGCGCTCGCACATTTTGAGTTCGACGTCCGTTTCGATCAACCAGAGAAACGGGAACGTCGTGACGCTGGTGGGTCCCCACTTGTCCGTTTTCGACATCAACGGAAACCTCCTCGGGAACGTGAATTCGCTCGGAGCGAGACCCAGCTGCGCGATAGCCACCGACTGCGCGGAATGGCAGGACCAGGGCATCGTGGTGGTGACGGGCCACGTGAATGGCGAGATCCGTTTCTGGAAATTGAATCCCCTGGCACGCGAGCTGGTGGTCCACTATCTGATGGTGGACAAGGAGCACGTGGCGGAGATCACGTCGTTGCGTGCCACCGGCAACGAACGACAGGACACCCTGTTGGTGGGAGACAAGTCGGGCAAGATGTCGGTGTGCAAGACGATTCAGATCGAGAACATGAACAACAACGAGCTCGCGGAACTCATTTCCGATTTGCGGGAGCGGCGACGAATGGCCGCCCCGGCGCAACCATAACCACAAACACAAACAACGAGAACAAAGCACAGGACAGCACAGCACGGCACGGTACCTACCATACGATACGATACGATACGCACCGTCGAATGGACTCAGTCGGCGTGTGACGAAATTATGCAAGATCTACTTGTACTACTACGAACTAAACTACGGTCTACACATAGGATCCAAGATGTCGAGGAACCTAATCTACTAAAAATAAATTTTAACTATTGATTTTCACATTTTCATGAACCGAAAACCCTTGGTATGAATAATACTTGTATCTTGCTAATGTTTTGATTGGGACATCCGTATGGGTGCTGCACGGTAGTTCCTTGCAGGATCCCACAACTTCGAACAACTCGACTACAAGAGACAGCCAGCTAAAATATTAATGAGACCATTTTCATCAGCTTTGCTTTGGTCACTGTAGAAGTGCGACAAGAGGTGGTGTCTGAAACATGTTCCTAATGTTCCTATCGGCTTTAGCATCTTGGTAACATGTTATGTCTGAAACATTTTTGAATGTTGAGTACAAGAAGGCATCTTCCATTAGAATGACCTTCGAGTGTTACTACTGTAGACAACTTTGAAACTACATCTGTTGTACCGTACCGTATGTCAGTTATTCCATACTACGAAATACGAAGTACTCGTACTCGTACTCGTATTGAAATACCGTATTTCTATTGATGATGCAATTTCGCTGTGTTTTTGTTTCATTACAGTACAATAATCACGTACGGTACGGTACGGTACGAGTACTGTATTTCTCATCCAATTGAAGCTGAAAATTCACCATCAGTCGGCGGTTCTGTTCGTTGATGATTGATTGATGCATTCATTCATTCGATACGGTATTCTACTGTGGATAGAGCCTGTCTGTCATCCGTTTTTGGAACATTTCGGCATGTACCGTACGAGTACGGTACGAGACCGTATTGTTTTATGTTTCATTGTGTTCACGTCTTCTGGAAGTTTTGTGTTTTGCGTTCGTACCGTACAGTGCGAACCAGTCACAGATACAGTAAGATTTACTACGCCTAGTACCGTACGATGTTCGCAACTGTACAATTACAAACGAAGGCCCCAATCACGCTCAGATGACGCGCATCCAAAAGACTTATGCCTGGTACTATACTTTGTCTGTGAGTAGGACTTGCGTACCGTACTCGTAATTACTCTTACTCGTACCGGTGCGAGTATCTGCTTTATCCATACCGGTACAAGTACCGTAAAGTAGAACGAAAAAAAGCGTTCTTCTCCAGGACCAGACGACTTCCCAGATGGCAATCACAACCATTGCTAACCTGTTGCCAACCACGAGTCACCGACGGTATAAGTCATAAGTAGTACCGTACCGTACGGTAGATCCCGAAGAAATGAAGAAGTAATGATGTCAAATGGCGACCTCTCACAAAATACCGGCAGGGTTGCTGCAGCCTTTGCGCTGCATTGTGTTGCGCAATTCTTTCTCTCAAATAATAATACTCCGTAATACTGTACTACCGCATTCTGTTCTGTTTTGCAAACTGAATGCGATGAAACTAACTACAGTATCTATCTAGAACTCACACAAAGAGCAGCAGGTACAGATATAGCTACAGGTGCAACTACAAATACAAATACAACTGCGACTAGTAGAGCTCCCGAATTTCCGATGCAACCACCACGATGGGATCGATCCATCGGATAATTCGAACACTGCCCATCGCCATCTACGTATACGGGTGCGTGTGCGTGTGCGTGTGCGTGTGCACCCTTTGGGGATCGGGGACGAGTCGTAGCAGTGGCAGTGGCAGCAACATCAACAGCAACATCAACAGCAGCAGCAGCAGCAGCAGCAACAGTCATCTCGCAGCAACCGCCCTGAGATTTTCTGCCGTGCCCCGTAACCGTAACGGAAGAAGAGCAAACAACGGAGGCGGCAGCGAGACCGTCCCCGCGATCGCTGGGGAAACCGATCGCCGACGACCATTGTTGGCGCAAAAATACGATCTGGGGCTGGGAAAGAACGGTCCCGTCGTGCCGTCGAGAAGGGGCGGTCGCAATGCCGATGACATTGGCGTTGGCGTTGGCATTGGCGTTGGCGTTGATAGCACCCCGTTCGAAGCGACGCGGTTTCTCGTCGAGCACGAAGCGGTGAGGCCCTATCCCGGACCCGGCACCCACGGACTCGACAGCGACAGCAACAGCAACAGTGACGACTATGCAGCGGCGACAACGTCGATGGCAATTGCAACGGCAATGGCAACGGAACTGGCCACTTCGCCGGAAGCAGGATGCTCGGAAGCAAAGCAAACGGCAGCAAGTCCCAACAACTACAGCTGTGGTGAAGCGGAAGCCGAAGCCGAAACCGAACCTACTACAACGATGTCAACCACGACGACAGATACAACCACGACGAATACAACGACGATGATGACAACAACAACAACAACAACAACAACAATTATTACTACTACTACTACAACACCACTGCCAACGCAGCGAGACGACACGAGGAGAGCTACAGCTAGGGCTGGTTCTGCTACCGGTACGGCCACGGCCACGGCTACGGCTACGGTTCCCGCAACTCGGCAACCGCCGAAATCAAAGCCACAACGCCGTCGTCCCACGGTCGACTTGGAGCCGAAACGGTCACTGGAGGACTGTTTGAAGATCCTGGATCACCACAACCACAACAACCAGCACGCTCCGCTATCGTCGTCGTCGTCTTCGTCGCCCGCACTTCCGGATTCGGACGCTGCTCCCTGCACGATGGTTGCAATGCCAGACACACCCCAGCTCGACATGAACAGCATATGGGTAGAAATGATGTTGCACGACCAGATGGCTCTGGCCCGAGCCAAAGCCTGATGGTGGAAACGAAAACACACCACATCACAATACCACAACACCACAGGCAAGGACGTTCAGTAAGATACGAAGTACTAAACTCTTACAAAAGGTAGTAGAAGTTTTATTATTATTGTTTCAGAACGCACGGTGCTCTCGGAGATGCTTGAATACACGTACGGAGGAGACTCCGGAATCGTCGTCGTCGTACCGAGAGAACTACTTCGTATAGGGGACACCAATTGCGTATTGTCAGCTACAAACATAACTTGTAATTACACGAATCATACTTTTTTTTCGACTAGACTGTCTCGATTGAATTTGACTACAATACAACAAATTAACTAACCAGTGGGTAGAGTTAACTACAAGAGTGAAAATAAGTCGACTGCTTAGACGGGGATGATCATCATCAGGTATTAGCTGCTGCTGCTGCTGCTGCTGCTGTTTATTCCTTGTCTTGGGCGGTCTTCTTAACTCCCCGAAGACGACCGGTTCGGCGGGCGGCGATGAGACCGACCTTTCTACCGGAGGGTCGGGCGCGTCCGACGGTAGAAGGCATACCGATGTGCTGGTGGTTACCTCCTCCGTGGGGATGCTCTACGGGGTTCTTAGCAACACCACGAATCTTGGGCCAGCAGTTGCGCTTGACGGCGTACTTGTGGTAGGCGCGTCCAGCCTTCAACAAGGGTTTGTCGGTACGACCTCCTCCGGCGACGATACCGATCTGGGCACGAACGTTGGAGGGGACGGTCTTCTTTCCTCCGGATGGGAGTCGGAGCTTGGTGGTTCCCTTGTCTTCGTCGTGGGTGACGACAATGGCGTAGGATCCGGAGGCACGGGCAAAGGCACCGCGGTCACCACGCTTGGATTCGATGTTGCAAACGATGGTTCCCTCGGGGACCGAGGTCAGGGGAAGGACGTTTCCGCAGGTCAGGGAAGCCTTCTTTCCGCAGTAGATGAATTGTCCGGTGTACATGCCCTCGGTACAGAGGAACAATTCGTTGTCGCGCTGGTATCGGTAGGCATTGGTGAACTGGACACGGCAGACGGGAGCTCCTCGACCGGGGTCGTGCATGATCTCCTTGACGGTTCCTCGGATGTAACCCTGCTTCTCGGCGTAGTCCAGCGATCGGAGCTTCACGGCACCCTTGCGGGTGCGCGTGTGCGCCTTGAAGATCGTGGACTTACCCTTTCTTTGTGCCTATTATTATTCATTCGAACGAACGATTGTTTGTGCGTTTTGTTTGTTTGTTCGATACAATACATCAGGTCACGGGGGATATAGGATGGGACGAGCCATCGAATTCCGCGGGGGAAACACGGGAGGGTTCATGTTGGATAATGGGAACAACAACGAAGCACGAAGCATGGTCAGCGGTTTGTATTTGTGGTCTCGAGGACTGCTGCTGTCTCTTCCTGCATACTTCTTCTTGGCCTATTTCAATTGCCATGGCGTGGCTTCACTAGTCTTACCTGGATGTATTTACCCATGTTGAATTAGTTCGAGAAATTATAATTCCGATTGATAACTACGAACCACCGCAAGAGATCAGACAATGCACTTCTTGACGCGGTTGGTGGTTGCTGCCCGTCTCTACCAGCAAATTCACAAGTACCGTACGGTACCACTACCAGTACCATACCGGTACAATACCAGTACTAGAGTCACTTGCACATAACCGCAACTCTTGCTCGACGATGGTGGCGAGGAGCGTGCGCACAACACCCATCCCTCGTACTCGCTCACAATCACGACGGATCTAGTAAGCAGGTAAACAAACCAAACAAACCACGAAGTGAAAGGATAAGCGGCCAGACTGAAAATGTCGATTGCAATTGAATCGAATCGAATCGAATCGAATCAGTCGATCCAGTCAACTACGAAACAGACTCGGGATCTAAATATTCGGTCCCGTTGACTCTCCAGAGGTGCAGTCGTTTCGCGCCAAAACAAATTTGGAAAAACCCGCGCCCATTCCAGAGTACGAGTACGAGTACGAGTACTAGCACGAGTACTAGCACGAGGACGAGCACGTACCGCACAGTAAATAGCCAGGGCACCTTACCGTATCAACCGGGTCGGTTGGCGCGGAAAAAATCAGGCCGCGTGACAACGTACGGTACGTCTCGCTTTGTACTACGTACTCAGTAGTAGTAATTGCCAGATCCCGGCGCGGGTAAAAACTCAACAGTACGGCACAAATGACACGAGAGCGTTTTTGTTCGATGTGTTGTATGTACGTCCGGTAAGATTACCGTATGATTACCATCTACCGCGTAAGATTTCTCCGTCCCGGTATGCCGGTACCGGTGTTTGTTTGCCATTGCGACACAAAATTGTCCTTCTTCCATCTTGGCAGCATATTTAGTACTTCGTACTATTTGGTGATATCGGAACATACCGTACTCGTGCCCTATTCTACGCAACACAGCAATCAACAATCCGCAACAGGAACAAGCGAAGCAGTTATCGTTAATAGTGGTTTGCTATCGTCGGAGAAATTGCATTGCAATACAATACTAGGAAATAGCGACAGCGCGAACGGCAACGGCAACAGCAACAGCAACACTACAACCGAATCGAGCACAACGAAACGGAACGGAACACAACGATGAACGTCATCAAATCACGAGTCACCCAATTACCGAGGGCCGCAACCTCCCTCGACGGCCAATTTGTAAAGACCGTTCCCACCATCAATTTGTATCAAGAAATTCCTACCATGGAAGTCAGTCTGGACGACTTTGAGGAGTTTGCACTCGATCGACTCAAGGTGAGTATGATATCGTAGTGGAGACAACCGCGATGCGGGATCTTTTGGAGTAGATAGTCGGCGGAGCACTCAATACTCTCTCTCTCTCTCTCTCTCTCTCTCTCTCTTACACACACACACACACACACACACATTCTGTCCGCACCGTCGAACACCACGCTACGCTACGCTCCGCTATTGCATTCCAGGTTCTGAAAAAGATCGAACAACTCAAACTCCGCCACGTGCACCCGGACAACCACAAAAAACACCTCGATCCGCTCCTGTCGAAACTCAACGATCCCACCAAAGACAACATCTCGCACTTTGTGCTGAGGCTGGCATACTGCCGATCGGAAGACCTGCGGCGCTGGATTCTGGCGCAGGAGGTGGCACTGCTCAAGTACCGCCTCCACCACAGCCGGGCCGGCAACGGCAACGCCATCACGAAGGCGCTCAAAACCGTCCTGCCGAAAGCCCACGTGCTGACCAAGAGCGAGCTGGAACCACTCCTGCCCAAGATTCTGGCGTCGACGCCCGGCCTGCAACAGAACCCGCTGGCGGTGGGTGTGGCTGTGGGTTCGGGTGACCGCACCAGCGATCACCACCAAGCTATCTACCGCGTCCCCTTTACGCAGGCGCTCGATCTGGTCCAGCACCGGCAGGTCTTTGTCCACAAGGGAAAGGCCTACATTCCGGAATCTAAACTCCTGAGCCTGGTGACGGCCCGGTTCCGCACCAATCTCTCGCGGCAGCTAGCGCTCCTGAGCGCCGTCCCGTCCACTCCCTCCCTCGAGCGCACCGCGGGCTTTCTCAAGAACGTTGCCACCGTGCACGCCCAGCAGGAGGACTATGGTGCGGGTGGTGCGGAAGCCGATGGCCTCCATTTGAACGCCCACAACGTCTCGAAACACCTCGGGCACATGCCGCTGTGCATGGCGCAGCTCCAGGTGGCCCTGGGCAAGGAAAAACACCTCAAGCACTGGGGACGCCTGCAATACGGCCTGTTTCTCAAGGGAGCGGGATTGTCCCTGGACGACGCCATGGCCTATTTCGAGCGCATGTTTGTCGGCAAGGATTTCAACAAGGAGTACGCCTACAACGTTCGCCACATGTACGGAAAGGAGGGAAAGCGCCAGTCCTATCCACCCTACACCTGCTCCAAGGTCATCAACAGCAACGCCCCGAACACCAACGAACACCACGGCTGTCCCTACAAGCACGCGACCGTCCAGGAGGTATCCCAGATGCTTTCCAAGCTCGGGGTGGCTCCGAGCCAGCAGAAACCCATTCTGGCGCAGCAAAAGTCCCACAACTACCAGCTGGCCTGTGTCGAGCACTTCAAGGTGGTCCACCCGGGGGTCACGCCGACCGAAAACAACTTTGGAAACCACCCCAACGCGTGGTTTGCCTCGAGCGTCAAGGCCACGGCGATGTCGATGGCGAGCGAGGGGGGCACGCCGGGTCCCTCGCCTCCTTCCGACGATACACAAACACAAATGGACGCCGATCCGATATCGGTGTCCCCATAGGTTGTGCATATATATATATATATCTTGGGAATTGGTTACGGACCGGCCTGCTACGGTACCGTACCGAACCGTACCTTACCTAGCAGGCGGTGACGGGATTGCACCGCGTGCCGGACGAGAGAGCGAGAGCACACAACAACGTGGCACAAACCAGACTATAGCATTGTAAAATTATTACTGATAGCAAACCGATAACAATACGGTAGTGTACTTAATGGGAAGGTTTTTTTACAGGTGGATGGATTATATTATGTTGTTGCTGTTGCCAGTGTTCGTTGCCAGTGTTCGTTGTGCCTCGTGTACACGCAGAGCAGTTTTTTAGAAAACCAATCCATGTCGATGGATTTATCGACAAATGCTGCGATTCCTACCGGTATCAAGTGCTTTCCACCGTGCGCAGGATGGTCTACAGTATCTTTAAAAATCGATTCACTTTGTTTGGTTTGGTTTGGTTTCCAACGGGAATGCCTCGTACGGTACGTCAATCGTACCGCTCCAGCAGACAGGCGTGGCCCAGTCCACCGTCGGCGCAGGCCGCAATCAGGGCAAAGCGCTCTCCTTCTTGTTGCAACCGCCTCGACGCGGTGGTGACCAGTCGCGACCCCGTGGCTCCAAACGGGTGCCCGATGGACAGGGATCCACCCTTGGTGTTCATCTTGTCCATGTCGATGGCACCGACCTTGGTTCCGCCCAGTTTTTCCTCCGCAAATTTGTCGCTGTCCATGGCCGTCAGATTCGACAAGATCTGCCCCGCAAAGGCTGTGCGGTATGGTACGAGTATGGTATGGTATGGTATGGTATACCGTTATGGCATACATCGATCCAGAAAACAGTGTGGTGTGTGAGCATCGACGGATTCATCGGGAACAAAATACAACAACAACAAAAAACACAACCGGAAAACGAGGTTCGTTCTGCGCGGACTACTAGAGCATAGCACGTGCAATATTTGTTACTTTGTACTTCTATTTGTTTGGTACGGTACGGCACTACTACCGGTACGTACCTTCGTGAATCTCGTAGACCCCAATATCGTTGACGGTCATGTTGTTGCGTTGCATAATGTCGTGCGTGCAGTACGTAGGTCCCAACAAGAGCTCTTCCCACGGATCGCAGGATCGAAAACTCCAATCGCGCAGGTACGCCCACGGCTTGAATCCGAGTTCTATGGCCTTGTCTTCACTCATGATTAGACTGGCGGCGGCACCGTCCGTCAGATAGCTCGAGTTGGCGGCCGTGTGTGTCCCGTTGGGCTTGACAAAGGCCGGCTTGAGCTTGCCCACGGATTCCATCGACGAATCCCCCTTGATGCCATTTTCCTGCGTCGATCCGTGGTAGGGAAGGATTTCTTCCTTGTAAAATCCATCGTCGTGTGCCTTTTGGGCCAGGGTGTGTGATCGCACCGTGAATTCGTCCTGTTCCTGGCGAGAGACGCCAAATTTCGCGGAAAGCTTGTCCGAGCTGACTCCCATCACCTCTCCCGTTGTATAGTTGGCAATAGCGGGAGTTTCCAAGCTTAGGTCTTTGAATTGCAGGCCCTTCATCAGGTGTCTGAGAGCTCCGATGGGTCCGCCCTTTTTGATAGCCTTTGGCAGGGTGATGAGCTTCTGTCGAATCGGGCGTGTCAGGCGAATGGGAACGTCGGAAAACGTCTCGACTCCGCCCGCGATTACCACGTCGGCGTGACCCGATTGGATCGCCGTTGCACCCGTGGCGATCGCGGCATTGGCCGAGATGCAGGCCTGTGCCACCGTGTGGCTGGGAATGTCGTAGGGCAGACCGGCGTTGATGGCCGCCTCCCTGGCAATGTTGGAGGTCTTGACTTCTTGGATGACGTTCCCGCAGACGACGTAATCGATGTCGGTCTTCGACAGGGCTGTTTGATCTATGAGACCTTTAATGGCGAGACGCTGGAGATCGACGGCCATTTCGTCTTGGTATATCGTCGAAGCCTGCGCAAACGGCAATCGCACACCACCAACGATGACGACGTTTCGTCCACCGGCGATCGGTCTTGTCGAAAAGAGCCGGCCGTGGTCGTAGCCACAGCCGTTGCTGCGAATGGAGGCTATTCTTGGATGTCCAACGGATGGGCTATGAATGCGAATGCGACGGGCGAGACAAGCCAGAGATTGCCGGGGGGATGCGGATATCATGGTGATTTCGTTCCGTAGAATTTGTTTTGGATTGGATGGAGAAATAATTTTAATAATAATGATGATGATGATAATACCGTAATAGAAGGCGGATTTTTTTTAAAGTTGTGTCGACGACGACGATGCGTCCAATCGGTGGATACAAGTAGTACTATGCAGCGTTGGGTGCGATGCAATGGTCATTCGTTCATTTCGGCAGGAAAGAATGCTTTTTCAAGCGAATCGACGTAGTGATGTCAACAATTACTGGTGTGTGATTCGATCCGATGTTGGAATTTCTTCCGTCTTCGAGAGAAAATCGGTGAAACGTTGATTGATTTGGTGTCAGGCCCAGGGCGCGTCATCCTCTACGGGAGTCTTGGAACGATTGGATTGGATCGAAAACAATTCTTTTTTTTTTGTGAAAGATTTCCGTCGATACAGCGGTGACTTTCTTACCGGTCTCGTTGATCGGCATTCCTTCACCGTTCTGTCAAAACTTGAAATCCATCCTGACACCATAGAGAATACGGCACGTAGTAATCTTACGGTACACCAATTAGAATGAACAGGGAACGCCAAAATCCCAAACAAGGGTGACGAATAAATCTACTGCGTTGACTGTAAGCTCGCAAACCGTGAACGAAATTCCGATGGCCCGAGATGCGGCGCATTGAGCATGGTCGGTTCGATACCATCATGTGTGACCCATCACCAACAAACAGCCAACCAGCACGATGCAATGGAGACGACCCCAACGACAAGGATCAACACGGAGCACTCGAACGCGATACTGTGGATGATGCCTACTAGAGGCCGCGATCGAAACGGGTCGGGCCCGATGCTTCACCGGGTTTTTCGATCCGTACGGTGCATCCTATATAACGACGAAGAAGGTGCGGTGTGGTGCGGTGCGGTGCGGTGCCGAAAGCCTCTCCCTTGCCTTGTTCTAGCCACTACTCGCCATCGCTTGGTGCGATGCCCCGAGACGATCGTTTCCGAACCAAACTGCCCGTCGCCACACCGCACTGCGGAACAGGATCGGAGTGTCTGCGATTGCAACCTGCCACAACCACAACAACGGCAACCACAACCACAACCACGACGACGGGGACGACGCGGGGCTTGCGGTTGTTCGATTCGATTCGATTCGATTCGATTCGTACAAGCCTTCCGAACGTCACGGAGGTACGGGGGATTCAATGGAGCCTGTTTGTGTGATAAAACCAATCAACGCGGATTTTTTGTAATAAATTTTACTACATTGCATCTGCTCTTTCGGACAGCAAACGCGTGTCGCTTTCCATGGTTTGTTTCGACCAGATGGTTGACGAATCGCCCTGCATGGCACCGCCATAGTCCATCGAACGTAGAAATAAAGAGGGAGGATCGGGCGGTGGATATCTAAAAGGAATGGACGGGGGCGATTCCGATGGCGGTCCTTCTTCGGAGCGCTCGGCGGAACCGTCGAAAAATCCAAAACCGCTCTTCAAAACCGAACTTCCCACCTTTGCGGCCCCGTTGGACGACGACACGTACCGAACCGAACCGCTGCGAAGAAGCATTGGGCAACCTAGCTTCGGAACGAATGAAACCCAGAGACGGGAACGAAAGGGTTGCGTATTCGTCACGAGACGAGACGAGACGAGACGTCCGGATCTCGTGGATTGGCGATGCGGCCCGTGCTATGGCCGAGTCCATCGGGCGGGGCCTCTGACATCGCTGCGCTGGGGAGTATTGTCGACCTCGTCGACAACGTGGTTGCAGCGATTGAGGGGAAGGAGGAATCATCGTGCTGCCGCCGACAACGTGAGTTTGGGCTTTGTGAGGTACGGGACGTTTTGTCCAAATTTGGTTCAACAACTATCGCCATCGGTCATCAGCAATACAGCAAAGTGATTTCTGCTAAGAATGTTTCGAATAATGTTGTCTCGTCTATTGCAATAATTGTAGTACGGTGTACTACATTTGTTTTCTGAGATAATCCCCTGCTCTGCCCCACGTTTCCAGTTGTTTACCCGTTATTTCATCGATTCGTTCACCACAGCTGTCAGTATTAGCAGCTCGTTGTTCTGTGGTAACAGCGCTCCGTGAATCTGCAGTACTTTCGAACCATCCCTAGGATTGTGAAGGCACCGACCCACCCGCTCCGATGAATTGGTACTTAAAAAAATATCTTTCATTTCGTTGATCATACATTGGATGTCTTCGTCCAGAGTAAGATAGTCTTTTACGAGCTGGGGAAAATTGTTGGAATGGAATTGAATTTCTTTTTGCAAACCACATAGCACATGACCTACGTTTGTGTTCCTATCGATTGCGACAGAAATTGATTGGAAATCAGTAAAGAACAAGTCGCCAATTGAAATCATCTCCTAGAGCTCACACATCAGACACCATCCACTAGCTATAGGCACGTACCGATCTGGGGTCAAGGTTTGCACCAATTCCAACGCATCGAGCACGCCTCGTGCAAAATGTTCGAACTGTTTATCATCGTCGTTTGCCACCGATTGGATGATATCATCAAATCCTTCTTTTCGGATCACGTCGAACTCCGTTTTCTCGCCAGTATCTGGACAGCTCAACGATCTCACACTAGTTTTCTTCAAGTCACTAGAATCGAAAATCCAAGATCGAGCAATGGGAGCGATGTGGTTTGACATATCGGTGTGAAACGTCGAAGTGTTTGCAGAGGCAAGCACACTTGTTGCGTTCGGCACCGGTTCATTGTCTACGTCCACCAAACTTAGCTGCGTGACAAAGGCTGAAAGGTTGCGGTGAGTAAAAATAGAAAAATTGAGGCAACGGGCGAAGAACGCGTTTCCTAGCCCTGAGAGATTCCGTTCCTTCCCAGCGACTTACTTTCGACAAAGAAAGCCACGATGACATTCAACAAAATGCAGACCGCAACGATGACGAGCAGAACAAAGTATAGGTATACAAACAATGGGCTCGAACATCTGTCTGCGTAAAGAAACACCCTACACACAATGAACAAGCAAAAATGAAAAAAATCGACGTAAGGTACTCGTACCACGTAAATGCTGCGAAAGGGAGCAGAACAAGGGTAGCACTTACTTGGCGATCTGGTGCCAGTCATTCACAACAAGCACGTTGAATACAGTTATGCATCCCTCGCTGTAAGAGTTGAAGTTGTTAAGATAATAGAGATATTCTACATTTTCGTTGGACGCTTGCTCCTCGACATCAACTGCCCCTTCCCAAAGCGCCATTCCGACGTATACAAAAATGTGCATGGTCGTCAAAATTAGAAAAATCGGACCGGCAAGGAAGGGCAATACGTACAAGGATCTCTGGAGGACTTCTCTGAACCAAATGGAGAAGCGCATACTTTGAATCATACCAATCGCCCGCCCAATCAACAGATATTCTAATCCATTCCGGTTGCCAACTAAGTGCATAATCATCCCTATGAAGTTTTTGTTGAACGATGCAAGTGATGAGGTCGACTTATGCCGTCATATTCCTGTCGTGAGATCAACAAACCGTACAATACGTACCGATGAACGACACGATTCCACCAAGACATCCCATTCCATCCAACACGGTATTAATCCTTGTGATGGGATTGATTCCGATCGAGAATTGCCAGGGATTGTAGCGAAGCCACGTTTCGCAAAGGGTCAATAAAGTTATGATACTTCCACCAACAAATTCGGCTTTGATGTTTGTTTCGTGGGGACGGACTCGTGATGCAAAGATTATCACGTACAAAAAGTTCACAATCGCCACCGATATGGACAGAAATTCCACGGCCATACCTATTGCACTGTGTGTCCGCGTGACACGAACCGACGAGCTCAAAGCATGCGGTATTCTTTTTCGGAACTCGCCAAAGTCTATGTTGTGTTTGTTAATGTCTTTTCCGTCGTCGTTTTGGCTGCCTTCCATACGTTGCACTTCGGACCCATTCTCAAAATTAGAAGGAACTATAATATTCGTCAGTACGTCCAATTTTTGCTGGTTGTAATGTGGTCTCAATAGACGAAACGCCTCACAAATCAAACGCACATCCACCAATGCATTTTCATCTGCTAGCAACTCCTCGTTGTTGTTCTTGTTCTTGGAGTTGTCCCTTCTGACCGAGCTCAGCGCAAGAAATGCTAGTTTCAGCGAATTGTCCTTGTCCCTGGCCGATTGACGATGAACTTCGGTTACGGATTGAATGAAGACCTGAAACACGACCGACAAGACCAACGAATGCAGGTAGAAAATACTGACGACGATAAATATGACAAAAAAAATGGCATTCCAGGGCGATTGATAGTACATGGGCATCCAAATGCTTGGATTGACCACGGTGGTGGATACTGCGTTGGACAGGTTCGCAAAGATCAAGAAGTCGCAAACATTGGGGAGTGAGAAGACAAAGACGACGCGAGGTACAACATCACCACTCTTCTATTCCGCCGCTAAACTCACGGGTAAACAGTGAGAGCCAAGCCTGTGGCAAGCTCTGGAAACTCTCGTAATCGTAGTATAGACGGGAGGCCACTGCGGCAAATGTCAGTATCAAGAACATTTCGATCAAAATGACCCGCAACAGCTTTATAGAAATGCGTATGAGTGCCTCCATGGCGTCCCTGGCTCGTCTGCTTTGGTAGAAAAACACAATGGGTTTGAACACCGACACTCCAAGGGAAAGTGCGTGTGCCGTAGAGTTGTTCGGGAAAAAAAAGTTCGTGATGGTTTGAAGGCTCATCAGGCACAAGAAACCTTTCATTGAGTGAAACAAGAGTCGTCCAGGCATGCTTGTATCGCCTTTGGTTGTATTGTGTTTCTTATAGTCGAAAAATTGGTCCATCATCCACAGGTCTATCGCAAATATAACAATCGCGTATGTCTGCAAGAACAGAGTCAGTACTCGCCCACGGAAAAAGTGAACAAATAGCAAAACGGTTGCCAGTAATAGACCAAATACTTTCCAATGGTAGGAATGTTTGACACGATACAGCAGCAGTTGGCGGCGTGTAATGCCAGAGAAGTTGCTTGACAGGGTTGGTGGCTGACCTTTTTCGTAATCCTTGAGAAAGCAAGCGCAGATTGTCGCAGCTTTTTGCTCCCTTCTGGACAACCCACTCCCTAGAGATTTTGTCCACAAAAACGACGAAGATGATGCCGATGATGACAACGATGGCGGCGATTGTACGTGGGAGTTTTCGATCGGATTCTCCTCGGCCCAGTAGTCACAGCTCTGGTAATCGTTAGCATCGATTTCCTCTGCATCCTCTGAATTATGCTCAGCATTCTTGTCCACCCCCGTCCGAGCATCTGTTTTCTCGCCGTTCGCCCAAAATGAGAACAACGACCATGTTGGCATCGTTTTTTCTCTTGTTGGTTCCATGGACGTTAGTGTAACGATCCAAAGGATTTGGCACAGTGCAGTCCTGGTATTGGGGGGGGGAGGGGGTTCAATCGAAAAAGCCTTGCTTTTGTATTTACCGGTAGTATCAGAAAAGAGGTCGGTTCAACAAAGAGTGCTGTGCTCATGTTTTTTTCATGCTTCATACTTCGTACGGTACCGGTACTCGTACCGGTAGAAAAGAAGCCAACTCTCAAATTTTGAAACACTGCAGGCGCGAACACCCCCAGTAGAAACTCTCTCTACAGAATCGTATCGTAACTTTCGGAGTGTTTCAGTGTACCGTTAGACCGTCTACGCGCGTAAAGAGGGAATGAATCGGTTTCCGTCTTGTATGGTAAGATTACCGTACGTACGCCAAAGTAAGATTATGTACTCCTCCGTACGAATTGAATACGCGTAAATCAATTTTGAACATTGAAAACTACGTACCCAAAAGGCTGTTTTTCTATGCAATATCTCAGGAATGAAACAACAGATGCGAACCCAGTTTCTTGCATACAATCATGCATAGACACAGCAATGTAAATATCCTTTACATCAGATAGTCCTGAATAATTGATTTAATACCAGTGCTGGATTCAGTAATAGACAGGGACAACAAATTGGGCGGAGCGTACTTCTTGACGAACAGGAGGTCTCTGAGATATCAAACTCCATCTACAAATGTCAGAGATTCAATTTGTTGAGCTAGCTGCTGTTGATTCAATGGAGTAGTGTGTGGGGCTTGTGCTAGACTGATTAGTTTAATGACACTTTGTTATTCAGGAAATATCTTTTTTGCTGTCGGTCAAAAATACGCCTACAGTACTTACGTACATTCTACGGTAGTTATATCCATTATACACTTGAAAAGTTACTTATGCTGCTCCTCCTGAGATAAAAGTGACTTCAAGTATCAAGATATTTAGGTCACATCATGTGTTCTAAGACAAATTGCACATGATCTAAGACCGATTTAGACATCCCTACCTACAACACAAATAATACAGGGATACCAGTCCAATACAGGAAATAGCACCATAACAGAGCAATCTCATGATATGCTCACTTCTCTTTTAATTCAAACATCATTATACCTATCAGTTGCTTTTTGAGTATGCAACATTTTAATTCATAGAAGCAGTAGGGGGCACACGCTAGACATCTTTCTGAAAAGATTGAAAATTGTCGCTTCAAATTCATGAAAAACAATTGAATCAGGGATAAGATGAAGTCTGAGGCATCAAAATCTATCCACAAATACAAAGAATTCAATATTATCCATTGGGTCACAGAAGCATCAGTAGCTGTGTGCTGTCAATGAAAAATATGTTTTTCTTTAAAAATACTAGAAAGATATCCAGTGTGATGATATGTTGTAGCCCTGCTTCTAAATGGAGGGTTTGATGAAGTGTGAGGTATCACCATTGTTCCTCTCTGGTGTGTACGGGTTTAGACAGTGATGACCTTGTTCATTGTCTGAGCGGCTCTGGAACCAAAGATATGGGCACATTGGGTTGTGAGAACAAATCTAGTGCAGTGATATTCTTACTATTGCTTGATTTTGCTCTGAGTATCTGGCACTGCTCAAGAGATAGCTATTAGCTTTGGAGATTCAATACTTCTTCTCCGGTTTCTGCAGATGGGTACACACATCCTTTGTTCTATGGGTAGCTCTGGAGCTAGTGGTACAGGCAGAATAGGTAAGGGTGACTAACGCAGATAACTCTTTTTCTTGATAATATGTTCTGTGTCAAATGCTCTTGTTTTTTTTAGTTCTCAGGGTTGTTTTTTGTACTTGGGTCCAGTACTGGGATCTGCTCTACTGGAGCACTTCAGCATTGACTTCAGAACTCATTTTCTAAAAATGTTGTATCATTTGCATTTGAATATAACTACTACTAGAACAAGATCTGGCCCCTTGTGTAGTTTTTGATGACAAAGAGGGTACACTCTTACAATTTGTGTGTAGAAAAGTTAAAGGTTCAAATCTATCATTTGTTCCATACCATGCTTGAAAGCGAAGCACCAATTTATTTGAAATTAATACTTACCTGATTTACTTTGTGCCATTTTTCATGACAGTGGATATAGGATTGTATCACAACAAAAATTAGTCTTTGCTGGATAAAGTTACAAGTGTTACATGAGTATTATTATTAGATACAATGGAAAAATGCCAATTAATCAATTGCTATTTTTTTGGCTTTTGTCCAAATGCTATGTGCTGTAAATGTATTATGTGGAAATTGTGTTTTTAAATTCTGGTATCTTTTTACTAGGAACCATAGGTTTCTGGCATTAAATTTGTAATGTACAAGTAGTGGCGTAGAGGAGCTATCTACCACATAGTTTGCAGTTTATCTATAATAAATGTTGCCTAACAATTGGGACTCCCATTTTTTTACTAGGAACATAACTTTGCCAACACAAACCATGCTGTCGGTCAAAAATACACATACAGTATTTCCATATGCTCTATGGTGGATACATTCAAACTACACACAAAAGTTACATATCTGAAAAGATAAAATGTGACTTCAAGTATCAAGATATTAATGTCTCATGTATTTTCTCTCTTATGATGAATTGCACATAATTTATGACCGGTTAAGACTGACTACACTACAACACCAATAATATAGCGCGGCCTGGTCCACTACATAAACTGCATAGACATTAAGAGCATCACCATGAGCTTACATCTCTTTCAATTTAAACATCATTATACCTATACGGCTCATTCTTATGGTACAACAGGTTACGAGCCATTATAACTTGCACTAACAAGTGTATATCTAAAGCTACCTATCTCAGCCTGTTCAGCAGCTCCAATGTTCTATTACAGCCAGAGTATACTTTGTGCAGGCCTTGGCAACGAGCTGCATTGATAGACCTCCCCCCTACAATTACATATTGGTGTGGGCCTTGGCAACAACAAACCAGAACTGGCCCAGTATCCTGCTGGAGGTCTTGCTAGTAATACTTCCTGGTATTAATGACCACTGGCCAGCTTCCATGAAAACAATGTGGCTTTGACTCTGGAAGGGTCTTTTTTTTGCTACAGTAGACAACAGTAAACTACGGGATGGGCTGGTTAGTGTTGGTGGATCTGTGTTCTCTATGCTTGAAAAAAAGTCTCAGTTGCTAGGCAGAAACATGTGACGTGGAGCTTGAAAATCACATTCTTCCCAAATAATTCATTGGACTCTAATATTCAACTGAGCAAACATTTGTGTACTCTCAAACTGACATTTTGCAAGCTTTGTGCTTGTGGGGTAATCTAGTCTGTTTTATCTATTATGCCAGTGGTGTTGTCATACAAAAAGATGAAATACCTCTTGTGGCACTGTGTTAGGCTGGTCCTATCTTTTATTGCTGATCGAAATTTAGCTTTCAACCATGAACTTTAAATATGTATATTAATTTATGATTCACCTACAGAAAACAACAGCAGATCTGAGTGGAACAACAACAAACAACAAACAAAATACAAAACATCAACTAAAACAACAAATATGACATTGAGACAAGAGTAAAGTAACTCAAATCAGACACACTACTCTTGCTGTGTTCACCATTGTCTCCTAGTACAAATGAGAACCATAGGTTTTTGCTCCACATAGTTTATCAAATATTACATTTGAGAACAGAGTCTTGCTTGCCTTAAAAGAGAAAAATCTTAAAGTGTGTAATGAATGTTAAAGCATGTCATGTGTTTTTTAGGCATTTATAATTTTAGTACTGCACAGTGACTTGGGCAGAGGGGATTTTGTTCAGGTGTAGAGTGGTTGCTTTGCATGCAACAAGTTGGGGTTCGGTTCCCCCAATCTCAGATTTTTTGTAATTTTGTTACATTTATGTATTGCAATACTAGTCAATTCAGCAGCCAAGGGGATTTAACTCAGGGGCAGAGTGGTTGCTTCGCATGCAACAAGTCGGGGGTTCGATTCCCCCAATCTCCAAAGCTTCAATTTTGCATTCGTTCAATAATTTTGTGTCACAGAGTTTCGATCCGCGCATCATGCAGTTTACCTTTTTCACCATTGGACGGAGTTTCGATGATCGAATGATAACCAATTTTTTTCCCAAATCACACCGTACCGGTACACCATGGTTCCCGGATCCACAAACATCAGCCACGACACGAGTGTCCTCCCTGGATACACTACAGTATTCACGAGTGTTATCAATGCAACGCATGATTCCTGTACCGACTGTTACTTTCTTTCTCCTCCTTCCTCTCGGACGAGACACGCGTTGGGTGCTTGAACCATCGAATCATGACATCGGCGGGATCCGAAATGGCAACGGCAGCGACACGAGTTTCTCAGACAGCAGGCGATTTCCTCCGGCCCATTCCGACTTCAACCGTTAGCGAAGGCGACAGCGACGGCGACGGCTCTCCAAAGGGGAACGAAACGAGCGGTGGCGCTGCTGCCGAGCGCTCGTGCGCCGTGTGCGGAAAACCCTGTACCACCCGTTGCTCGAGGTGTCGGTCGGTCTATTACTGTTCGGTAGACTGCCAGCGAACGGACTGGAACGAAAAGGGACACCGCGGCGCGTGCCGGGGCAAGAACAAGAATGCAAGCACAAAGACAACCAAAACGAAAACGAAAACCAAACTGCCGACGAACCGACGGTCAAAGCCTGCGGTCAATTCGGGACCAAATCCTCCCGTCCCCTCCACCGTCCGGAACGAAGCGGATGCGGAGCGCGTGTTGGAGGAATTCTGGTCGATCGTGGGATCCGCCGTGTCCGGAGATGAACCGCCAGCGGCAAACTCAGACGCAAACGCCGAGAAGGCGAACCCGAACGCCACGAAAGCGAAGGAAGAATCTCGCGTGGCAAACGATACGAAACCATTGTCATCCAACAAGAACGAGAACCAACGACCAAGATTGTCCGCAAAAAAGAGCGGTCCGTCTTCATCGTCATCGTCATCGTCATCGGCACTACCACCCTCGTTGCCACCGTTACCACCGTTGCCGACCATCAGCGACGAAACGACATCCTTTGTCGCGGAAGAAATGGCGCAAATCAGCAGCTTTCAGCTAACCCTACGGCTGTCCCTATCGGGAACCCATTCGAAGCATTCCAAGAACCCCGACGACCAAACCAGCCTCCCGGCCCAAGGATCGATCGCGGTCGCAACGAAACCGCTGGGACGGTCTGGGTCCCGCACGCTGGTTATCATTCGACGAAAGAGGCACGTCGGCACCGAGGATGGGGGTGGTCGATCGATTCCGGAAACGGCCCTCTTTGCGGGAGAATTTCCCCGCGCCATCGAGGCTTCCCAGATTTCCTGGCGGGTGGTGTCTTCTTCGGCACGAACGGATGCCAAAGTCAATGCCAACCCCACCACCGACGTTGTCTTTCGATTGCCCTATCCCTACGATCCTTCGGCAACACCTGGTCCCCTGGGTTCTTCTGACACTGGAGAAGTGTCTTCTTCGACCCTGCCCGAAATCAACAGTGTGTTGTGTGGATCGTGTCACGTCCCCCTCCTTGGTGGTGGGGGGCTCGGAACTAGTAATACTACCGCTGACGTGGACCGTGGCGACGAACACTCATCGTCGTCGACGTCGTCATCGGCTCGGGCGATCCGTCGCGTCTTTCCCCTGCCCCTGGGACACTGGGACGAGATTGCGGACTACTTGATTTGTTACGACGGTGTAAGTGTCAATCATTAGGAAGTGCTGCTGCTCGACCCAACCACTAGCTGGTGGGTGGATAGATGGATGGATGACCCGGATTCCCTCACACTTCTTGTTCCGCTGCTCGTTTCTTGATCAATGTTGATCGCCAATCTGTTGGTGTTTGTCTCCACAACCATTCGATTTTCAAACCTATTTACCGTACCCACTTGCCCATCGATCGAATGGATTGATTGCACGATGTGGTCACATCGCAACGTAACGCAACAAAATGCAAACTACCGGCAATGCTGCTCGTTTCGTTCTGTTTTCGCTCTCGCTCTCGCTTTCGCTTTGTTCCGTTTTGTTTCGCTTTCGTTGCGGGAGTAGCAACCGGTTGTGAATTTTTCCGCGGGATCGGAGTGTGCGGAACCTTCCATGGCATTGCAAGATGCCACCTTGCTTTGCTTTCATCGAAGAGACGTGGAACCAGCGGTGTGTGTCCTTGCTGTCAACAGTTACGGAGAATGCACGGAACGCAATGCGAACAACGCTACCAACGACGCGGTCAGCGATAGGAATGGCGATGGCAATGGCAATCGGAATGGCAATCCCACCTTGAACAATGACCTCGGATCCTTTGCCACCAAGTCATTAGCACGGTTTTCGTTGGAATTGCCGGAACCGCAACCGGTTCGCAAAGAGGCTTCCCCGCCTTCCACAACCGTCGGAGAAGACGAAGAAAAAGACGAAGCCAGGGACCGAGGAGGAGAAACCATTGCTCCCACGTCGGCGGTGGTTCGCGGGGACCGATCCTGGCGGGATGCGACGGACGGCGAAAGCGTGGGTCTCTTTTGTGCTCGGTGCTGCGCACCGCTCGGATTCGCGTCGCTGGGAAGCCCCGAAACGTGGAGGTTCTGGAAACACCGATTGTCGGTGCCCCACACCGCACCGAATCCACCGAGCAACGAAGCATTCGTATTCGGCGCGTCCTTGCTGCAACGCACAAAGCCGCTCGGTTCGAGCTCTTCGTTTTTGGCGCGAGAACTTGTCCGGTACGCCGAGTCGAAGGCCATATTCACCTTTGTCGTTCGATGCGAAGACGACAGCGAAAGCGACAGCGAAAGCTGCTCGGACGACGGAATCGATGAAACGAACCGGGACGACAAGGACAACCGGTGCCTTCTGTTGCGGCTGCTCAGCTGGGAAACCACAATGGCGACATCTGTCGAGGACGACGACAACAACACCGGTTTGGATCCATCCGCGTCGCGGATGTCGCGTTCCTCGTGTCGACTGAAGTTCCGGAGGGTGGCCAAGATTGTCTTCGAAGAGACCAACGATCCAACCGTCAACAACAACCAGGCGGGAGATCGATCGAATACGCACAGTGTCTCTTCGTCGGCGACAACCCAATGGTTTTGGGGAGGAGTCGATCTGTGCTGCCCCCCACCCTCTTCATCAACCGATGGTAGCACCACGTTGACCCGGGACCCGACGGCAAAGAAGGAAGAACAACAACAAAGCCAAGTGTCGACCGTCCGACTACAATTGCCAAGGGAGGAATACGATACGGTGCTTGTGGATCTGGTAGCCGGACGCTCCTGCTTTTCGAAAGAAGTTGCCGATGCCACGATCCTGCTCAAGATGGGGGATCTCTGGGACGGATTGGGACTGACGGCGGTGGCGTTGGAATAGAAGCAGGGTTGTTAGTGTTTTGTTTGCTCCGTTGAAACGCATTGCCAGAGAGAAAGAAAAGAGACGATATCGTGCATGGCGCACCGCAGGACAGTTTTGGTTCGTGCCTGCTTCCGAGCAGTCTCTGGCATGCAAGTCTTTCTCCGAGATAGCGGCGTGATCCATCGTGTTGTTTGGAATCGAGCCAACCCATCACGATAGTGCGGCTTGCTGCAACGAAGCCGAAGAAACAATATGGAAATGGAAATAATAAGGATCCCTTCCACTGTTGACAATGGAACGAGTGTTGCTCATAACTACTATACCTATTGAGAGCACCGGGCTCGATCGTTTCTTTTGCTGTTCGATTTACTGCCGGGACGATGAGTGATGGACGCATACTACGTCACGTCTGTTCCGACATGCACCGGATAGCCTCACAAAGGAGTGTTGGAAATGGGGGAGCAAGCCCCTTCCCTTTGGCCACGGCCACTATCCTTCTCGTTCTTTCAATTGTAACGCAATCACCACGCCCGAACAATCGCAACGAAAACAAGTACGCTCGCTGTTGCATGCGATGCGACAGAAGTAACTACAAAAAGTAACGTTCAATGATCTCCGACGCACGTTGTTTGCTAGTAAAATACAATACTGTACTACATCTAACCCTACACTGATTCCTTCGTTTCCATGACCACTTGGAAGCGATTGCTATGGATTTGCAGACTGTGGCTCTTGTTGTTGTTGTTGTTGTTGCTGCTGCTGCTGTTGCTGTTCTTGCGATTGTGTCCCGGTGGAGTCCGTTTCTTGTTGGTTCCGTCGGACTCGTTCCAGCCGCTCCCGCAGCAATTTCCCGCTCGCTTCCGGAAACTCGTTGCGCTCCAGCAGTGGTTCCAGCTCATCCAGCCACCCCAGCTCTTCCATAAAGTCCAGCGCGGTGTTTTCGCAATCGCCCTCGGCAAAAAAGTCGCGTTCGTTGGATTCGCTGTCGAATCCCAGGCGCCAGCCCACGGGTTCCCGGTTCATCAGCACCCTCATGGACGATCGGGGAATCCTCATGACGAGGCTGTTTGCCGGAGCCACCGCGAGGGAGGTTCCCAGCACCAGGAGCAGGTCGGTCTTCCGAACGTCGGGCGGAACGTTGTTGAAAAAGACCTCCGGCAGGCGTGACCGGAACAGAACGATGGCGGGCTTGACGGTCCCGGCGCCGCAGGACTCGCACACAATGGGGGTCGATTCCGCGGGAGCCGAGACGTCTGTTCCCAGAATGTCTTTGATCTGTGTGCGGACCTTTTCGCAAAACACGTCAAAGTCCATCGAGGCCCCGCAGGTGGCGCACTCTGCCTCGTCCATGGATCCGTGCACGGCAATGCGTCTCTGGTGGCCAATTCCCTCGCACTGGTCCTCCAGACCGTCAATGTTTTGCGTGTAGAGTCGTACCAGCTTCCCTCCCCCCTCCTTGTTCTGGACCTTGGTCCGCAGCATCTCGACGAATCGATGGGCCAGCGTGGCTTTCCATCGTCGCTCTCGGACGCCCAGGATGAATTCTCGGTTGACTTCCAGGCAGGGCAATGGGTTTTCCATAAACAGGTGTTGGTCCAACGAATAGCTCGGATCGGCCTCTATTCGCTCGACTTGTTCCGGCGTGGCCGTTAACTTGTTTGGCTCCAGAGTTGCGTACAAGCCATTCGAGCTGCGGAAATCGGGGATCCCGGATGCTACCGACATGCCGGCCCTAGATTGGTTGGCAGTATTTTGTATTTTGGGAACGAGCTGTGAGTGGAGAGTGAACATAGGAAGGAGCGCACGCACGGACGCACGCACGCACTCACGAACCAATGAACCAATGCATCATTCTACCCCAGCGGAATCCTTTGCAGGACACGCCTTGCAGGGATTCGTTTCGTTCTCCTTCTGCAGTTGTACGAAACTATTCATGCTCTTCACTATTCATACCGGTACGGTACGAGACAAAAGCAGAGGCAAAGGTACAGACGACAGAGCAGTATTGCACTGCACTGTGCTGTGCTGTACTGCACTATACTGCGTTGCACACCCGAACGAATAAATAATGATTACTCACCCAGCCAGAACCAAGATGCGTTGGCAGTTTTCCGATCGAATAAAGTTAGCAACGTCTCGGATCGACGTCGGCGGACTGTCAAATGGATAGTCTACCGGTCCGTCGTCGAAATCCAGGTGTATACCGCTGGCTGCGAGGTATTCCAGAGGTATTCGTCCCGCCCTCGCCGCAGCCAGGATTTGTTGAAAGAGGTTTTCGTCGTCCGAGTTGGTTTCGTCGGCCTCCAGATCCAGATCTTCCTCATCCAGGCGGTTTCGAGGTTGTTGTTGTTGTTCTTCTTCTTCTTCTTCTTCTTGTTGTTGTTGTTCTTCTTCTTCTTGTTCTCCCGCGGAAAGTGGTTCGTCGGACTGCGACTGCGACTGCGAATCGCTGTCGTCGTTTTCTTCCCCTTCCCCGTCGTCGTCGTCGTCTCGACCGGAATCATCCTGGTTGCCTTCTTCGCTTCCATCCGTGCCGCTGGAAGCCCCGTCCCCGGACGACGACGATCCAACACTGGTCGTCACATCGGCAACGCTCTCCTCGTTTTCATTTTCGTTTTCGTTTTCATTCTCGATCTCGCTGCTGTCGATCTTGGGGCGTTTCGAGCAGGGCGGTTCCGCGCCGCATTTCCGAACAGACACCGAAGACTCTTGGATCGTCGTCGTCGTCGTCGTCGTCGTCGTCATCGTCCTTGTTCCTGCCGAGGACTCCATTTGTTCCGATAACAATCCCTTCTTCCCGATACCGTATCACCAACAGACCGACTCAATGATTCGATTCCACCAACCTAAGCTCCCTCGCTCGCTCGCTCGATGGATTGGATTGGATTGGATTGGATTGGATTGGATTGGATCGCAACCGTATCGTACTCGTACTCGTACCTAGTATCTCGTACAGTGATGCGATGCGATGCGATGCGGTACAACACGACTCGTCACAACTATCACGAGTAAGACTTACGAGTACCGTACCTACTCGTATTATAAATAGAAGTAATAATATTATTATTTGGTGACACTCTGCTTGTTATGCTTTCGACACCTATCGTAACTATCGAACAGAAAGACAGATGGGACGATGGCGGTAGCAGCAAGGAACGTAGGTTGGATCGCGCCGGTTGGGGAGCCCTACAATGACTGTCCCGGGTGAAGACAGGCTCCGATTACCGTCGATAGTACCGGTAATCTTACGAGTAAGTTACTCGTAGTTACTTTACTTAGGCTTACTAGAGGGTCGACGTTGCCGAGTCGAGTCGGTGGAGACGGAGCTTGTTCGAGATCCGCTTCAATCAATCCACGCTCTGAATGATGATTGGAGCAACGAATTTCTTTATGACCTGCCAACGCGTCGCACTCGTCTTGGGCTTATCAACACCGAACGAGAGGCAGAAACTGTAACGATATGGTACGTACGTACCAGCAGTAGAACTAGAACTAGTACTAACACTTAAACGATTACGAAACAGAAAAAGAATCAGGATCCATAAGTTGCTAGCTAAGTTTAGGTATTCTGCAGAATTGCAACGAAAGGCAGTATCGAGTAAGATTATTATACCGCTAGCTGTACGTATCTCTGAATGCATTAATATTGGTACCGTATCGTATCTCTACGTACACCACTCCATTATCTTACGTACGGTACAAGTACCGGTACCGTAGCTTTTTGTAACGTCCGACGATTCTTCCATTGGATTGTTCCGCCCCTACCGTACCGTAGGTACCGTACGGTAGGAGTTCAAAAAATTCTAATCTCCTCAGCTCCGCTACCGTACCGGTAAGTTACTTATCGTACCTACGTGTTGGGTATGATCGACCCAAAGGGAAAATTCAACGCTTCAATGTTTCAAAATCGTCTGTAACCCCTACCGGTATTAACCTACGTACCGCTGGAAAGCTTAAACCGTTATTAAATCGTTAAAATACCTTTTCAAAAATTAGTCACGTTTGAAAAAACTTCTACGCAGTACGGTGAGTGTACAAGATAAAAATACCACAATTAATACCCAGTACCAAAACCATGTAGAAGTCTACAGGAAATAAACATATGTGTGCTCCGCACACCGAAGTCCCTTCAAAAAAAGAACAAGACAAAAGACCCTGAAAACACACCAAAAAACTCACGAAGACAATTTTTTTTTACGGGAAGTCCGATCATCGAAATCACCAATGTCGTAACCCTCCAACGACCCTTCTGTTTCTCCTTCGTTAGAACAGACCATGAAGGTTCACCACCGTACAAATAGTACAAAATGACACCAACTCAAATACCTACACATTCCGCTACTTCGATTTGGAGCGGGAAGGGTAGTCGAACGGCAATTCTACTGCAAATCACACACAAAGATACAAAAAATTGACGACGACGACGACGACGACGGCCCTTCTCCGACCCATCTGTTTCCCCTCCAATAGAAGGGAAGATGAGGGTGGACATGTACAAATACTACCACATTTGAACACCATCATGTTCCTCTACTGATTTTTTGACTTGGAATGGCGATCGGATGGCTATCGAATCGAACAAGATACGATACAAAGAAGAACAACAAGATGACGACAATGACAATGGATCGATACAAAGAAGAAGAGCAAGCAGGGCGAGCTTCATTACAATTGGACTTAGGTGCCAACCAACGTGTTACACTGCACTAAAATCTACAGGGCAAATTCCCCCTAGCAACAACAAGAAGGGGGGTTTGCTCTCCAGCAAGATCAACGCCATCACACACCAACACACAACAATAAACCAAACGCTGCCAATGCCACCAATGCCAACGAACGCCAAGCCAGCAGCGGCGTTTTGGAGCGGCGTTTTGAAGCAGCAGGAAGCCAGCAGCCATCAGCGGCGTTTTGAGCGGCGTTCCGGAGCGGCATTTCGGAGCGACGTTTCGAGCAGCACCAGGAAAACCTAGTAGACTAAGTTTGAATACAGTACCAAAATATTATACAGCACACTAGTAGCTTACTCAGAGGGGACTGATTTAGCAGCAATAAAAGGGAGCATTGGTGATTATTAGCCGTCTTATTGGTTCTTGTCTTGTCTTATTGGTTGTCATCTTATTGGTCGTCACCGTCACCATTTCAAAAAAGTGAGCAAAAAAACAAGCACCTCCGGGGATATTTCTTAGAAAGAAAAGACTGAAGAACACCGGTCATGTAAAGTACTTGTGGTATTTGTGGTATTTCCTTAAGAGTTACACAGAGTCTTATACCACTAAAAATGCAACAATACTGTGTATGGAAATTCGCCCTGTACCTCTGTTTTTGAGGGGTACCACATGATTTCTACAGAGAAAAAACAGTAGAAATAGTCATTAGAGGTATGTATCATTAAGCGTACTGGTTTCTACTTACGTGCCACAGTAGTCCCAGGCTAAATACCACAATTGTGGTATTTCCGACGTATGGTACGGGTACATACCTATGTAGGAACAAGCAATACTCCTACTGTGATGAACCTATTTTTGGCCCCCATTCATATCCAGGAGGAGCGCCCCGTTCGTTGAATCGATAGATAGCTCGATCGTCATCAACAATGCATGTAGGTGGGCCCTGATACCTCTAGCATGTTCTAACTCCCTCTAGAACCAAAGTTAGTAGTATGGCAGTTTGAATATTTGTCTCCCCAGGTGACATCTTCTCATATTCAAAATTCTTAGTACATCATGATGTACCGGTACACAACCTGCCGGTTCATTGAATCGTTAGATAGCTTTATCATCATCTGCAATACATGCAGATGGGACATGATACCTCTAGCATGTTCTAACTCCCTCTAGAAGAACCAAAGTTATGGCAGTATCAGGATTTGTCTCCGCAGGTGACATTCTTGTTATGATGTTCAGAATTCTTATATGGTGCACATGAATTATTCTAGCAAGATCCCCCCTGCCAATTGTTTGAATCAATAGATAGGTCAAACATTGTCTACCATCCCTGTAGATGGAGCCTGATAGTAGCTCTAGCATCTTCTAACTCCCTCTGGAAGCAAAGTTATGGCCATATCAAGATATGTCTCACCATTTCCACAAAATCCCTGACCCAAATGCACTCATTAGATGGTGACACACAAACTATCACAGATAACTCACGTCTGCTCTCTCATGATTCATCTTATCCATAACAGGAACAATATTCATTGACCGATCACCAAAAATATCTGATTTTCTAATTTTTCATTGCAAATTAGTGTGTATTTTTCCTCCAAATCCAGTACCCAAATGCACTCATTAGTTTGTGACACACAAAGTATCACAGATAACTCACTTCTGTTTCTTTCATCTTTCATCATATCCATAATAGGAACAATATTCATTGACCAATCACACAAAATATCTGATTTTCTAATTTCAAATTGCAGATTAGTGTTTATTTTTCCTCCAAATCCAGGACCCAAATGCACTTACTAGGTGCTGACACACTAACTATGACAGATAAGTCACTTCAAACTTCTGTTTCTTTCATCTTTCATCTTATCCATGATATGAACAATATTCATTGATTAATCACCAAAAATATCTGATTCTCTAATTTTTAATTGCAAATTAGTGTGTATTTTCCGTCCAAATCCAGTACCCAAATGCACTCATTCGTTTGTGACACACCAAAAATCACGCAAAAATCACTTCTGTTTCTTTCATGATTCATCTTATCCGTTACAGGAACAATGTTCATGGACTAATCACCAAAAATATCTGATTTTCTAATTTTTAATTGCAAATTAGTGTGTATTTTCCTCCAAATCCAGTACCGAAATGCACTCATTAGGTGGTGACACGCAAAGTATCACACATAACTCACTTCTGTTTCTTTCATGATTCATCTTATCCATAACAGGAACAATATTCATGGACTAATCACCAAAAATATCTGATTATGGAATTTCTAATTGCAAATTAGTGTGTATATTTCCTCCAAATCCAGTACCCAAATGCACTCATTAGATGGTGACACACAAACTATCACAGATAACTCACTTCTGCTCTTTCGTGATTCATCTTATCCATAACAGGAACAAAATTCATGAACAAATCACAAAACATGTCTGATTTTCTAATTTTTAATTGCAAACTAGTGTGTATTTTCCCTCCAAGAAATCCAGGACTCAAATGCACTTATTAGGTGGTGATACACCAACTATCACAGATAACTCACTTCTGCTTCTTTCATGATTCATCTCGTCCATAACAGGAACAATATTCATGACCAAATCACAAAAAATGTCTGATTTTCTAATTTCTAAATGCAAATTAGTGTGTATTTTTCCTCCAAATCCAGATCCCAAATGCACTCATTAGGTGGTGACACACAAACTATCACAGATAACTCACTTCTGTTTCTTTCATGATTCATCTTATCCATAACAGGAACAATATTCATGGACAAATCACAAAAATGACTGATTTTCTAATTTTTAATTGCAAATTAGTGTGTACCTTTTATGCGCTACTACTGATATTAGTAGTAGTAGTACCGGTACTTGGTAGGTACTTGATGGTCTGTCCTTTTTCTGTTTTTTAGTCTGCCCTTTGTCCATTTTTTTGGTCAGTCCTTTTTCTGTTTTAAATGTTTTGTCCTTTTTCCTTTTTCCATTTTTTATGGTCTGTCCTTTTTCCTTTTCTGTTTTTATGGTCTGTCCTTTTTCCGCTGCTGGCAGGCGCACGCATGCGCCCGTCGGTACAGTCTACGCGGAGTTTCACATTCAGGTGAAAAGCAGTTATTTTAATTATATTGAAAATAGATAGTTCTCCATAGTTTTTTTGGTACCATTTACTTAATCCTCTTTTCTTCTGACAGATGGATATCAACAACCAGACATCCCCAGAAAATTTTTAAAAACGTCACTCAGTAGTACTTAATTTGCGCTACAAGGTGACATTTTCAGAATTGTCTGGGGATGTCTGGTTGCTGAGATTGATCTGTCAGAAGTTGGACCGGTACAAGTGTGTGTGTAAAGTAGGGTGACCATTTTGAGACAGCTTCCCCCCCCCCTCCCCCTTCCTTACACCCATCAATTTGGTCCTGTTTTTCTTATTCATCTTACTCTCCAGCTGTAACTTCCCGGCCAAAGTAATCATGGCGCCAGAATTGGCAAGGTCAAGAGCTATCCATTGATACTCAATTTTCTGGGGTTGCGTGCGCCGGCACCCCTTCCAACTTTATGATTCTTTTGGTCAAGAAAATCATGAAAAATTAAAAAAAACTCCATTACCGCACCCCTCACAATACCAAGTGGTCTCAACCAAACCATTCCTTAACCGTAGCATCAAATTTACCTGCTACTTGGGCTTCCCTTCCTTATACCAAGTACAAGAAGACCTGCAAGCTGTGGATCAATCGGCCTAGTGGTGTAGAAGAAATGAGCTGGAACAATAGTGGCAACAACAGATGCGACAAAGGGCAAAAATTGACGTCACGTTGTGGCCGCCATCAAAGCAGCACCATCACTGCTGCCAAAGCGCGCAGGGCAACAACAAGCAAGGGGGGCTAGCTACAGTGTAATTCAATTCAATTAGTTTAATGTTCATTTGTTATTCAGTGCTGTTAAAGTACTAGTTGCAATTAGATGGGGTAGGAAGCAATGAAGCGACGAGAGCAATATTAGAGGTTCAAAATAACAGTATGGTATGGTGGTAGAGGCTCAAAATAAAATAAAGAGACAAACAACGGTCCAAAGTAGGAGCAGAATCCGTCAAGAGACCAATTTAGATCATGAGTGCTATGTTGAACATTTTGCTCTAGTAGAAATTCTAGGTTGGCCTACTTTGTCTCTTTGTCATTAACACGCATACTCTACCTATCATGAAAATTTTCTTTCACATGAAAACAACAATTATTATTTGACTCCATGAAAAACCAACAAACCAATAATTATTACTTCTCCCTTCGTCACTTAAACGATGCTCATGCTTGCGTCAAATTTGTGCCATGTGTTTAAAAGATTCTGAAATGTTTTTTGCGCGCATGAAAAATAATTCTCTACATATTTTTGCATGCAACAATTTCAAGGAAGACTATTTTCGCACCCATAGTTTCAGCCCCCGTGTTATGGTTGCTTCACGATTTTTTCCTGGCACAACCTTATTTCATGCTTACCCCAATAATAATTAATTCTCCACTCTATTTTTTGTGTTTTCCTTACAAAACTCATCTTTTGTAATATTATCCTCTATGTGCAATGATATTGCCATTGCGTTGATACAAACTTCTTTACAATTGTGTTACTTTCTTGATAACCGGCAATCTATTATGTTACGACCATTTCACAATACTCACACTACAAATATCAAATACCAAAAGCCAACAAAAATATTCTTGTATGAAGAAGAAAGTATTTTATCCGCATTTTCAATAATCTCCTTCATACTATTCAATTTTAACAGCAGACAAATATATTGTGCCAACCGACATAAAATATTAATAAACTAACTGTGTTACAATTACTATTGTTGTTACCACCATTTACTTTTATAATTTGTCTTTGTTTTTGATGTAATATTTGTACTCCTCATCATCCTTGTCAAGAGTCTCCATCATGTCATATTTTTGCTTCTGTCTTTTCTCCTTTCTATTATCTTTGTCCTCCTTATGCCATTGTGTATGATAGCCATTTTGTTGCTGTTGGTATGTTTTAAGTAGTTCAATCTCTAAATCTTTGGTCTGTTGTTCCTTTCTTTGTTTTTGTATTTCACTTTTGACTTATTTGTAAAGATCTTGTCCCTCATCACTTCATCCCTCCTTATTTCCCGGCTTACTGTCAGTCAATTTAATTCTCTTTCTCCTGCCCTTTGTTGTGTTTAGCCACAATTTGTAGTCATTGTACAGGAAAAGCAGCGCAAACGCTTCATTGCTTGAGGTGAAAATGTTACTGATTGTTGTTCATAATGTTTTTCTTTTGAAGTCTGTCTGTTTTGGTGACACTGCTCCAAGAATTATTTTCATGAAGTATTGGAATTCCTGTGAATTTTTACATCAATTGTTTTTGTGCAATTGGTGCCTATTTTCAGAGTTCACATTTCCGGTGTCCATGATTAGAACCTTTCCTGGGAAAGTATCTGGTATCTGGTTGTTCCTTTTATTGTCTACGTGTCAGTGTTAAGAAGAGGGTTGTGTTAGAAATAGTGATGAAATAGTGTACACTGATAATCATTATATTGCCTGTTCTTACCTTCGTAGTTTTTCCTGGTAAGAGTTTGAGCATTGTGCCTACACAAGGTGATTGTCCGGCAGAAAATTCCAGTCCACTTTGGTGCATGGATGTTCATTGTCGTTGGTATTTTGTTCCCATTATTCATTTTTACAATTTTGGTAATCATTGTCTTTATGTATTTTGAACCTTGTTCAATGATTATTGGGAATTTGATCATCCTGAACGGGGTTTTCCTTGACGTACTTGGTAATGTAATCTTTCATATTTTGTCCATGTGCTCTTTTGTTGCCTGTATTGCATTGCTGTTGATACTGCTACTGGTTGTATCTCTTTGGTTATCATTTATGTTTGTCGGCTCACTTCCTGATACACTGCTCGCAGGGCTATTTGTTCTATATGTATCAATCGTTGTACCCTGAACCGGACTGCAAATTTGTTGTACCATTATTTCTTTGTTAAATTTCAAATAGAAAGTTGCCAAATTTGCTTTTCAGTGTTTTGGCATGCTTGTTTTATGGGAGTTGAATTGTTTTGGAGTATGCAGATTTTAGTTGTCATTCACACTGCTGTATCGTGCTAAACTTATTAGTTGTTGTAAGTGCTTGATTTATTGTGTCCTGAGGAGCGCTGTATCACTACAATTTTTTGTATTTTTACACTTGTGAGGGGGGTTGTACTGATGCCTGCCTATCCTTTGTCCACATGTGCCCTGACAATGTGGAATGTGGTTTCCAGAAAATCCTGGCACAGATCAAAATCCTGGCGTGGAGCACAATATTATTCTGTACCCTACCCCATCAATGGTATGTTCCACCCTTATAGTCTTAGCCCAAGCATATTAATATCTTGTGTGTCCGGGTGTATGATGAAAGTAGTAATGTATGACAGTAAGAACTTATGTTGGATGGGTGAATTCATCTCTACTATACATTTCATGACAACAATCATGGAAGGGCATTGCAGAAGTATAGTGCTGGAACAGCATTGCAGGCTTTCTGTTGAAACTTGTTCAGATTTTAAATCTCAAAATTGAGCATCAAATCTCAAAATTGTGCATTGGTGTTTCATTTTGTTATGCTTTGTTTTGGTCAGTTTTAAACTTTTTTTTGGAACAGCATTGCAGGTTTTATATTTTACAGCCGGTTAAAGTGGATGGAAATTCTCAAAACCTTTTGACATTGTTGCATGATGTTCAGTTGTCATTTCAGGTTTTGTGGTTTAAAGTTAGGTCCAATATGTTTTTTGTTTCATGAATTTGGGATGTCTTCCTCTGTCTGTTTTGTTGTATTATCTGATTTGTTATGCACCAAGTTACTGTCACCAAATTGTAGCAACTTAGATTGCTTTGACACAACTTTTTTTTGGTGTTCTCTTAATTGTGAACCAAAAAATGCCAGAAACAATGAAAAGAAAGATGAGAAGTTTGTCTTGAAAAGTTCCACCGCTCTGTCGAGTGGGTGGGCTGCAGCCAAAACAACAAGTTTGTCTCCAAAAGTTCCAAAGGCATCCGTACCTAACGGCGGTATTCCAACAGCGAAGGTACCCACAGTTGTGAGAAGAAAGACGAGAAGTTTGTCTCAAAATTTCCACCACTCTGTCCAGTGGGTGGACAAAACAACACTATTCCACCAGCAGATGAAGACACAGATCCACCCCCATCCATGCCCAATGACGTGATTTGAACAGCCAATGTACCTGGTGCTGTTGTGCCTGCAACACCATTGACACTCACAGCTGCACAAGGTACGCCGTCTGGTGAAAGCGAAGCACAAAACAGTGTGGCTCCAACAGGAGCAATAACTCCAGGTGCTGATACAGATGGACGCAGTTATACTTTACCGCCTGATGTTTTTGAGGATGACTCACAATACAAGGTTCACAAAGAGGTGATGAAAAGACGTGTCAAAGCTTCCCTTGAAAACCAGGGTGCCTATGGCTTCTCTGATATTTTGACTAACAAATTGATCACTGCAGTAAGTCGGGACATCAAATCAGTCTTCTGCCAGTTGATGAATGGGGTTTACATTGTCACCAAACTAGTTTCTTTGGGAACCTGTCCTGACTTCAGCCAGAGGGCAATGTGTGAGAATGCATCATTGGTATTGGGTCCTATACCAAGGGTCACTGACATGATGGTAAATCTTTTTCTGCCTGACTCTGGTGCACAGTTTATAAAAAAGGTCTGCATCTTGGACACAAACAAACTGACAACTCATTTCAAGGACTACAACATGAAAGATAAATGGCACGCCTTTCAGAGAGCGCTGAACTCCGTTATCCAAACCCATGACAGTACAGGCATAACAGAGTACACCTGTATCAAAGGAGAAGACAAATGAGCTGAAGGCAAATTGCACGCTGTTTGGTTGACCAATGTGGTTAACTACAAAACCATACTGAAGTACATGAAAGTCTATTTAAGCCCTTTTCAGGGGTACGTTCATTCTGTTGAATTCCCACCGGCACCTTTGAATGACATTCAAGGTCTGTTTTTCTATCAAAGATTTCAAGACAACGTTGGTAAAGCAGAACAGTACGTCTGCAAGATGATCTCTTTCTTTGATGGTCTTTTGTTGCAACACACACTTTGATATTTTCTTTCAGCAAGTTACTCCTTTGAACAAATGGACAAGACTATCAAATAACTTTGGGGCAAGTAAGTCTTATGCCAAACAAAAACAGGTCCACCAGCAGTAGACTTAGTCCCTTCCACACTTTCTGCAAAGTACCTCAAGTTGAATTGGCCATCCAATGTGTCAAAGACAGATCTTGCGTTTCAAAAGGTCCTGATGTCTTTGTGGGTACAATTCCAACAAGAGAAGGCAAGAAATTTTCAAGAAGTCAACCTCAACCACTACCTTGCACTTGTCATTTTTTCAACAGGTCCCTGGAATTTCTCACTATGTACAATTGCATACCGGCTGGGGGGAAATTGTTCACTCCTTTGACTAAGGAACTTCTGTGTGACATATTCAAGAACAAAAAAAGAGTCGTTCAGGAAAACTTGGAAGTTGGCTTTGCATCAGAATACCATGACAAGAATGTACTATTGGATGGTCTTTCTTTGAGGGAAGTTTTTGAGAATATGAGCATACCAGGTTTTCAATGTCACAATGTACTTGACATTGCAATGTGGGACTTCCTCAAAAAGCAACGCTGTCAATTGGAATCATTTAGCAAAAATAATGCTATACATTCTGTTGGATGGCTAGTGTTCACTAACAGAGGGCTCAGTGGAGTGAGGCCATTCTTTGATTTCCTTGGGTTGACAAATCAACAGTCAACCCACAATTGGAAAGTGAAGAAGATGGATTCCTACATGACTCAGAATGAGAGGACAAAGAAAACAATAAGAAGCAGCCTGCAAAGCCCAATGGAATTGAAAAGAAGCCACCCGCGAAACCCAAAGGAGGAAGATTGTTGCTTTGCCTGGGTCACAAAGTAAGAAGACTGCATCAAAATAATCAAATCTATGTGAAGGCAAGGAAGGTTTCTCCAAACCTGAGTCATGTTGTAAATCTAGGATACCTTATGCAAAATCCTCGTCCCCTACCTGCCGGTGCGACAAAACAGTCATCTGGTAATGTCAAGGTGTTGTTGTCAGATGTTGATCCCATGATCAAGTATCCTTGTTTTGCAATTGATAGCAAGGTTGCAATCACAGATACCCCCCCCCCCCCCCCCCCTGGAAGGGGTGTAGTCAAGAGTTGTGCACATAAAAAGGAGGACCATTTTCCTTCTTACCCTGGATACATGGTGTACAAGATAAAACCGGATGGCACACAGGTCTCCTGCGCAACCTGGTTCCCATATGACCGTATCGGGTTGAATACACCGCAGTACACCACCTTGTCCAATTTATTCAATGCAAAGGATGCATCAGCTAATGCACAAGTGCCAGCTGAGAACACAAAGGACGATGAAATGGCAAACTGATCCTACTACTCCCCATATGGCAGATCTTACAAACCAAACACAAGTGCCTGCAAAATTCACGTACCAAATCAATAATGTCTTATCCATTTTGATCAACAATGCACCACTCTTATTTAATTTTTAAATAGATTATTATCCAGAATCCTCCTCTTCTTCTGGTGTCAACATTAGAAAACATCAACCATACCCACTAAAAATCATTTTTTAGCGCAAAAGTATTTCATTGTTTGATATTCTAGTGTCAGTCCTTTTCATATTATGCATAAGACACACTATCATGAAAAAAGAATGACATGGAAGAATCCAACAATATTTTGCATGTGAGCAACTACTCAGTTCTGGATTTATTTCAGTGTAAACCTTATACATTACCTAAAATTTCACCATGAACATTGATCATACTATGGATGGGATGGACTATGGAAGAAAAATGGTGTGAAAATCACTCTTGGTTTAGATGTTATGAATTTTTAGTTCCTCATTCAGGAGCCTGGACATGGTCAGAAATAATGGGTGGTTACTAGTCAGTTTTTTAGTGTTAACATAGTACATCACCTGAAATTTCACCATGAACATGGTTCATAGTATGGATGGGATGAAATATGGAAGAAAAATGGTGCAAAAATCATTCTTGGTTTAGATGTTATGATTTTTTAGTTCCTCATTCAGGAGCCTGGACATGGTCAGAAATAATGGGTGGGTACTAGTCAGTTTTTCAGTGTAAACATAGTACATTACCTGAAATTTCACCATGAACATTGTTCATAGTATGGATGGGAATGACTATGGAAGAAATGTTATAAAAATCACTGATACACCAGTTGTTATGAATGTTTAATTCATCCACGCAGGACCCTGGATATGAATAGGACAAAAAAAGGTACTGGGAGTACGTATGGTACTATGTACGTGATACTAGTCTGTCCATTTTCCACCGATGATGGAGGACTTGATCCACTGGCCACAGTGTCATCAACATTAACAAGTCCTACCCACTAGCCAAAAGTTACACTATTTAAAATCTGTCTGCGTTTGAATCCCGCAATTGCTGTGACCTGTGGTGCTGCCGGTGTGTACCGGTACTTGTACTTGGTGTGTTTGGGAAGAAGTATCCACTGCCTAAAAGTGAACATACACAGCAGGCAAGTTCCACCAACTTTATGATTCTGGGTTAGATTTTGACAATTACTTCTGCTTGCCAAACATCCGAACTTACAAATAACATGAAGATGGAAAAGAAAGCAGAATCAGCGTACAAGAGGACAATTTTTCTGCCCGGGTTTCCTTTTCTTTCCGTGGAGTACATGAAAGGGATGAAAGAGCTCAATCACGATGGCCTAAACAACAACCTAAACCTGTTCTTATATCATTTTGAAACAGGGTTTGATGCGCTTTGTGCCCAAAATTGACACTTCGGATGTTGTTACTCACAATCCTTAAGGGATGCAAGAAGATTGACAATGCAAGAACAAGACTCAACAGCAAGAAAGGACGATTTGACAAAGATGAAGCTTTGGAGATTTGGGAACAATGCTTCAAGTATCTCACTAAGGAAGTATTTCCCGGCTATGAGGAAGGCGGCACTGAGGGTATTGACCATGTGTGGGTTATGGGTATCATTTTATTGTACATTTTATGCGGTTATCCTGCATTGAAAGGAACAGAGGACATAAAGTGCTACAACAACATGGGCATCAGACCTGAAGTACAATCCGGTGAACAAGAGAGAGTGGAATGTGATGGTCACACTTTCCCAGCAAAGGAATGGTGTAATCTGACACCAGAGGCAAGAGAGCACATAAAACAAAGTATACATTTTAATCCAGGGAACCGTCCCTGTCTGATGATGATTTGGACAAACGACTGGCGCACAAAGACTGAATAGGCAATAATTGAAAAGAACCAATTGCAATGGTTTGGCGGCTCAATCAAAGATACTGCCTTATACTCCACAGACGAATGCTTTCCTGTAATGGGTGATCAGTACAAGGAGCGTATGAATGAAGTACAAAGGGAAGCCCTGAATCCTTTTTTGTACCATTTTGAAACAGGAGATGACTCCCTATGCAACAGAAAGGGACATTTTGTACTCACAATCCTGGACGAATGCAAGCTGACAAATATTGTAAGAACAACGCAAAACAGCAGAGAAGGAAGATTTGAGGAAGCAGAAGCTGCCCCAATTTGGATAGAGGCACTGGACTATGTCCACTACAAATTATTCCTGGACCATGAGAAAGGCAACACTTGCGCCACAAACCACATTTGGGATCTGGGTATCATTCTTTGCTACCTTCTGTGTGGTTATCCTGCACTGAATGGGAAGGCAGACATACACTGTTATGACACAATTGGCATCGGACCAAAAGCAGATTCACAACAACGAAGCAAAATGGAAATGGAAGGACTTAGTTTTCCAGCAAAGCCATGGTGCCAGATGACACAGCCAGTAAAAAAGTATATTAAACAATGTATACATTTTCATCCAGGGAACCGTCCCTGTCTGATGACTATTTGGTTGACTGATTGGCGTGAATACACAGTATGTAATTTTGAAGGAAGGTTTGAAAAATGCAATGTCCAAAACCCCTACTGGGGAGTATACAACCAACACAGAACAAGCAGATGCGATACAGATAATGCACAAAGATGCAGAAATAAAATGTATGAAAGAGCAGTGGGATTCATTCATGAACAAATTGAGAAAACAGTTGAAAACTAAAAAGCGGAAACCGAAAGAATTAACAAACAAAGAGAAAAGGGAGGAAGAAGACAGAAACAAGAGGAACATTCAGCACTGGCTGCATCTTTACGAAAAACATTCAAATTCACCTGAAGATTTGGAGGAGTACAACAACTATCCCGTTCCTTGTGGCGCATGGGGACGTGTGAAACACTACTAATAACCATTATTGCAAAACTTGTCACTGCTTAGGAGTAAGTACATATTTGTCACATACTTAAAAATGGAAGTATAAATTATGTAACGTGAAATCTTATTTGTTACAAATTCAGAAGTCATGATTGCTGTTCCAGACAATTCAATCTGCAACACTGTTCCAGGCACTTAACCCTGCAACGCTGTACCAGACATTGTGCTTATTTTTGTTCTAGACAATTCAATCTGCAACACCATTGCAGACACTTAACCCTGCAACGCCATTCCAGACATTGTGCTTATTTTTTGTTCCAGACAATTCAATCTGCAACACCGTTGCAGACACTTAACCTTGCAGGGCCATTCCAGACATTGTTTTTATTTTTCATTCCAAACAATTCAATGTGCAGCGCCGTTGCAGACACTCAACCCTGCAACGCTGTTCCAGACATTGTGCTTATTTCAAAACAAAGTTCTGAGCAACAGACCAGAATTTGACCAAACTTCCACCTATTGAAATCATCACAATTGTACAGTACTGAAAAATGTACTTCTAATACACTGTTCTGGGATTAAACAAAAATGGAATGACAATCGACCATGTTCAAATCAATCATGTCGAAGTTGCACCAATAGAGAAAGTTTTGTACAAAACTTCTGATCCACTGAATAAAAATACAATCATTACCTTCACTTACCTGCAACGCCATTCCAGGAAGGATTAAAAATCACTACTGGTTTCGCCAGCTTTCACTATTGATTCCATTTTTTGTTTCCAACCCAGCCATTGTGTCGTGGAAATTAAACAACCACTTTTCCCTGTTTCCAAGGACAAATTAGTGATCTCTCCTACCAAGGTTTCTGACCACGGCAACTTCAGACGCGATGACATTGCAGTCAAACAAATATAATTTGTTTCCCAACTCTGCTTGCTTCACCAATGTGTGGTGGCGTTTTTTCCCCTTTCTTCCTCTTCTTGCTTGATATTGGGTCAACAGAAACAAAGAAACTGAGCAACGTTGTAGTAACTATCTTGTACTAATTCAAACTGGCTGAAGGAACTTTCAGGGGGGAAAGGGCCTTCAAGATGAAGCAGGCACAGAATCTGACATGGATAAACTTGCAGTCCATGTCCATCCAGGAGGTCTAGTTAAAAAAATTCCCAGTTGTACCATATGTTTGACAATTGTCAAGAATCAGGCTTAAACGATGGATGTGTACAAAAAAGTAACCTCATCTGTCGATAATTGTCATACCTCTTGTGCTCTGTGGATCCTCGAAGCATGCTGATGCCCACAGCCCGAAGGACCACGTTGCAACAAAATTTGAGAACATCCGATGGAAACCAGGGTACACTTCTTGCGTTTTTCTTTTTGTTCCACTTCATGGAAGGTAAACCATCCATAACACCAATCAAAAACTTCAACCCAGCTGACCAACCACCCTCTGTAGGATGATTTGGTCCTGTCGTGGATTTATGTTTGAACAGATCAAATTCACAGTCAAATTGATCAATAGTACAATACTCCATTAATTGCTTGCAGGTTTGCTTGATTAATGTGGACTTGAATCATTGGGTTCTCTTTGCGGGACCCTTCACTTCAGTTTTATAATTGCTTCTTGCTGGCTGCAGAGTCCCATCCAGTAGGAGGACCAAATAATGTTAATGTACTGTGATAAATAGAAATAGATGTGATTCTTTACCAGATTGTTCCCCTCTCCCTTACTTTGTTGTAGATTGTTATTTATACAGTTAATGAAATGAACAACCATTTTGTTGAGATTTAAAATACTCTTGTTGTCTTGTTTGAAAACCTGATCAAACATTCCAACATATTTGAGGAACTCTTCCATACCCAACAACAACTAAATGACATAAATACATCCATCGATTTCTTCCTCACACTTTCTGCTCTTGTTCTCAAAATTGGTTGACGTTCTTTGTGACAACAACAATTGACAACCTTCAACAGACAAAAGTGCAAGCATTGGAATGTAAAGCATGCTAATGTACTGGTTCCCCTCCTTCTTTGCTGTATGTATCAATTCCAAATAATTGGTTGGCGGAAAATCACGATCAAATTGCCTCTGAACAGTAGCACCACAGTAACTGGCTATCTTGTCCATAACACCACGTAGGCGCGTGTTATTCCCTAAAACATTCTTGCAGAGCGTCTCCGCTGCTCATTTTGCGCAGCCAAGTTGGTACATATGGAGTCTCTCTCCTGGTGATGCTAGATAAATATTATGTAGGTTTTCTCCAAAATCAAGATCATAAAAAGCATTACCCTTATGTACACAGTGTTCTTGAAATACTGTTCAACGTTAACTCCTTCCTCCAACGTTGGAGCAGTAAAATCAGACATCATCCATAGCCAAACAGATTGATACTCTTCCCATTTTTGTCCTTAGACACCTTCATGTTCCTGCTTGTAATTTGAACGGGAACCTTCAGAACATCCACACGAGCATTATTACCAGCCAAGTGCCCTTGGACAATTGCAATGCCTACAGATCATCTTTGTATTGGCTGTTTGATAATGTCCAAAAAGTTGGTTGTGCTGGGGAGTATCACCTATGAATAAGCGACTGCAAATTTCATTCAAACAGAGCATTTTTTTGTTCGACGGAAATTTAGACCATTTGATACCATCTGTTAGGTTACAGGCATCTTTTAATGATAAAAGAGCCAAACAAAGGCAAGCGTGAAGATTGTTCACATTGTCAATCAATTTGTCACCTCTATCACGTGTGCCTGTTGGGTGAAAATATCAAGTCTCCCATGCATCCGGCCAAGAGTTACGAGTAAAGGTGTTGAATATGCCAAGTGTCATGTTCAGTGGGGTAACAGTGATTTGACCACTATTGTTGATTGCAATTCCATCCATGTAGAGAATAATAGGCACCAAAATTTCATTTGAATCTGTTTTGTATCTCTTTTCCCAAGTATTGATCCACCATTCACTGTGGGGGAGTTCGTCTATATCAATATTACCTTGTAGTTCTGAATAATGGACTGGTAAGGTGGGGTCTTCAGTATGGGGGAAAGACAGATTTTCTTCCTTTACCAACGTCACTTTCGTTAATAGGGAATGAAGCACTTTTCAGAAGGCCCGGAGGTAAATTTGTTTACAACTGGCAACGTCACCACAAATCAACTTCTTATAACACCAGTCGATAAGATGAGGTTTAAACCCATCACCTTCTATTTCAGGCACAGTTGCGTAAATTTCCTTCATGACTCTTGACCTTGCCTGTATGAGATTACCTTTTGTCCATGAAAATCAATTAAGACGCCCAGATTTGATAGCCCATTCAAAGAATTCTTTCTCTGCAATTAAAGGTATGCTATGATTCTGCATGATTTACATTAACTTGATCTTCACCTTGAGTTTGTCTGATACATGCCTTCTAGCATTGGGTGTCATAATTGTCATCTTCAAACCAGGAGGAGAATCATCAACATTCATGTTGTTGCCTTCTCTATCAACACTCAGAGAGGGGGGGACTTTGCTATCAATTCCTTCTTTGTCATCCTCATCATTAGGAGAAAAACAATTATCATCAGAAATAGAGTCATTGTCATTGTTGTTTACTTCCCGACCAATCAAGGCATGCTCCATTGGTTTGACAGAAGGGTCAAACATAACTTGATTGTCAAGCACCTCTGGTACTAAACCACTACTCAGTGGACCGTTAGGGGTGTTTGTTAGACCTAATTGTTCACTAGCATCCTCTGGCTTCTTTGATTTTCTGATGAATATGGAAGATGCAAAATCATCTACCTCCAAAGATTGGTAGTAATAAGAATAGCACAATCTGTTGTGTGAAATATGGCTCAGAACAGCAGGCAGAACAATTGCTCCTGCATTCTTTCTTTGTCTTGCTGTAAACAAGGGGGGTTTCTTCTTCTTGGTGACCTTCTTCTTTCCGTAATTGGTAGTTATAAGAGGTGAGTCCAAGTAGCAAGGTTTACAAGAAACCTGATATTTAGGAGTGCGGACGATTGTTAGCCATTAAAAATAGAAATGAGGAACCAGTTCAGATTGAGAAATTGGGACCATGCACTATTTGTTTCAGGCATCAAATTCAGTTCCACCAGGCCACCAGACCAGAAACAGATGCCAGTGGGTGTGGGGTAGGAAGATGTACTGTGCGTCAAAATATTTCGAGCTGAACATTAGTTTCAAAAAATTGGATGAAATTACAAAGGGGGACAGGTGGAGTCCGGCCCACATATGCGCATGATTCCCCAACAGCCCCGGATCTTGTTTGTGTGACGTTCATACTTTGTATTTTTTTCAATGGATGGGAGAATGCCTGAGGAATTTGTTCCATGGCTTGCTCGTCCTGTACACATACAGTACAATACAGTGCAGTAATATTAGTTTTGCAGTTTCTGTTCATTACTAGTGTTTCATATCTTGCTGTTGTATTGTCATGTACTCCCCAGGAACAAAAAAATCAGAACCTGTTGTTCACGCTGACAACTGTTATCCTTCCGAGCCAGGTGGCAGAAGACAACAAATGAAATCACAGGGCAATGTTATTGTTATTAAAATCCCAGCTTAATTTGCGCTCATTTGTATCCCCAAGTTAAAATAGAGTTATTTGCAAGTATGAGCTAAAGGTCCATTCTTGTCATATTCCCTTGAAACCTGTATATTTCCTTGACCCGATAGTTTCATTGTGTTTCCTGTGCCCGTGTTATTCCTTCTTGCACTAACACTTGTAGAGTGTTTGTTGTGTTAATCCTTTCATTTTTTTCCGATTCTGATTTGCTAGATTGAACCTTCTTACTCTCTTATTCAGGTATGGTGATCTCATCAGTCTCAAGCTCGGCTGGAGCAAAATGCCTTTGTGGTACCGAGGCTTGCCAGTCACTACATAGCATTTCAATTTCAGCTATTGCTTGGCCAGCTTGTATTTACCATGGTGGGCTCTTCCGCTTTGCAGAAATTTCTATCAAGTGTACAACTATCAACTCACAGAACAACCAAACAAAGCCCTAATAGAATAGGTACAATTGAGAACATTCAAGCAGTGGTGAAGCTTGATTCACAAGGTTTTGCGTCAGCTCTTTGCAATATCATTGACTACACTGCTCATGCAGAGAAAGAAGATCACCGGACTCCTTTCCTCCTCACAAATAACTCCAAAGATGACATTAAACACCATAACAGGGCTTTTAAATGGGAAAAAATGGCGGCGAGGACTAGAATGCATTAATAGACAAAGAAGGAGAAGATGAACTCGTCAGTCAAGTGTTCAATATTAGCAAAGATGGCCGGCCTTCCTACTCACACTACAAAATGAACATCATTAATACAATCCAATATTCAGATCTTTGAACCCTGTAGAGCTACGGAGAGATGGAAGACACAAAAGATTATGGCAGAGAAGGATTTGTCCCGCTCAATCTCGGCAACCCTTTAATCAAACCAACTGGTCCTCATAGAAGGATGGCCGTTGATGTCACCAAGGGCCATTCTAAGAGAATATCCTTTGATGACAGAAATAGTTATCTCCTCATTCAGTCACCATATCATTCAAACCTTAGATAGGCAGAAACTGTGATAGGCTCACAAAGGCAATGATTTGCACCTGCAATAGATGGACGCCAGACAATAGTCAAACCCAGACATTTCAAGGACTGATATATGTTATTTGCGCTGATGGAGACCCAATAAAACTTTTTCTGAAAAAGAAGGGAAGGAATGGAATGGAAAGGAGACCATAGATTTGCCAACTTAATGGTTCTCGATGTCTTTTCATATGATGTTAAAGGCACTTCCAAATCTCGATGGGAAAAACAATACTAATACGAAATACTTCGTACGTACTTCGTACTTTTTAATTATTACGAAGTACGAAGTATTATTATGTTGAGCTTTTCTTGGAATGTCTTCCGTATTTGAAGCCATTGTTTGCTGGATTCGATAATATTCCACGTTCTTTTGAATTCAGCATGGTTGTATTTTCGAACGCTGTTTCGTTGTTTGATATCGAACGCTGTGCCGTTTGGATCTTTTCGTTGTTTCAGATATTTCGATCGAACGTTGGGTGCTCATGCTTACTTTGGGTGTGCCTCCACAGTTAGTTACAAACAATTTTTCACAAACTCGGGTTACATCGTCGTTCGATTGCTTGGTTACCACGATCCTTTGGTTGCGATGCTCGTCTCTGATTGTTCGCTAATTTTTGAAGCTCAAAAGCAACGTCTCTTCTAGGGTTGCTTGAATTCGATTAGATTGGATTGAATTGGTGCGCACTCCCAAACATTTTGCATCGGAAGGGACCCAAACTGAGTTATATGGAACGCGTCCCTGAGAAATCCTGTAAATCCAACACCCAAAACCGGTAGGACAAGACACACAACCGCCCTTTTGCGACCAATGAATCCAACACTACTGGATTGTCTCAACTCGACTCAACATTCATGCATTCACGACCGTTGGTGTTGATCGGGTCGCAATGTGATACCTCAACGAAAGGTCCTATCTTGGCGGTGGATCGAATGGAGGAAAAGGGACCAGTGACATGCCGCACTCGAGCTCACATACCATTATTAAAGTCGAGCATTGATTCATCAGTTGATCACCTCAAAGAACATCCTGTCTTGTTGCGCCTGTCGGCGCAAGTGGGTTGTACTAGCGGATTGCCTCGTGTTTTTGCTATCAAACGCTTATTTTGTTAAAGCAAGACTGCCTCGTTGTGCGTAACATCATCTGGTGCATCTTCCGAGGCCCGTCCGTTGTGGGTAGCGGCAGCATGCACAAGTTGCTTGATGTTTCTTCTCATTTCTTTGGATGCGTCTTACAAGGCCTGGGAGTTCTGAATAGCTGCAACAAGCACAACTTGCTCGTCGTTTCTTCGCACAGCGTACTCAATTGTTCTCCTCGTCATTATTGGCCCTCGCCCCACATAATAATTCAGTGATAGAGGCTTGCGATAGAACTCTCGATGCCCTTACTTTATTTTTCAACGCAGCCGCGAGGATTTTAAAGTTTGTGCTCAATCTGACTGATGCATATTTCAAGGCCAGGCCATTCTGAGTAACAGCAGCAAGCACAATTTGCTCATTGTCTTTCAATTCTTCTGATGCACAATCCAAGACCAGACCACTATGAGTAACAGCAGCAAGCACAACTTGCTCATTGTTTTTCAATCTGACTGATGCATATTTCAAGGCCAGGCCATTCTGAGTAACAGCAGCAAGCACAATTTGCTCATTGTTTTTCAATTCTTCTGATGTACAATACAAGGCCCACTCATCCTGAGTAACAGCAGCAAGCACAACTTGCTCATTGTTTTTCAATCTGACTGATGCATATTTCAAGGCCTTGCCATTCTGAGTAACAGCAGCAAGCACAATTTGCTCATTGTTTTTCAATTCTTCTGATGCAAATTTCAAGGCCAGACCACTATGAGTAACTGCAGCAAGCACAACTTGCTCATCGTTTCTCAATTTTTTAGATGCTTCTCCGAAGGCGTTGCTATTCTGAGTAATAGCAGCAAGCATAACTTGCTTGTTGTTTTTAAATTCATTAGGTTGCATGTTGCAAGGCCCAGCCATCCTGAGTAACAGCAGCAAGCACAATTTGCTCATTGTTTTTCAATTCTTGAGATGCAAATTTCAAGGCCCGACCATAATAAGTAACTGCAGCGAGCACAACTTGCTCATTGTTTTTCAATTCTTCAGATGCATATTTCAAGGCCCGACCACAATGAGTAACTGCAGCAAGCACAATTTGCTCATTCTTTTTCATTTTTTTGGATGCATGTCCCAAGGCCTTGCCATTCTGAGTAACAGCAGCAAGCACAACTTGCTCATTGTTTTTCAATTCATTGGTTGCATGTTGCAAGGCCCAGCCATCCTGAGTAACTGCAGCAAGCGCAACTTGCTCGTTTCTTCTCCATTCTCTGTTTGCATATCTCAAGGCCATGCCACTATGAGCAACTGCGGCAAGCACAACTTCCTTGTTTTTTTGCAATTCTTTGGATGCATATTCCAACTCCATGCCATTCCGAGTAACAGCAGCAAGCACAACTTGCTTGTTGCTTTTCATCTCATCCGGTGCCATTTCCAAGGTCATGCCGTCCTGAGTAAAAGAATCAACCAACGATTGCATGGCGTTTTCATAGAGGGCAACTGCATCAAGCTTGCGTCGCTTGTTGGATGTCGATGTCGACGGACGACGGTCGTTCATTCTTGGGGATTGGAATTCGATTGATTCGGTTGCGATGGAGCTTTGGTGTGTCGGAGTCGATGACTTTGGGATCGGTTCCGGGTGAGATTGGTTTTAAGAGAGTTCCCTGGATCGAGGCGAAATGGAATCAATGCCAACGTTCCTTTGTTTTGTTTGTTTGTGATCTTTCTATTGAACGATTACGTACCCGACTTCTGAGACTGTACCGCACGACAGTTGAAATTACGGTAAGATTTACCGTACTCGTACCGGTACGTACCGGTAATACTCGTACATACCGTACTCAATCACTGCTCGCTTATTGTTCTTTTCGAGGTAATCTTACCGGTACTGGTACGGCAGCGGACTAAAACAAAATCTGCCGTACCGGTATCAATCTGGCCGAGTCTTGAATCTGAAATCGAATCCTAATCTTACTCTACGTACCTACCGGTACGTACCGGTACGAGTACCGGTACCGTACGGAACCGCGTCGAGAGCAGCTCCCTTCCACTCTAGGGTACGTACTTCTAACAGACTTCTAATATACGAGTACTCGTACTCGTACTCGTACAAGTACTATTCGTACTCGTACGAGTTCGTACTATCAACCATCTCTTGTACGCGAAAACGAGACTCGCAATCATACGCGACGGGACGCGAAACAATACTCTCGACACAACAACACAACACAACACAACACAACAGCGTTCGTTCGACACGGCAGAACGGATCGTAACGGAGGGACGATCAATTTCATTGCCAATTTCATTGCCATTGCCATGAGGAACCTGACGAAACGGCTTCCGATCCGTTTGGGGCCGCGGATACTCGCTGGTCGTGGTCGTGGTCGTGGTCGTGGTCGTGGTCGTGATCGATCCGTCCTGTGGGACGGTCCGCGAGTGTAGTTCCGAGCCCTCGAGGCCTCTTTGGATCTGCACAACGCCAACGCCAACGCCAACGCCAACGCCAACGCCAACGCCAATACCCCGTACGGTACGTCATACAATATTGACCCACGGCCACCCGGATCACGTGCTCGGGGTGCCCCCGGCGGCAGAGGCCCGGCCCGCGGCGTAAAAGTTGCTGCACCTCCATCCCCCGGAAGAAGCCAATTACCGTGGCGCGCGGCAGAGGGGATCGGACCTGGGCCTGCGGTTTCCTTGCGGCAACGACAATTGGCATTGGCGGGCCCCTCCCGGAACCGACCCATTCCCTCGCCGATGGAGCCGTTGTGACGGTCGGGGACAGCATCGAGTTGGCGGTGGTTCACACTCCCGGCCACGCTCCCGGTCGCGTGGCCCTGGTGGAACGGCGGGGGATGGCTAGCAACGCTGCAGCTGTTGCTTGCTACTGCTGTTGCTGCTGGCAATGGGGATTACGGAAGCGAGACCAACGCCAATACCAACACCAATACCAACAGGGAAGACGTGCTGATCTCGGGTGATCTGCTGTTTCACGGGTCGGTGGGTCGAACAGATTTTCACAACTCGTCCATGGACGATTTGTACGCCAGGTACGTTGGTTTTTGTCTTAGCAAGTGACCGATTTGGTGAGCAAAATTGTTGGCCTCCGAAGGCTGTCGGTCGGCAGGAAGTGCCATTGGATTTCATTGAATTGTATGTCATTGAATTGTATGTCATTTCATTTTATGTCATTTCATTTTATGTCATTTCATTTTATGTCATTTCATCTCTCAACTCGTGCTTGCGTTGCGTGCCTACCTGCTCACCGACACATGCATGCATGTATGCATGAATGTGCCACCCAACAACAACCTACGACGGCTCTTTGAACTCTTCGACGACGATTCTATCGTCTTGTCGGGACACACCACACCACAACACTCCATACCACTCCAACGTATCCGAAGAAAGAACGGATCGCATCGCATCGCATCGCAAATCCATTCGTAGACGTGGCGCTGCGGAGACCGCTGGAATGGAATGGTACGAGGAAGCCAGGGATCGGCACGGATGGAACGACGAGATCCTCAGATCTACGTCCGCATCTACAATATCTACGACACAACATCTTCGGTCTAACGAGGGGTTGTGGCAAAACCGGGCCTTCCTCCGACAACCTTGCGTGCGAGTGCTCCCGTTTCCAATAATAGTGTGGGTTGGTGGCATTAATCAATCCGTTGTACTATACTGTACTGTACTGTATAAAAATACAAATGAATTACAAAAACACAATTACAATTACAAATACAAATACAGTACTAATATTTATGGTTGTTATCACGAATCCTAACGCATCGACCTTGGCCATCACGCCGGATTTTATTATTATTTTTTGTCACCGGAAGCCAGATTCGGTCGAATCCGCGATGCAAACAACGTAGCGGCGGGCTGGTGACGCAGTAATGTAGCAGCAATTTCCAAGTGGCGAGACGAGGGTTGTTGTTGTTGTTGTTGTTGTTGTTGGCGTTGCTCCCTCGACATGGACACGGGCATGTACATCGCTTGCGCTTGCGGAAAGGTTCGGACCAGGCACCGGTTTCCGAACCCGTTCTTCTTGCGGGTGGTGCTGGTGAGCGCCAGCAATTCCGAGTGCATGTCGCTCACGACCTTGTGCAGCAGCTCGTCCGTCAGAAAGGAACGCGCCAGCGTCCGGAACCGATGGTTCCCAAACCGGTTCATGCTCTGCTGGCAGCACACCATGTACCCGACCTTTTCGCGGCCCGACGTCAGGCTCTCGAAGCGCTCCAGGTAGCTGCACACGCTCTTGGCAAAGGCCTCCTGCTCGGCGTCGGACGAACCGGCCACCGCGCGCATGATTTGATCGAAACCCTCGCGTTCGTAGATGTCAAAAGCGGCAAAGGTTTCCGAGTTGGCGCTTTTGCTGCTGGTGGCGGAATGCGTCGACGAAGTGTTGGGATCCACCAGGGCGGCGCTGCCGTCATCCTCGTCATCGGCGTCGTCCTCGTTATCATTTCCATCTCGAAACGCGCTGTCCTCGTCCTCGTCGGAATAAATGCTGCCGTTGCTGTGAATGCGTCTCACATTGGTATTCTCGCTGTTCAATATACGGAAATTGCTTCCGCGCTTCGGTGACAAAATTTCTTCGTTCGGGTAGCTCTCATCGGCCAGGTTCGTTGGTTTTCGTGACAAAGGCTAAAAGACAAAGACAATAAATATATATATATATATATATATATAGATATACATAGTTAGTTCGTTCGGGGTCGAAGCGGTATTGGTCAGAGACATCTCCATCGTATGGGATTGTAATTCCAATACCAATGAGCGTTTCACACACGATAACCCATATCATTCGAATGCAGTACTTACTTTCCACAAAGAATGCAATGATCACATTGATCATAATGTAGACGATGAAACAGATCGCAGAAACAAAAAAGGAATACACGACCGGTCTGCTGTTGTTGCGATCTGCGTAGGTATAGACTTTGGCAATTGCGTGCCAGTCGTTCACCACCGCAACGTTAAACATCGTTATCAACCCTCCCGTATAGGAATTGAAGTTGTTCAGGCAGTATAGGGGTGACAGGTCTTCGTTGTCTTTCAAAAGCTCTACGTCGATGGCTCCACTCCAGAGCACAATCCCGAAAAAAACAAATGTGTGAATCACTGAGAGAAACAACATCATAGGGCCTGCGAGGGTGGGCAAAACATCGGAGCTCCTTCTCACAATGTCACGGAAGATTGGAGAGAACCGCAACACCCGAATCATATCGATAGCTCTTCCGAGATGAAGGTAATCAAACATAGCGCCGCTTTCAATAAGCGCTTTGTACCCCGCAGCATACTGAACAATGCCATAGCAAGATATTAGCGCCGCTAGGAGGGCAATTCCATCAAAGAACACGTCCAGTCTCGTAATCGGAGCGAAATTTGGAACCTTCAGGGGATTGAATCGAATCGTCAACTCCAAAAAACCCAAAAGGGTAATGACGGATCCTACATAGCCATTGGAAACATACCAAAAGTCCTCTCCTCCAGCCAAGGTTTTCCCCGTGACGTAAATAAAGTTCGCACCAGCAACAAACACCGCAATGAATTCCACACCCATTGCCAATGGAGTCGCCGTGCGTGCTGTTCGAACGGAAGAATTTAATGCCCGACGAATTTTGTTCCGAAACGTAGGATAATCAATGATGGTCTCATTGGTAGGATCGACAATTTCCAGCAATGCGTTCATTTTCAAGCTGTTGTAGTGCGGGCGGACCACTTGCAAGCATTTTCGCACGCTCGACGTGCTAATGTAATTCGATTGCCCGTCCTTCAACAGCGCCAAGAACGCTAATCGAATGGCATCGTTTCGATCCGAGGCGGTCCGCTCATGGATATCGGTGATCGCTTGAATATATGTCTGAAAAACCACGGAGAGAACCAGCGAGTGATAATAAAATACACACATAACGATGAAAATGACGAAGAATATTGAATTGGATGGAGCCGCCGCATAGATGGGCATCCAAAGACTAGGATTGTTCACCGTGGTGGATACTGGGCAACCAATTATTCATGCGTTAAAGGAGATACGTGAGGTCAGTTTCTGTCCGTTGCGGCACCATCATCAATGCAGCCAAACAATGTAGAGCCCAAAACAAAAAAATTAATACTTACGTTGGAACAGAGAAAGCCACGACGTTTGAAGATCCGCAAAGTCGTCAAAATCGTTTCCGAACATGCGATATGCCACCGAGGCAAATATCAAAATCATGAAAAATTCAATCAGAAGCACTCGAATCACAATTTGACTAATCCTCAAAATTGCTTCCAGTGATTCTCTTGCCTTGGCACTGACGTAGAATAACGCCAGGGGCTTCAACACGGAAGAGAACAGTGGAGGATTGGATTCATAGCCGACCAAATCTGGCGAGACGATATACCACATCCAAGTTTCTAGGCCGAGGATGAAAAGGAAGGCTGCCATCGGTCGAACCAATTTCCTGTCTGGGTGTTTTGTATCCGTTCGTAGATCCGTCCCATACATTTTTTCCCGTATCTGAATCTCAATGGTAAGGACTATAATGACGCAGCTTGTCATGATGGCCGTGGTGAGTGTATTACGCGTGTGCGAAAGAAACAGAAGCGCAATGGCCAAATTGACAAAATACCTCCATTGCCAAGAAAAATAAATCTTGTATAGCAAGAGCTGATTCACGGTGATAGTCTCGAACGCGGAAGGAAGTGACGCGATACGACTGGCTTCGTAGTCCATCAAGAAGTATGCAGCGATCTGTGCAGCAGTGTATGGACAATTCGTTGTGGGGAGACGCAGGTGTTGTTGAGACGATGCCGCCACGGGGTTCTTTAAGTAATTGCTGCTCAAAGCCCTTGCATAAGTTGTCGTTTCTCCTCGTTCCGACTTCGATGTTTTCAGTGCCGCTTTCGTCGAAGGCATAAGTGGCTGATAATACTCCGATGATGTTGATGTTGCCGCTTCATAACCTGCACCATATGCGTGGGGATTGGATGTGCTAAGAAGAGGACTGCTTTCTAGTGAATTCCTACTCAAATCGCTGAGAGAGGAGCGTCGTGACGAGGCATCCCTCAAATTGATCATCGAATAGGGATATTCTGTGACGGTATGAGACAATTTGCGTTTGTGCTTGGATTCTGCCTTCTTTTTGGTGTTCCGGTTCCTTCTTTTTGTCTCGTCTCGCTTGCGTTCGAATCCATCAGGGGTATTGAACGCGTGAACCATGTGCTTTACACACTTTCCGAACAACGGGCCGCCTTTCTTTTCAGAATCTGTTGCCGACAAAGGACTTTCCATCCTGCTCGTGTCCTCTTCGTCTTCGTTCACAGAACGATTGTCATCGCCGTCGTCGGATTCACCGGACGGAAATCTGACGATTTTTGTCGATTGGCTTCCGTTGCTTTTCAACTCCCGAAAGGCGGATTCGCCGCTGGTGCCTACGGCAGCGTTGTTCTTTGTTCGACTCCTTCGAGAGTCATGATCGTAATGGTTGTTATAGTAATTGTAATTGTAACTGTAATCGGTTGCTCCGTTTCCATATGATGGGTCGTTTGCGTATTTCCCCCTGATGTTTTCCATTATTTTAAGATCCTTTTCCATTGTTCCGAATCTTTCGTGATTCTTTTCCATGTGGCGCTGGTGCATGCGGTGAACGTTGTCTAACAGACTCGGAGGCGAATTGTAAAAATGCTCTTTTCGTGGCAAAAAGTAAGCATCCGCATCATCACTCGTGTCGGAATATTCGAACAGACTTCGTTCTTCTAGGGTGACATCGGAGATTTGCCGCCGATATGCATATGCATCGTTGAAAAGCAGTGGCGAAGACGGAGGCGGCGGTGGCATTAGCATGAATGCAGGCGGCGGTGGTGATAGCGATAGCATGAAATCGGGGTGCGGTAGCGTTAGCATGGAATCGGAGGGCGGTAGCGGTAGCACGGAATCGGGGTGGTACGGTTTGGGAGAAGAGGCACGAGGGTCGTCATTCATTGGAGTTGTTTCCACTGTCTTTAGCTCCTGCTTTCGCGAATGTCGTTGTTTTCCACCAGAGGACGGCATCGCGTCTTCGCTCTCTTTCTCTGTATTTCTCTCAAGTGTTCCACCGAGACTAAACTTCCCCCCACCCGTGCGGTACCGCCAACGAAATAAATTGTTGTATCGTAAATCTTAAGCTATCAACGGTAATTGTAGTCTTTGCGTCGTGATCCATTCAATTACTACACTACGCGTATGCATTCATCCATTCACTCGTACAATACGAAACGCCCAGAAGAGAGAAAAGAAGAACCCTGGCAACCACTCAATCCACCGATTTCTATGTGGGGTGATTTTTATGCTGGTCTTCTTACGTTCAACACTGGAGCCGTAATCCCCGAAAAGAAACTCAACCAAGAGTCGATCTCGTTGTTCTGATGTACCGGTACTCTTACCGCAGACTCACTTTTGTTGACAGAGGGCAAGCGGCTTCCTAGTGGTAGGCCTAGTGCACACAAAAATGGCAGGTCTATCACTAACGAGCGTTCAGTTTTGAGTTTTGTTCGGTTTTCAAGCAATCGATCAATATTACGGGTAGATGGTTTAGTATCGGTTGCTACGGTACAGTAGAATCTCGGTTCATGACGTGAATTCACCTTTTGTGATGGCTTGGTCAGTCGTTGCACTAAAATTCTGTCTTGAATGCCTTCAACAAGAGAGTTCGTACTCGTATTTGCATTACCGCACGTACCGGTACATGATTATTACTGTGTTATTTTTTTATCGTGCATGACAGCATTAATTTTTTTTGACACCTGTTCTGGCAATAGTGTTCCCGGGTAACATACGATAAATGCATTATTTAGTACTAAAAAATGTACAAGTAACCGTTGAGGGGTACGGGTATTAATGGGTAAACTACTCGTTCTCGTACGGTACGTATGGGAAATAATGTGAACAACGGTGGGAATACCGTTAGGTTTGTTCATTACTAGATGCAACTGGTATGTTCCGAATACATATACCTTTAATGTCACTTCTGTTTTTAGATGAGAGAAGAAATAATAGTAGAAGTACGAAGTTATAATACTTCAGGTACTAGAGCGGTGAATTCTGTTCCACTGATACTGTACCGGAAGAACATACCGGTAGGGTAATCTTACCCCGTCCCGTAGCCCGGTACCGTACGGTATGAATACCGTTTTGATTGCATTATTTTCTCATCTCATGTACTTATGAATGAATGAATCATCTCACTTGTCGTTGGGCATGCAGGCGCAAGAAAAAATCGTCGAGAATAAGCTTCGGATGTCCAGATTCCGGACTATGCCTGCATACCAAATTATGTTCTGTACTACAATAAGATGTGTAATAAGAGTATGATTTCAATGGTCCACGATTGGTTTCGACCACGACCAAGTTTTTTGGGTGGAAACGAGAGATTTTCCCTGACCTTCGTCCGTAAGATTTACTTTGCTTACTTCTTACTTAATTCCTCCACTTCCGGCTGTATCGATTAGCATACCGGTACGAGTACGGCGCTGTACTTTCGATCGCTTTCGGTCTCTCTCGACTGCTTGCACCGTGTGATACAGTAACAATAGTACTGGACCTTGTTTTTCTACGTAGGGTACGAGCGCTTTCCTGTCACCACCTCCCTCACGGCACTGATCAACTCTCAGCGAACCGCTTATTGCTATCCCTTTATTAGGTCTTCGAGGTGAGTTCAACCATGGCCTTTTTTGTGTTTCGATGCTATGCTATCGAGTAGATTTATGATGATGACAACGAACAATTACGATATTAATCGGATGCGACAATGATCTGTGGTTAGAGCAACGGAAGCGGTGACACGGAGGATATACGTGGGGTACACGTGGGGCGAAGTTGAGCGGCGAAAACAAAGCAATCTACACGAACAGTCGGTGACGCGATTACTATCGGACGAAGTGGATGCGGGCAGAGGGAGTATCATCGAGAAAACTCGGGCAGAGCAACACGGAACTTAAGAGGACACATTCATTACCGGTCCCAATTTCTTTCTTCTCACACGATTTTTCCTCCTTCGTCACAACGCAGATTTTTGATAATAGTAACAGTATCCGCCAAAATGCCCGTCGATCTTTTACACCCTTCCAAGGAGCAAGAAGCACGCACATACAAGCTGAAGAGACTTGTTCAGTCTCCTAACAGTTTCTTTATGGATATCAAGTGTCCGGGATGCTTTCAAATTACCACGGTTTTCAGCCACGCTCAATCCGTTGTCCTGTGCGGGAACTGCAACGTTATGCTTTGCCAACCAACCGGCGGAAAGGCCCGCCTCACAGAGGGATGCTCTTTCCGAAAGAAGGTAGACTAAACTTTTGACTAACTAATCTAGCAAAATAGCAAATTAAACACCCCAACCAAACCAAAAAGATCCAGTGACAGAAACGATGGGCGAAACGGAAAATCGAGAATTATTGATCGGTCTGGAGACGAAACGGGGAGCAGCAGTATCTTCCCACCTATAGTTTGAGGAATCGTGTGAACATTGGTACCACAGAAAGACACGGACTACACGTGGGAACACAACGCAACATATACGGCCCGAAGCCGTGTAGGCCATGGGTGGACGAAACGCGAAAAACACGACGTTCTTGCGCGAACCCCGACATTAGGATGTGTCTCTTTCGTTCAGCATGCATTCCTTGTGCGCATCGCGTTGTTGTCCAAACGGTCCTACCGTGTCATCGACCCATTGTGTAGCGTTCTCCTCCTTTCCAGGATAGGCACACGGCACACATCACCACTTGTACCGGTACTAGACGTCATCGTTTCGCTCCACTATTCATAGTTGTTAGTCCTTCGGTGAACAGGAGATTGACAAGCTCGAAGACACCGACGTCACAGTACTCGTAGTGCGACCTTATCGTTCCCACACCTTCCTAGCGTACTGTACAGCTTTCACCATCGTCAGCTCAATCGCTACATGATTCTATTCTTAGTGACCATGTGTAGTACCATCACTTATGCTCTCTTCCTCCACCCATTGAAGCTTCGGACTTGTCTTGTATTCTTGAATCATCTGCAAGCAGCAAGAGATCTTGCATGGCTACCAAGTGATGCCAACCATTGCCCCACATACGGTACTGAATCTTTTTCTTGTGGAGTTTCCACCATGCACAGTAGGACAAGTACGACTTTCGCCAACACCAGGATCCCACTCACTACTTGTTCGTCTACTACTAGTATGCCGCATTGGACATGATCACGCAATCTATGTATAATCTGAAAGCATCCCAAAGGAATTGTTTCATTGAATAATTGTGTCCAGGACAAGGGAGTAGTACTAAAAGGGATGTATGTCAGTTTATGTCTAATGCAATGCATGAATACTAATCTAGTAGAAGGTGATAGACCATACTAGGTTATTCATGAATACCCAGAACGCCACAATTGATGATGAATGTTGCAAGCTCTTCACATTACCAAGTTTCTAATGCTGGATGTTGTTTCCAACGAGCAATATTCTTTTCCAAACAAAAGTTGCTTGAAAGCATCTGGTGGCAGCATCTGAAAGCATCTGAAAGGAAGTATGTCATCAAATAATTGTTGTAACCAGAACAAGAAGGAGGGAATACTAAAAGGGGTGTGTATCAGCAGTGCTTCTCTAGTGCACAAATAATAACCTAGTAGAAGGTGTTACGTCCTAGGTTATTGATAAATGCCTGGAATATTAAAATGGATGATGAACGTTGCAAGTTTTCACCTTCCCAAATTTCTATTGATGGGTGTCATTTTGGACAAGCAAAATTCATTTTTTACAAGTAAACGCAAAAGTGGGAACTGATTTTGTGACCATTTCCTGGCCTGGAAAAATGCTTTGTTGTCTCCTCTTAGTGATATTAGTATGTCTTACACAGTATAAACTGGTCACCCTTTCAAATGAGTCTGACAAAGGAGTAAATTTTATACTACTACTACTATCTTGCACCCTGGCTGTACTATTATTATGTGACAGACAGATAACAGTTCTAACAAGAGCACCTTCATGTTGAGCAACAAGTCCCATTTACAAAATTAGAACAACAATTGCTCAACCCAGCACTTGTTGTGCAAGCAAACTATGTTTTGAAACCATAAAATATGAGCTAACTGGTCCATGTGTTGGTAGTACAAAGGTGATGGTAGTCTCTAAGAATTGAAGTTCAAAGAAGCTAGGCTGTTATTTTTTGGGTTTTGATGTTGAAGTGCAGAGAACTTGTTGATAGAGGAGGAGCCATGATAGAGAAGAAGATAAACTTTTTGGGAAATGCTTTATCTGTACTTTTGAACATACCAGTATAGTCCAAAGAACTATGCCTGCTAAATTGCAAATGCTGAATAATTGCAAATGAAAAAAAATCCATACAAAGGGAGGGAAAAGGTATGCAAGAAGGGAGAAAAAATCATGCTTTCATGTACTGGTACTTGTACCCTTTGTGGCATTTTTTCCAACACTTTTCCAACCCCTCTTGTGTAGATCGAGTACTGCAGTCTACATACCGTACATCTACTCAAAGTAAAAAAACTCTAAAATTACATCCTGACAAATAAATGCATCCTTTCTCCTACCTACCCAATTGGATAATATCTTAGCTTCTACAAGAGCAACTCAGACAACAGGAGAGATATCTAAACCCATTTATAGGCACTGAAAAACATAAATCGCTCAGTGGCCGTTTCATTAGAGGGCTCAACGGACCAATGTCATGGCTTCAAATCAAGGACAGAATGAAAGGAAAAATTAGGTGACGTCTTAGTACCTTTCTACCCATTTTGGCTGTATCTTTGGTTCTAGAGCTACCCAGACATCATCAGAGATATCTAAGCCCATGTTTGAAGATTCAGCAAGGGCAACTCTCATCCGATCAGGCATGTCAGAGCAAGTATTTGGAGACAGGTTCAAAACTCGCAAAGCATATTCCCTCCTCAGGAAAAAGAACGATCAAGTCTTTTGCACAACAGAGGAGACTTTAGGACAAGTGATGCCCAGATGAGAGCATTGCTGAACAAGTAGAAGGCAGAAGAGACAAGTTCCAGGATGCTAAGCAAATAGTTGGTTTGGGAATGGAAAGGAGCAAAAGGGAAGCAATTCTGTCTCTTTTTGATTGAGATCAAGAGGAGGAGAAAAATGTGAAGAAGCTCTTATGGCAGAGCTCATATCAAGATAACTTGCTTGCCAAGTAGGAAGTACAGACATTTATGCTACCTATTTGAAGCAGTTTACGCTGTGTCTCTGAATCCTTCTTATTTACCTTCTCCAATACTTGTAGATGGTTTTTGATGTAACAAGGTTCTGCTAACTCCATCTAGAACCAAAGTTACTCCCTCATCAGGAATCTGCCCTAAGTCAAGCAAGTGAATTGGAAGGCGCCAAAGAATGCCCCCAAAGTGATGTTCTTATATAGTAGTGTTTGGTGCCACCTCCCCTGTCACTAGTTCCTTGAATCAAAATAGGGCTCGTTTACCTTCTCTGATACCTGTAGATGGGTTTTGATGGATCAAGATTTTTTGAACTCCATCTAGAACCAAAGTTAGTACTCCCTCAGCAGACATTGTTCTTTGACTCTAGGGTAGTAGTAGGAAACTTTTTGGTCCAATTTGTCACTGTGCATTTGTGAGTGTGATACTGGCATCAAGTCAAGACTCCTGGGCTTATTGATGCAAGAGTTACCTAGATGGATGGTTTTGTGTGGTCTGTGTAAGAAACTGTGTTCATATCTGATGTTTGTTCTCTGAGATATGGTATTAGAACTGATATGCTATTTCTGTAGTTTCGAGCTGATCTTGTGACTATTTTGTGTACATTTACAAAAACCTAAGTTTGTACTTTAATGTAAATGTGCAATTTCGCAGGCGCGTCGAGAAGGGAACAAATTCAAAAAGTTTCTTTCCTTGATCATTAGAAGTATTACGAAGTACGGACGGAGTATTATTTTTTTCTGCGTGACGGGTGACACTGTTGATGATTGATGGGCGCTATTACAACTTTGAAACTGTTCTTCAAGATCTTCCATCGCAATACATTTCGTGTAAAAGCGTATTATACACTGCAACGAACGAACGAACGAACGAATCATTGTAGCCATCTCACTCACTTTGCTACCATGACTGCAAAATGAGCACAGTAGCCCGTATCGGAGTTACGGTTGTGCGTGCGACCGCAGCATTGAGTTGAGCATGGGCATCGAAACGGTGCAAAAACTGCTTCCGGTGGGCAGCAAGGTCCTTCTCCTGGAAGATTTTGTTCGGGAATATGCACCCGATGACATCTCGTCGTCGTTTCCGGGAAGAGCTAGAGAAGCTGCCGTAGCATCATCAACAGCAGCAACAACATCAACATCAACAGCAACAGCAACAGCAACAACAATAGTACCAAAAACAATAATGGCAGAAATGGAATGGGTAAAGCAAACCGAGGAACGAACCGTATCATCGGCCGGTTTCCTTCCCGAAGAGCTTCGGGGGATGATCATTGCGCCTCTCAAGACATGCAGAGTCCTCCGCCGGAATCATTGTAACAGGGACAACAATAGCAACAACAATAGCAACAACAAGAGCAATAGCAACAAGAGCAGCAGAAACCCAAACCGTCAAAGATCGAGAGGATCTCCTAGCCATTGTCGAGAGCCTGTCCGGACCTTGGTCGACGATGTTGTTTACTCGCTCGTGCATCGATGGGAACGACTCCAACGCAGACGCAAATGCCAAGAAAAGCGTCAACTCTTGCACGGACGAAAGCTCCGATCACCACCGCCGTCATTATCATCATCGACAACAGCAACAGCAACAGCAACAGCAACAGCGCCAGAACACCCCAGCAGCAGAGCCAGTGCGATTCGCACCAACACAAACGTCGACGCCTCCTCCACATCCACACCAGTCGACTCAACCCACACGCACGAGGAGCACGACGACGACCCCGGACGAAATGTCCTCGTCCGTGGATTTGCGATATCCAGAGAGGGAGACGGACCGCCACCGCCGGGGATGAAAGCCGGGATTTCCTACCGGTATCCCAACGAGAACGTCACGTTTTGGAAGTCGTCTCCGGTCGTTAGGAGGCTCCACGAGCTGGTAGGCGACGAGGTCCTGCGTTTACTGCTCCTGCACACGCGGTGTTTTCTGCCAGTCCTTTCTCGTAGCAATCCAGATCCGGCGCGGGCGAGCGGTAACGGCGGCGCTGGCAACGAACGGGCCACGACGGGGAGAAAACGGAAGCCGAAGCGAAAACGAACACGCGCGCTTGCACGAACACGAACACGAAGCGATGCAAATCGGGAGGACAACGATGGCAACAACGATGACACCAACACCACCAACAACAATGGCAACTATATTTTGTTGTGCGGTCCTCCACTCGACAATGCCAATACCTGCCAGCGCCGGGCCGGCCCAGCTGGCAGCAACGCGGCAAACCATTCTATAGCGAAGCGAATGCGAGCAAGCACGGATTCCACCACGAACACGAGCAGAAACAAAAAACGAGCGACAAACAAGAAACAAAGACGCTGCTTTTCAAATGCATCGCAATTTCCAAGTCACCCCCACCTTCGTCCCAACGAAAATATCTCTCGGTGTTCGCTCATGTACTGCGATGCTTACATTCCTCACGTTACCCTGCCCAAGAGCCATCCCTTCCGGCAACGAATCGAGCGACAGAAACCAACACCAAAACCAACGCAAACCAAATTCCAATCGACATCGCTTCCGGATGGCAATGCCGAAACCCTCTGGTCGCAGAGGCAATCACCGGACGCTGACGACGACGCCGATTATCGGTTCGTGTCGAACGTGGTCTTTGAACTGCACCTCGAGAACAAAAACAAGCAACGGCGAATCCGAAAGCGGCTGGAGGGACGCGGCCGGATGGTATGCGAACGACTCTGGAAGAACTTTGCGTCGGGTACCCCGTGCCAAAATTACGGCAGGCTCTTGGAACGCTATTGCCCTCTGCCGGAGGCATACCTCGTAGAACGAAAGGCAACGGCAAACGCAAACGCAAACGCAGACGCAAGCGCAAACGCAAACGCATCGCCGGGGTTCGCGTTCGAGGACAACGACAAGGACAACGAGCGCCTGGCACGGCTCTCCCGCGCGTTCACGCCCAAGGAGGAGATCGTGTCCTTTCTGGGATCGGTCCTCAGAACGGTGTTTCCGACGGCATTTTGGGGGTCCGAGCGCAACTTTCAATCCGTAATGGTATCGGTTCGGTTCTTTGTTCGGCTTCGCCGCGACGAGCGATTGACCAACAAAACGATCATGCATGGGATATCCGTCACCGAAATGGAGTGGCTGTACCCGTCCGATAGCAACAACAACAGCAACAGTAACAACAATGGCGATAACAATCGCAATGGCAATCGCAATGGCAATAGCAATGGCAGTAGCAGTAGTAGTAACACTGCGGGTGAAACACCACCCAATCATCGTGGGCGAAACCGCTGCGAACCCAAACAACGCAGACGCAACCGAAAACAACGAACCAATCACGAGACTGCGACAGAATTAACACTCAAGGCCTTGCGCTGGGTCTTCCGAGGATTCATCATCCCACTTCTTCGATCCACCTTTTACGTGACGGAGACAGAATTCAGTGCCAAGGAGATTCAATACTATCGAAAACCCGTCTGGTCCCTGTTTCGAGCCATTTCCGTCCGAAAGGTAACGTCGATGACATCGGTGGGGAAAAACAGCAACAGCGGTGCTTGCAACAACAACTCCCACAACAAGCACTTTGCGATTCTGTCGCTGGCTCTGGCTCGGAAAAACCTGATGGAGCAGAGCATGGGGCTTTCCCGGCTGCGATTTGTGCCAAAATCATCGGGAATGCGTCCCATTGCCCAGCTGTCGCGGAGTGCTCGCATTCGATTTCCACCCACGATTCCAACGTCGTCCTCGACGTCAACATCCTCCACATCAACAACACCGAGCACGAACCGTGTTGGTGTTGGATCCGGCAGCAACTCGAAGAAAAGAACCCGAGCTGGTGGATTGCTGCAACCCGAAGACAGCGGTGCAAGAAAAATGATGCATCTTCGAACCCAGCCACCCGCAACGAGAAACAGATCCATTGGACCAGCGCGCGATCGCATCGGCGCTTTGCAACCCTTCGAGTCGAAACAAGCGTCTTCGTCTTTCCGATTGCCAACAAACGTCATTCTCGGGAAGGTTCTGGAAGTGTTGAAATACGAATGTGACCGAAGAGAGAAGCCATTTGGCAATGGCATCGATCATCTCGGCAGTTTTTACACACGGTATCGCAATTATATTTCTGGAGTCAAGCAACAACAACGCATCAACGAGAAATCCACCAATGCGAAGATGCAACTCTTTTTTGCCAAAGTGGACATCGAAAAGTGCTATGACCGCATCAATAAGGATTACTTGCTCGGCCTTGTGCGAGACCTTGTGTTGAACAACACATACGTGCTACAGAGAGTCAGGCTGGACTCGGAACCGACAGCAAGCGGGGGAACCTCGGTTCAGTACAAAAAAATCGTCGAGACGGTCGACGAGTATCAATCCTTCCACAGCCGTGAACACGCTCTGGCACGAAGAAAACGGAAAACGGTGTTTGACTTGCTGAAATGCACGCTTGCCGAGCGCAAGACGATCCTAGATCTGCTGGAAGAGCACCTCTTGCGACACACCGTTGTAACCTCGGGTCGTTACGAACGAAAAGTATTGCTTCAGTGCTCCGGGATCTCACAGGGAAGCACGTTGTCGATGCTTTTGTGCAATCTTTATTACGGACGCGTGGAGGAATTGATGTTTAGAGGTAGTAGCGGGACCGACAGGGACCCGTCGTCGTTAGAAACAGGTGCGGACCTGATGTCCCGTTTCGTCGACGATTTTCTGTTCATCAGCCCCGACAGGGCTTCGTTCCAGAGGTTTCTGGATTGCACGTATCGAGGAAAGTTCGAGCTCGGAGCTCGGATCAATCCCAAGAAGAGTCTGACTAACGTCAAATCGTCTGTGCGAGTATCAAAGCAAGACGGAAGCACCGTGGACATGCCCGTGCCCCAGAGCAATCGACTCGATCGCAACGGGAGTGTGCTCTTTCCCTGGTGTGGCCTGTTGTTCGATCCAGAGAAAGGCGAAGTGTTCAACGACTACGAGCGGTTTCAAAACGGCAAGCTTCGCGACAGCATTACCATCGACTACAACGGAAACGAGGGTCGAAGAATGGAAAATCGTATCCGAACCTTTGTGCACCCGAGGTGCCTTCCCATTTTGTACGATTCGTCCATTAATTCCTTTGAAACCGCGGCGTTTAATTTTTACCAAATGATGCTATTCGCAGCCTGTAAAACCGCCGAGTACATGCGAGGTCATGCGGTTTGCAACACCGACCACATTCTGAAGTGCATCCGCGACCTCCCACGATATGCAAGGTTCATCATCCGGTGCGGATTCGTGAGTACACGTACCCCGCCGCAAAAGGAAATCGATTTCGATTTTGATTTCGGAACGGTGTTTGCCATTGACGAGACTCTTGCTTCTCTGCTGTCTTGGAATGCCTTTTGCGATGTCTTCTCGTACCTCGCGGGGTTTGCTGTCATGACCCGACGGCTGCGAGACGAAACGCTGGCTTCGTTTGGGCGCATTCCCAGTAGGATGCGGCAGAAGATCCAGCGAATTGCGTCTCGCGCATTGGACGACTTCCGAATCCGTCGCATGATTGCGAAATAGTAATAATAATGATAGAGTTTCTTTTCCGACCTACTTCTAATAAATAATGCGAAGGGAATACGGACTGTGCATTGTAATGCACAACTTTATAATCGGGTTTATCGGTTCTCGGGATTCCATTCCAACACTCTACAAATCGCGCTTCTGTCGTGTGGTATCTTACCACGCGACTAAAGACCTGCTTTTCTTAACCTAATCAAATCTCCGATCTATCTATTAATAAAGCATTTTGTCGATTGAGAGGAGCCAGCTCGAATCTCTTGTGCCGAATATAAGTTTGCACGACATGATTCCATTGGAAGGGTTGTACCAAATGGGGGCAATCCAATCACTCGGGAGGGTTTTTGTCGCTGCTGAAGGTTGCGAGTGGTTTGTACTGCATCATATCGCATGGCATGGCGTGACATCTTATCTTATCTTATCACAGGCGCATTTGCTGCGGCAAGAATTCCAGAAACCTCGATTGGAACTCCTGGTGCTGCCGAAAGAGTTCCATGAGTTTCGTTTTGGACTCCAACAGCGCCGTTTCGTCGGCATTCCTGAAGATTTCGAAAACCTGTGCCATTGTGTCTTTTCCCAGCTTGGCTTCCACGTCCAGGAGGAGTTGTTTGGCCCGGACGCGTCGCCCCTCGACCGACACGGCAACGGACGCATTTCCGAGTTTCGACCTAGCGGAAACCACAACAGCAATAGTAACAGCAACAGCAGGGAGAAAGCCCAATCACAATCACGAACAAAGAAGGAATAATCCATCAAAAAACAATGATAATGTCAGTCGTTCGCTGCTTTGCTTTGCAGAATAAATAGTCTCGTCTCGTCTCGTCTCACACGCAGAGCTTCACCCCGAACATTAGGAATAACACACGCAAACAAAACACTAAGCACTAAGACTAAGCACTAAAAACCGCCAAACACTAAACAGGCAACCACAATCCACAAAAACAACAACGTACCAATCCGCTCCGTCCTTCTTCTCGTCGCTTCCACTGCCGCCCGGGGGTGCCAGGATGGTGTTGGACATCTGAATGGGTGTGTTGAGGTTCCGCCTCGTTTCGATGCACTCGAGCATGCGAATGGCCTGCTCGCGCTTTCGTTCCTGGAAACGTCGGAACTGGTCCGGTATCTTGAACCGGTAGTGGTAGTCGATGACCTCCCGGAGTGCCTTGTTTCCCATGCCCTTGTAAATGGCCCGGAGGGATCCCGAGTACCGTCTAAATCCCGTGTTGAAGCGCGCCTTTTCGTGGGGAGACCAGGCCCCGACGTAGTCTGCCGGCGATGCCTCGATGGCGGCAATGGCCGCGTTGACGTTGTAGTTGGAGACGTGTAGGTTTCGTAGGAGGGCGTCGATGTTGACCTCCCGCAACGCGTCGGCCTTGTGCGTAGTGAGGGAGGAGACGGTCGATACCGAGGAGAGGGTGGGCAGGCGCTTCCAGCTGAGTGATTTGGAAAGTTCCTCCATGCGCTCGGTGGGAAAGGGAGCGTAGGGTTCTTCCTGCGTCATGCGGTTCCGCCGGAGATAGGGCGTGAGTATCTTCGAGGCCCGCTCGATGTAATCGTCCGTTTCCTCCTGCCCGATAATGTCGGGTTTCCACATGCGGGTTGGGTTTCTGGATACGATTTTCTGGTGTGGATCAAAGGGTGGGACGTATACCTGGTGGTCCCTTCCCACCTGTATGTCTCTCTGTTCGGTAGTTCCCTCGTCGATGCCATCGTTGTTGTCCGCAAAATCCCCGACGCGTCGTCTCTTTTTGGTGTTTCCGATTCCATTGTAGCCGAGTTCGCCGTTGTCGTTGCCGCCGTCGTCTTCCGAATGGTGTTTGTCGTCTCCTGTCTGCATGTAGTTGCGTTGTTTGTGGTTGTTGCCGTGTGACGCCTGGTCGTCGTCACCGTCACCGTCTTCCTCGACCTTTTTTTTCTTGCTGGCGAGTGCCGCAACGGTCATTTCTCCCCATCCGTCTACTTCTCCCGTGTAGGGCAAGACGACTACCTTTGAATCGTCGTCGATGCCCAAGCTGTAACGACAGAGGTAGGTTGTTGGCAGAATCGAGGAGGGCATTGTTTTGTCGAGGTCTGGGTTTCGATACAAGACTGTTTCGGGAGAAGCAAGTCGAGCCGAGTGGAGTGGAGTGGAGCCGAAAACCGAATCGGTGTGATGTAATGGCGACGAGATCAACCGAAACCGACGATCCATAGTTCACAATTAGTGCAATTTAGCGTAAGTTCCGGAACACGAATAAACGAAAAACGAATAAAGGAACAGTCGGATCGAATCCACAACACAACACAACACAACACAACAAAATTTCTATGCATTCATCGTAACGGAGTATTGTGGTCACAAATTCAAACCAACATAAGTTCACACACAAATTAACTACAGTCAGACAGGCAGACAGTCAGGCAGTCACACGCACCTTGCACCAGATCGCAAATGGTCGTCACGTGGTTGTCGTCACTCTGGTTGCTTAGTACAAGGTCGTGCTCGGTGATGCTGTCGGCAAATTTGGAGGCAGCAACGGGCCCAGTGATCTCCCCCAGCGGCAGCGAGTCGACGTCCTCCTTCTTGAGGAACCAGCGCGCCTGGAAGAGTACCTTTCCCCGGGTTCCCTTTTCCTTCCAGATGCGTTCGACCCGGGCCAGCATGAATCCGTCTCCCACCTTGGTCTCCCCGGACCGTGCCGCGGCTGTGGGATCATGAGCAGTAGCACGATCACGATCACGATCACGAGCATCGGAAGAAGCTGACGATCCTTCCGGCGCGGAACCCTTCGGAAGGGTGGCGGACTCCAACGGTTGCTGGTCGTTCGCCTCGCCCTCGCCCTCGCCCTCGCCGGATGGAAGACGGAGCTGCTCTTGTTCGGTGTTGGGAGGAGTATTGTTTCTTCCTTCCGTGGTTGTAGTAGTTGTAGTAGTTGCAGTTGCTGTTGCAGTAGTTGTTGTTTCGTTGGCATCGACATCGACATCGACATCGGCCGCTCGGTAATATCCGGACGCCGGATCCGAATGGGCGGCGGTCGCATAATCCACCGAGCGCTCGTTTTTTGGATGATGGATGTGTTCGGAATAGTTGTCGTCATTATTACTATCGTGATCGTGATCGTCGTTGTCGTCGTCTTCGGAACCCGCATTGCGCATCGCCACCACGTCTCCCACACCGATTTCGTACACAATCTTGCCGATGGTTAGATAGAATCCCTCGTAGTCGATAACTCGATTGTGGCGAGAACGATTGCTGTTGCTGTTGCTGTTGCTGTTGCGGCTGTGCTTGTCGTTTTCCTTGTCTCCGTCTTCCAGCTCGGCGTCCGACCAAAATCCGGAAAAGATCGACTTTGCGGTGGCGGTGGTGCCGCTACTCTTTTTCTTCGTCGTTGCCGCGTGATCGTAGTCGTAGTCGTGATTGTCGTGCGTAGTGTCCGCATCGTCGTGATTATTATTAATCAGGTTGCGCGGGCGATACTCGGAAGGACCGTCTTCGCCCCGTCCCCGTTCCAATAAGGACGAGGACGACACAGAGGAAGCAGACGAGGACGGGGATCTTCGATGCTGCCGTTGTCGTTTGTTGCTCATGGTTATTGTGGTGGTTACTGTGGTGGTTGTGGTTGTTCTGCTGTTTCTTCGGCTGTTTGTGGATACAGTAATGAATAATCTTACGATGCCCGAAGCAATACGGTAAGATTATCTGTACCGTACGGTAGCTATTGCTGTATTGTATTGGTATTACACAGTGTTACGCTACTAGTAGTGTTCAGTTGAAGCGTTGTTTTGTGCGCGGCAAGATACCCGCCCAGACGCTACGTACTCATACTCATACTCATACTTGTACTGAACAACGCACAGACACTTCAGTCATGAGTCACTGACACACTCGATCAGTCCAGTCACACGTCATTGACACACTCCAACAGTCATGAGTCAATGACACCTTCCCCGATCATCTGTCATTGTTCAATCGTATTCGAACATCAATAGAACCTTCTCCCTGAAGTATAATGTGACGAATCCAAATTCCAATTATCAAAGAACCGCCCAGTTCTTTTCCAATCGTATCACTGAACTACTAGCTGGGAAGCTTCTCGAATTATCTCCGAGTCATAGTAGACACTAAAACTCAATAGCACAAAATTTCATACGCAGCCTAGTTCATATTGAATTCAATTGCTGCAATATTGCTTTGAAATTTTTTATCGATAAAAATATCTAAAAACTAACCGTAACCTCTAACTCACCATGTCTGCTGTCCCTCAACTTCAAGCTGCTGCTAAGCAGGCTCCCTTCCTCTTCAAACCCGTAATTCGTTATCAGGATTACCCAACCATTCATCTTGTGCATAGCGTCACCAGGTTCAAAACCACAGCTCCTGCTGCAGCTGCCGCATCTGCCACTCCGGCAACCCACGGCACAGGCGCAGGCACAGGCGCAAGCACGCTCACTTTACCACCTCCACCTCCCCCGCTTATCCTCAAGAAACAGGACACTACGTTCTGTCCTGATTCAACCAATGCCAAACGTCTCATCCGGGTCATTTTTGACTTTATCGATGCAGTTGCACAACACAATTTGAACATCAAGAACGATACCAAACACTATGCAGTACGTGAAGTCCTTGGAGACGATCTCAAGCACACTACTAGGGACGAAATTGTCGCCGGCCCAGGCGCTGGCATTAAAGATGCGCATGTTGCAAAAAATATTTGTGACTTCCTATGCTTGTTTCTTCCCTCCAGTGCCTTTCTCGTTCAACAACAAGAATATACTATGTCAAACGCAACCAAACCATACCACATGAACTGTTTCACCGCTGCCGGACGTCTTCGTCTCATCAACAGCATTCTCAGTGTTCATTTGCCAGGATCAAATGGAAAGAAACTCTTTCCGGACAATACATCCATGAAAAAATGCTTTCTATCATCTGATGCTTCCAACATGGCAGTTGAAATTCAATGGGACGGGTAATCAACTCGGTGATGCCAAGAACTATCCCTTCCAACATTTTGTTGCGTTCATGGAACAACAGCGGCTTCATCGCGACGCCGGACAATCCATCCGTCAGCCCAACCGTCGCAACACTCAGAACAACGGCGGTTACAACAACAAAGGTTATCACACTCGCGCACCGCGTCATCACTATAACTTGTCCTACAATCATACCGCAACTCATTCATCGGGATGCCAGTCACACACACCCAAGAAGTATAAGAGTTTCTCCTACACCCAAACTTCTTGTCCTTACCACGGATATAAACCAGCACGCAAATATAATCCTTACCCACGCCCATACCCTGGTCGCTTTGGTCACCCCCCTCATGCTGCCGGCAAGAGTCCACCAGTACACAAACCAAAGAGCAGCTCGTACAAGACGTGACCATACCATAAAGGGAAGTCAGGTGACGCTCATTATCTCAAAATGGGCGACACCTTTTACTACAACAACAAAGTCAATGAACCGGATACTGAACCATATCACCAAGTACTGGAACACAAAGACAATTACTTTCACAAACCCCAAGAATACCAGGATGCACCACTAACACAGGAATACAACGATGAAGATGACAATTGCTATCATCAGGATGATCATGATGACACCCATCCTGATTACTGACAACCACCGCGGCAGACGGAATCAGTTCCATCTACAATAAGCATTGCCCACTTCATCCAAACAATCCCTTCCCCTTGTCCATACCTCATCTTATGTGATTCTGGTTCCAAAACCACTTGGCTCAGTCAACACACCCTACCAGCTTCAATCTTTCCCACTGTCACCATGCCAATCTCAGGAGTAACAATGGCTGGAGAATTCAACTCCAACCAACAAATCTCGCTTCAACACTTCACCCTCCCCAAACTCGCCCCAGAATTAACTCTCCCCTCCCTTGACGCACGCGTCTTCCAGGCATCGTGCCGATACGACATGATACTCAGACGCAACGTCCTCCAGCATTTCAAAATAGTTTGAAATTTTCATGCAAATTGCAACAAAACTGCAAAACACACCATTCCAATGCAAACATTTCCACGCATACTTGCAGATTCTGCCGCCCTCGCTCTTCAAATTCACGCAATACAAATCAACACGTCCATTCCACCAGACAACAGTTTTGCACTCACAAAGACCAAAACTACCATTCTCGATTCCACCTACAATCAACATGACGTACAAACTGTCTGCGACAAATACACTCATTTGGCGCAAGACCAGCGCGAACAACTATATACCGTACTGTGCAAATATCAAACCATCTTTGATGGAACACTCAAGCACTACCGTGACAAAGAAATACATCGTGACATCAACCCAACAGTCAAACCAAATTGTTCCTGCACTTATCCCTTTCAAAAACACAGCTCACTCTTTGCAAAAAGGAACTTGACCGACTAGTCAATATCGGCGTACTGTCACGTCAAGGCCGCTCCACATGGATCTCGCCGACATTCATCATTCCCAAGAAAGACGGAAAAATCAGATGGGTCTCAGAATTCTACGCACTCAATAAAGCCAGCATCAAATGCAATGCTCATCCCATCCCACATATTCAAGACATCCTATTACGTTGCTCTGGATACAAATAGCTCACCCAAATGGACATCTCCATGCAATACTACACATTTTTTGCTCTTCACGACGAAAGCAAAGATCTCACAACCATCACGACGCCCTTTGGCCTCTACAAATACAATCGCCTACCCATGGGAGTTTCTCAATCACCAGACGTAGCGCAAGAAATCATGGAAAGGGTCCTACAAGATATACCAAATCTCAAAATCTACATCGGCGACATCACATGCTTCAGCAACAACTTAGACAAGCACCTAGTACATCTCATTGACACGGTACTCACTCGACTGCAAGACAAAGGTTTTGCAATCAGGACCAGTTGAGCCAGTGAGTGATTTGTGACCCTGGAAGGGATGGAAGATTTGGGAATGAGGTTGTCCGTGGATCCGGAATGGAAGAGGGTCTTTAGATAGTATTTTTCTTTGTGTCTTGTTGATGGAGTTACAGACACTTACTGTGGTTGGAGCAAGGTTGATGTCGCCATCATTGCGGTTGCTGTTGCTGTTGGAGGCAACATTGCTATTCTTGTTGAGGGAATCAGAGGTTTTTGCTGCAGGAAATTGTTGGAGGTCTGAGTTGTAATACTCGGGGTCGATGTCAATAGCAACATGGAAGAAATCTACCCAAGGTTCTGGAGTGATTTCTTCTGGTGGCTCGTTGATGAAGACACACATGTGTTGTTCTGGTTCATGTGAGTTGTTGCCGTAGGAGGATGAATTGCTTGAGTGACTGCTGTTGGAATTTCTGTCATTAACATCTGAGTCATTGTTGATGCTGTTATTGTTGTTCCTGTTAGGTCGATTTGGATTGGTGTTGGCATTGAGGTAGCATTGTCCCCAAGTGTGGTTTGCACCTGGATAAATCGGACAAGGTGAAGTTTCTGATACTCTTTCAGAGTTGTTGTTGTTGCTTTGGCTATTGTTGGAACCTTGTTGTTGATTTTGGTTGTTGTTGTTGTTGTTGTTGTTGTTGGATTGATTGTTGCTTTGGTTGTTTCAATTGTTCTGATTGTTGCGGCAGTTTCTGTTGTTTTGATTGTTGTTGCCATTGTTGTTGTAGTTCTTATTTTGCAAGGAATTATTTTGGTGGTTATTTTTCTTACTTTTTTGTTTTCTTCGTTGTTGTACCTCTCCGCCCTTGTCACTATCTGTATAAGGGTATCTTCATGAGGGGAGTGGTGTTCTTCATAGGAGTCCTTCCATTGAATTGGCATGGATTCAAATATCAGGCTCTTGATCTCTTCATTATTGATGGTTGGGTTCTTGGCTGGATGTCCGGGAAGTAGTCAAAGGATTACATGGTTGCGGATGGTGACCATGAAGACAAACTGGTGTACAGTAATGCCGGTGGTCTCTTGATGTTGTTGAGGAAACTTTTGTGGCAGCAATATGTGTTGGTATTATTGTTGAACTTGTAGGTGATGAAGGCATCAATTGTATTTGGAAAGTTGTTCACTGTTCAAGTTGGAATGTTGGCTGATACATATTCATTCCACCCGTTTCAATCAGCATAGTCTCTGAGGAGGTCAGAGAACTTTTCATATTGCTTTGGTCCTGTTGTTAAGGAAAGAGTCTTCTTTGCATGTGAGAATTCATTGATGATAAAAAGGACTTGGAAAAGGGATGCTCTGGCAGTAATGAGGGGGACTTTAACCTTGACAGTCTCTGCAACTCCATTGGTAGTACCTGTGTGTTTGGATTATATCTTCTCAAGAAACTCTTGGTCAAGGTCAAACTTGAAAGGGATGACAGAATAACTTGTCATTGCTGAACAATCTGGAAAGGAGCATTGGTTGCTTGTTGATTGTTACTCAAGTGAAGGATTGTATAGGTGGAAGCAGTTATTCTACTGTTTAAACAGTGTTATATGCCTCTAAATGAAGGTAGTAATACAATGTGTAGTAGGTATGTATGAGTTTGGTTGAAAAGTGAACTAAAATAAAGATTGTAAGCAAAGCGTTGAAAGCTTGCTTTAATTTGCTTAGCAGTTGGAAAGGTGTTGAATTCTTTCCAATCATGTTCTTTGCACACAGAGGAATTAAGACATGTATTTCATCTGGACTTCAATATTGAAGAGCCGGCTGGTGTGTCACTTCTTGGTCTGACATCATCAGATTTTAGGTTTTTATGAATCGTGGGAATTCAATTGTGAGGGCTTGAATACCACAGCCGGCTGCAGCAGCAGGAATCATCTGTCGGCTGATGAGATCCTTTCAGCTTGAGCTTTTCAAGAGAGCATCACTTGCTGCCCAAACTTCCTTACACGCTTGCCTAGTATGTGTTGGAGGAAAACACCCAGCAACAAAAATTTGACCATGTGCACTATGGTCTCAACATCTCCTTTGACAAAAAATGGCATGTGCTGCACCACGATGATGGTTTCAGCAACCGGCATGGCTGTTGATTACTCTCAACAAGAACAAAGACGACAAATGACAACCGTGTCAGATGTCTCGTCATTTACACATTAAGTAAAAGAAGGGAATGATAATTCATCCACAATCTCATCCACAATCTCATCTACGGTGTCATCCACGATAGGTTGGGCGCCGATTGAAGACATAGCAGTGCTGTAGGAATGAATCAGTTGGCTCTGTATTACAAAAACAACTCCCATTGAGTGTTGATGTAATTGAAGCAAAATCAATTGTCTACAACATTTTACAAACCATGTAGCCGTAGCAATAATACTCCTATTGCATGTACAACAGAAAATTCTTTTTAAAGTCTTTCAAAGCAACAAGCTAGCCTTTGTCATAACTTTGGTGGTTTTCACCATAATTTTCATTTCTTGGATCTGCTACTCTGTGTCTTCAAATTGATTATACATATTGAAATCCAAGTGTTTACTTGTTAACCTTCTTGGCTTTTTGTGATTTGGTACTAGTAGCTCCTTATATTGTCTATCATGTGCCGTGTAATAAGACAGGAGAGAGCACATGAGAAATAAAGATTTTGGTAGTTGAAGTTGCTTGTTTATCTCTTGGAGGGTATAAGTAACTTTTCGTGTGTAGAATGTACCACGTAAGTACAGCAGTACACGTACTTTTGACCGACAACAACAGGCAGGGTGGAAAGTGCAGCATTATTTATCCACTCTTGCAAAGTCTTGTTGTCTGTTGTTTTCATCTGGCCCAATGACTTCACTGTTGATGATATGACTGTTATACTGGGATTTTGCTTGAGGAAATGCAGAGATGTTTTTCTTCAAATCCTGTTGGAGCCGCTCCGTGTTGCGCAATCAGCTCCCAAACCTGCTGTGCATGTATCATTGCTGCTGGTAGTATTACTACTACTAGTATTAGTATTAGTAGTACTACTATGAAAAAGGCTATTCTTGTTGCCTTCCGTTCTCTGCTGCTGTATCTGATTATATGATGATTGTTTTCAATACTGATCATCATCCTCATACATCATCCTCATGCTCATAGTAGTATCAAATTGGTGGACCAATTCTTGCAAAGGCATTTGGATCGTCCTCCTCTTCTTTGACAATCTCGTCATGATTTGTCTACTATCATCCTTCTTCTTCACCAACAAGAAGAACATCCCAGCAGCCATCTGCTGCTGCACAAGAGCAGCCACTGCATTGTCTTCTTCAGGAGGTTTGCTGGGCGGCATTTTTTGCTGATTTTGTTTGTTGGGGTGTTTTTTGTTACTTATTTTTGTGATTTGTTGTGATTGTTTTTTATTGTTGTTTTTGATAGTTTCTTTCACTGCTGCTGCTTACACCGTAGCAACCTGGGTCAAGCCCTGCCGGTACGAACGTTACTCGTAAGATCTTATGGTACGTAATCTTACTACCTACTGTAACTGTCAGTCGCAAATCTAACGGAAAAAATGGAATGAATCGAATCAATCAATCACCCCATCATCGATCATCCGCTAATCTGAAACAGAACCAGCCTTCATTCATCTCCATCAACGACAGAAAGGACAAAGGACCGTTCCATACTAGTTTTTCGTGTCGCTTCCCGTTTTCACTTCTCACGGCCCACCATAGGCATGAATATAGACTCAGTCGTTGTTGTGCGGACTGTACTGAGTGCTGCGGAGGCAACGCACACCACAAACACAAATACACACACACACACACACACACACACGTCGCGAACGAACACGAACACGAAAACGAACCCGAATCGTTTCAATACTGTATCCCCGACACTTTGCCTACTGTACGAGTCGAAATTGCGATGAACGATTGGTAAAGTGAACGATGGAGGACTGTTCGAAGGTTACAGCGGGCACCGCATCGGGGCAGAAAATTCAACAGCAGCAGCAGAAGCAAAAACTAAAACAAAAACAAAAGCAGCTAAAACTGGCACGACCCTCTCTGCTTTCCGCGGCCGGTTCCGCTCTGTGGAAGAATTACCGGGAAACGGTCCACCGCCACCACCACTCGCTCGATCTCGCGGAAAATGTCCTCTCGAGGCTCCTTTTCTGGATGCCACACATCGGAACCGAAAGCGGCGAGGAAAACGAAACAGTAACGCAAACAGTAACGCAAACGGAACACGCCTGGCGGGAAGCCGGATACGGGATCCTCTCCCTCCACAGGCTGGCCATGCACCTGGCGCTGGAACACGAGAAGGACGAGGACGACAATCACAACCACAACCACAACAACAACCACAACCACAACAAAAATGCGTACGGGACATCGATTCGGACCCGGGACCCGCCCACCATCGCCGCTACGAGCGTCCGGATCGCGCTCACGGCAATCCATTCGGCACTGCCGGCGCTCATGTCGCTCTCTGTCCTCCGGGTCTCCCGTGTTCGCGCTCTCGATAGAGACGGCGATCGATCGCGGGACGACGAAACCCTCGCCACCGCCGACGCCGCAACAGCAACAGCAACAGCAACAGCAACAGCAAGGGCTCGCCTCCTCGTCGAACAGATCAAGTTTCTCTTGCGAATGTACCTGTTGGTTTCGTATTGGAGACAGCAGCACACCGCAACGGATCCCACCGGTAAAGCTTGGGTCGGGGACGACAAATACGATGCCAACGCCGACGGCGACAGCGACAACGACAGCGACGCCGGGAGTGCGAAGTCGCACGGCGCCGCCGACTGCGGCATTCTCCTGGAGGGGGGACTGTACCGCGTCGAGGAATCCATCGATCATCGACCGGGATTGCCCTGGGATCGCGCGAGGGCCCTCCAGAGGCGGAGAACCTATGTCGGGGAGCGAACGGGATGGACTGTGGGAGCCCCCGCCACCGGCGCTTCGAATGCTGCTGCTGCTGCTGCTGCTGATGATGATGATGACGATGATGATGGCGGTAGCGCACTACCGAGCCTCCTCGCTACCAGACTCTGGAATACTAGTATCAATCCGGTCGGCCGCAACGCTAAGATTGTCGCTGCGGAGCTCTTGTACGCGCTTCGTCCCCTGCTCTGGGCCTGGATCGAATCCCGGCACCATCGCTCTCGTCTGTTGCCGGGAACCGGAAGGAAACCCAAACACAACTACAAGTACAACTACAAGTACGACTACAATTACGATTCCAACTCCAACGCCTGGCACAAACAAACGGGCAAGCTATGGAGGGGATGGATCATGTGCTTGTTCCTGGACGTTCTCTCCCTTCGATTACTGGAGGGGACCGAGCGAAGCGCTCCGAGCAGGAGCAGCAGTGCGAAACACCGCAGTCTACGGAGTGCTGCCAATACTGCCAATACTGTCAATCCCTACACCCGCGACGAGATTCAGCGGCGCAAGATGCGGTTGTTGCTATACGCCATGCGATCCCCGGTGTGGTCGGGAACGACGCTCCCGGCACTGGAAAAGGTCTCGCGGACCGTCTTGTCCAGGATTCCGATTCTGGGAGGCCTGGCAGAAACCGTCCTGTGGGACTGGGTCTTGTACTACCAGCACCCCTTCGTGGCGGAAGAGGGATGAATTAGCGGAGCGCTTTGTGTTTCGAAACACCCCGGAACAACGATCGTCCGGGCCGTACCGTACCGTACGGTACCGTATATCTACCAAAGATCCGACGGAGGCTCGCTCGTTCGCTCTCTCTCTTGGATGGAATCGTTGCATCCGCCACGAAAAAACAGGGGCAAGACTGCGTTGCGTTGCCAGAACACGTGCTTGCCGATCGTTCTAGAATTGCAACGAGGCCATCCAGCCAGCCAGCCAGCCAGCCAGCCAGCCGACGGGCGAAATCGGTGCACCGCAGGGAACGAGGCACCCCCGGACGCGGTCGCCAGAGCTCCCGTGGACATTCCAAAACATCGTTGGTAAAAATAATGCCGACCTAGCATGGATAGAATCCGTCGTTACCTGCTTTCGTCGCAACCACCCTTTGGTGTCGTGTCAAAAGAGATACGGAGTGATAGCTTTGCAACGAATCCTCGCCGAAAACGAAAACCAAATTTCGGGTGTTCACTATTGTTAATAAATAAGAAGAGAAATTATTTTTTTATTTGTTTTTTCGACTTTGGTATTCCGGGTGTCACACAAAATTGTGATCGTATCGTATCGTATCGTATCGTTCTGTGTGTCAGCTATCCGAGCGGTGATTCACCGAATGCTTGCAGTTCCTTCTTCGCTCAAATCAAATCCCGTTTGCGTTGAGATTCGATTCCGACGCTTGAAGGCATACGGATTGCGTTGGTTCGTTCATCACTTCATTCACTCGTTTTTGTTTGTTTGTTTGTTTGTTTGTTCATTTAATTATTTGGTCACAACGGTTTGTCGGGGTCCGGCCAGGGGTTCCGTTGCTCTGTGAACGGCGTAATCGGCGTAAAAGGGGAAATCGCCGCTGCGGTAGCGCTGGATGAAGAAATCGAGGGCGGTGGAACCATCGTCTTGAATGGCCATAGCCGAGAGTGCCGCGCCGACATCGGCATCGGTGGGTTCGGCCGTCTCGATTCCGGGCAAGGAACCTGAACCACAACATATTCAAAGTAGGTCGTGCGTGTTCGTGTTCGTGTTCGGGTTGGAGCGTTTGTTTGTGCGGTTGGAACAAAGGAAGCAATCATTATTTATTTAAAGTAGAGTGAGAACCAAAATCCAAGACAGAAACCGAAACACAATCCCATCGGGGGGCCGCCACGAATAGGAATAGGAATACGAATAGGAATACGAATAATGCAGTGCAATGCAATTCTATGCAACACTCACCTCCGATGGCTACCACGGGGGCTCCGACCTTTTGGGCCTGGGCAGCGACCGAAGTGGCCGCGGCGAAGGCATCCTTTTGGGCATCCGTCAAAAATTCCAGGGCCTCCGCCTTTTCTCGAAGGCTTGAAGCCTTGGCTACGGCTTCCGCCGCAATCTTGAGGTCGGGTGTGACGGAGATGATGGCACCAACGACGGGACCGCCGGCAGCGGCTTCCGTTCCGGTTGGGTATTCCTGGCTGAGGATGGAAAAGGAAAAGGGAATCGATTTTTCAAAGGCTCCGGTTGTGTAGTGAGCCGGCTTTGTCTCGGGTGTCTTCATGAGATCCTGGACAATGTGGGGAGGGGAGAAGAAATGGGATTCGTCTCCGGAAACGACATTCGTGGTTTGCTCCCAGAACTTGTTTCGGAAGATCTCGTACTGGTCGGTCGAAAAGTTTGTCTCTAATTGACCCTTGTCCATGGGGGGAGATCCGGGTGGGAATTGGGAGAGGTAGGCGTCCATGTTGGCTCGGAACTGATCCTTGTCTTTTTCCATTCCCAAAAACTTTATTTGGGACGAACCGACAGCCGCCGGCATGGTATCGGGATAGGCCTCGGCGTAGGCCGCAAGGTTCGCCTTGAAGTCGTCTAGGCACTCGCTCGGCAGGGAGGAGCTCAGCTGCTCGTCACCCGAGGAAATCCCATCGACCAAATCGATAAAATTCTTCTTGGCAATCGCGTATTCCTGCGCAACGGCCGTTCCTGGTTCCGGGATCATCCCCTTGACGTATTCGACCATGTCCTCGTTTCCGGAATGTTGTCCGTCGACAACACCCACCACCGCGTGGTTTCCCGAGGCGACCGCCAGCTGTAGCGCCGCGAATCCATTGGCCTGGCTGGCTCCGTAGACAAGGACGGTGCCGCTGTTCCCGCCGATCTTAGCCAATCCGGCGGCACCCTCGGCCGCATGGCGCAGGAGAGCGAGGTATTCGAGGGGAACGCCCAGAACCGCATCGGCGTCGAGTTCTCCGTATCGACCGTGCACGACGTTGCCGTTCGGATCGATGGCGGCAGAATCGAGGTTGGACACGGCTCCCTTCTCCAGGTCGATGGCGTGGGCAGACGTCACCAGGCTCTGGTAAAGGGCCTCTTCTGCCGGGTGCGAAGGAGCCTCGGATTTGCTCGGAGCCGATTGTTTCACGGGGAAGTTGGAAACCAGGGCCTTGGGAAGGTCAACGGGGTTTTTCATTCGTCTTCGGCTGTGAATGCTGCGGCGAGCGACAGCACAGGCTGTGCGCTGCAGTTGCACCATCGACTTGGAAGACAGCAATTTCAACATCATTCTTCTACACTACTATAAAATCCTCTGTTACTACTTTCCACACAATACTCCGGGTTGTTCTGGTGGATATTTGGCAAGAGAATACGATCACAAGAGTAGTACTAGACTCGTGATAGATCAAGCTAACGATCGATGATGGCCCTTGTCACTTGTGTTGTTGCCGATGAAACATACGAAAGACGTTAGTGTTGTGTTGAAGGTACCGTACTGGTCGTACCGGTACAACCCAGCTTGTACCCGAGTGCGAGTACGAGTACAGTAATTACGGTACACCATCGTATGTGTTGTTTGGCGTTGCTGCTCCAGTAAGATTACGGTACGGTACGTACCGGGTATGAGTGAGAGCTGCACGTCAACACTGTGAGGAAGCGAAGCACCCAGAAAGCCCACCCAACTTTTTTTCACAAGTAAGGATGGGGTTACCGGCACATCACGAAATTAATAGCACGGTCTGTACGGTACTCGTACGTAGGAACCGGTATCAATAATCAATAATCCAGACGCCTACCGTACGAGTACGTACAGGTTGTACGAGGATTACGCTCGTACCGTACCACTTCGGTGTACCGGTACTCACTCGTACCGTACGGTACGGTACGTACGAGATTGAGTGATTCCCACCAGATGAAAACGAATAAAATTAGTAATAGAAAAACACATAAAAAGTATGTGTTTTCTACATAGATTTATCCATTTCTGAATAAAAACTGTCAGTCGACATGTGTCCGACTGACAGTTTTTATTCACTTTTTTAACACTGAATAGATTTCAACGGAATCTTAAAATCAAACATTTCAGTCTTAATCAATCGTGTGCACCTCTTGCACCTCTCCTGCCGGGCATGCTTGCATGCTATTTTTGGTGATCATCGCTAATTTTGCTGAGCTGAAAAATTGCAATTGCAAAGAGTACGAAAATACGAAAAGACCAGAAAGAAACAGCAACAACAGTACGACTTGTCTCTCTAGCAAGAAATCAGCAGAAATTCAACTTCAACACTTTCTTTCCATCGAGCTGACACAGGGCAAGGGCAAGAATGTCCTTCTACCCCTTCACTACAATTGCTCTCGTTGCTCTCGCTAGTAGTAGTTTATTAGATGATTCAGATTCGTCCGAAGATGAATCGATTCAATCGCATCGGTGGATTCGATCGATGCGCTCACAAAAACAAATACCATCCATCATAACAATCAACAACATGGCACCGACTGCTGCTGCACCGGCTGCTGCACCGACTGGCAGCAGTGGAAGGAAAGCCGGCATTGCCAACTATACAAAGCCCGAGTTGGAGCACTTGTTCAGATGCATGAGAAGTATCCTACCAATTGGCCCAGAAGAGTGGGACGCGGTTACAAGTCTACATGCTGAAAAATTTCCTGGTAGGGACACTGATTCAATCAGGAACAAATACATTCGTTTGTACCGGAAGAAGATGCCAACTGGTGATCCAATCCAGAAATGGGATGTTAAACAAGCCAAGGAAATCAAGTATCTGATTGGTGATAGAGCCTCCATTCTGAATGGAGAAGAAATATTTGATATTGAAACAGGGGAGTTTGTCCCTGCTGATGACGACGAGGAGCCATCCGGCCCTCCACCACTTCCACTTTGTCAACCAACTCAACCAACTCAACCAACTCAACTGACTCAATCAACTCAAGGAACGACTCAAGGAGGAACGGAGGACAACAACCATCCCGCCCCACTTCTACTTGGTCAACCAACTCAGCCTACACAAATCGATGAAGTAGCAACGGAGCTTACTCCTACCAGTACCATTAGTGGTGGTGTCAGCACCAACAAAAAGAGAGCTTACAGTTGCAAAGCAGAGAAGGACACACATTTGATGAGTGTGATTGCTGCAGCATTGAGAGAGGGACGAGAGGATCGAAAGCTTCATCTGCAGGCATTGGAATCCCATTGAGCGGCATTGGAACTCCAGCAACGCCGACAGGACAAGGCCGATGAAGAGAAGAAGGTGGCAGATCGAGAGAGGAAGTTGATGTTCCAGGTACTCGTTGGTCTTGCTAGTGATGTTGGTGCAAAGGACACTCCCAACGGGAAGCTCAAAAGAAAACTGGAACACCTTAGATTGTGTGCCGACGACAGCAGTGCCGACGACAGCAGTGACGAAAGCGATGCTGGCGATGAGGACAATTGTTAGATGAATCGAATCAATCGATTAGTAGGATCAATTAGTTAGTTAGTTAGTTAGTTAGTTAGTTAAAATAAAAGAATTGATTATTAGTTGCCAAACTCAACAACACGTTACTAAACTCAACAACACTACGAATGTTGCTCTGAACAGAAACTTAGGCTACAAAGGCAGTAGAAAAACTCTATTGCAACACGTTGAAAGAGGGAAGCAAAACCACTAGAGGTGCGCTGGAGCAAAATTATTCGAACGTGTTGTCGACTGCTGTAAATAGTAGTCCTATGACTAATCGATCGATCGTCGATCGATCAAATCAATCGTACGACTTGTCGATCGATCAAATCAATCGTACGACTATTTGATTGATTGAGGTGCGGACGTGTTGATCAATACGACTAGTAATGCTAATTCGTAACTACTAGTATCGATTATCATCTAAGATCTGCTACTAATCGATCGGATCGAATACATCATCTGCGGTTTCTGTTGGTACCAATCCATAGGAGAAAAAGCCTTCAGTTCGACTCATGTACGTGTTGAGTATGGTGTTGATTCCAATTTTAGCTGTCTGGAAGTTGTAGAGACAAACAAGGAGCTTCAGAATAATCTTCCTGTCTCCTGTTTCTTCCAAGAGAATGCTGTCCTTCATCCGGGGGAAACCCCCTTGGATCTGTCGCATTCCCCATTCAGAAAGCTGTCGGACGCTGGTAGCAGCGCGATTCACTAAGAGATCTGCTGCATTGAAAGGATCATGTTGGGAACTCCGTATGAGGAATGGCTTTCTAGACAGTTTGAAAGCCGAATCAACAATAAGCTTTGCTAGATATTTATCATACATAAGCTCCATCTTTTCATAGAGGCCATAGTCGGCTTGAGTACTATCATGCCAACAACCTGGAGCATTCAAGATGCAACCCCGGATCCTCCCGTCCGGAGCAAAGATGAAAACACTGTTGGCGTATGTCCCACAAGTCCAACCATTGTAGTATTGGTTTTGCTTCATCCAGTTACCAGACTGTTGGATATGGAGTTTGAGCCCATCGCAGGCACCCCACACTCTGTGAGGTCCTAACACAGGATACTTTGCAGCAATAGCATCGACGTATTGTTGAATCTCTTCTTCATTTGGCAAGCAAACTTTTGCAGCAGGATGGTGTTGTAATGCAGAAAGAAGGACCTTGCGACCGAATTTCAGCCATCTGTACATAGGAGAAGCTGTTAATCCAAACGCTAGAGCAACTGCTCTTGCTGCTGATCCTCTGGTTCGGAACCAGAATAAGACAAGACCAAGGCAGCCAGTCGCATCGAATTGGTTTGTTGTGGAACGAATCTTCTTCGTTCTAATAACTCCAGTGTTCTTATCGACAGTGTACAAATTGTAGAGTGGCTCAAATAGATCTAAGAGCTCCCTGAATACTACATGATTGATGCCACAGCATTTTAGAAGGGCTTGATCGTAATAAAAGGAGATTGAGTGTATCTCTTGATTGCAATTCTAGGAGTTCTACGATCCCTTCTTCTCTTATCTTCCTTGCCAAGCAGTGGATTGTTGTAATTGGGGGTTAAGTAGTTATCCTCATAGTATTCTCCAATTGGTGGAGTTGTTAGTTGAACGTTTAACACTAACCCTAAGAGTTGACAACGTAACCTTGTAGACGGAGTTTATGTGGGGGGGGGGGTTGGTGGGGGGAAAATACGTAGAAATATTAAAAAAATCTGTTTTTAACAAGTAGACTTGGTACAAACGCTACGACTAAAAATAATTAAAAACAGTACCCAAATAATTATTTACGGAAATGAGATGCTTCATCTAAAAGCAATAGTAATATCTAGTGGCGCGCGTTCATTTTTATGGTAGCAAACTCTCATTTTTATGGTTGCACATAACCATAAGATTTAACCTGAACATATTGAAAACAATTAAAATCTGTTTAGATGAAGTTAGTTGTCACGTCATTGTCAACCTTGCCTTATGAGAGAGTTGGTGAAAAATACAATCGAATAGAACAAGACACGGTCTTTTTAGATTTGGTACAATTTGTACGGTAAATGAATGAGTCGGACTTGATGTACCGGTACGAGTACTTACAGCCATCTACTCTCATACGAATCATACACATACCGGGTACGGTGAGTGTACAAGATAAAAATACCACAATAAATACCCAGTACCAAAACCATGTAGAAGTCTACAGGAAATAAACATATGTGTGCTCCGCACACTGAAATCTCTTCAAAAAAAGAACAAGACAAAAGACCCTGAAAACACACCAAAAAACTCACTACTAAGACAATTTTTAATACTTAACAGGCTTGCTTGCCAAAATAGGCCGGTAGGTAGCGCGGGTAGTGATTAAACAGACAGTTACTGTTTCTTCTTTAGGGATTCCGAATTCCAAATTTGGCAGTGAATAAAAGTATTCGTCCGTTGGATGTGATAAAAAAGTGTTCATTCTATATACTTTTTATTAACTTTCGATTCTATTCACTTTCATCTGGTGGGAATCACTCATTCAAGCTTAAATAAGGCAACAAAAAACAAACCATTGTTGGTTCGTACTCTGCGTATCAGTGCATAGTATACACGATAGGTACTATAAGTGCGTTAGATGTGAGATTTACCCTACACTACAAGTACTCGTAGTACCGGTACGTACTTAGATGTGAGATTTACCCTACACTACAAGTACTCGTAGTACCGGTACGTACTCGTACGAGACTTACTCGTGATAATTACTCGTACGGTAGTACTCGGATTTTCCCTTCTCATGTTCTATTCTCAAAATGCTACCGTAAATTTACGGAGTAATTACCGTACAAAATAATACACTTTCGTACGGGCACCAAGACTATTCCGGGGTATGATTAAGTACGTACTCGTACTCGTACCTCGTACTTACCGGTACGGCATTTATCGAAACTACGCTATGCTAAGGTACAAACTAGGGTAATTCAAAAAACCTTCAGAACTTCTATTCACTGTATGTTACAAGTATTTTACATTACACAAATTAATTCCTTTCCGACGACTGTGTTGCGAGTGCTAACTAACTTTTGCTTGTTTCCTGACAGTTGTCGTTGTTGTTTACTAAGACTTTCGCGGCTGGCGTTCAAATCGGATAAGAAGAATGGTCTCTCCTGAATGATTAAAGATGGTTGGTTTTGCACAAAAAGATTCAATCGACCAACAATACTCGTGTGGTGTTCTGTATTCGTATTCGTATTCGTATTTGGTCTGGTCTTTATACTCCAATCGAGTTGATACCGTATATTGTACATTGTATATCTCTGGTGGCGACCGATCTTTTAGATCGGTTCGGATGCGATATATCGTACCGACGGAAAAGAAAGAGCACTTGCAAAACGAGATTTTTGCTAGTTTTCGTCTTCCAAAAGCTAATAAATGTTGGGTTTTATATTCACCGACCATTCGGCCACACGGACCCATTCCGAAAAGAGGGTGACACATATTGGTTTCACCAAGAGAGCTCTGCTTCTACTTTTTGGCAGATCTGATTGACTTTTGTTCGGTTATCTTTTCTTCTCTCGCTGCAGATTAGTGTACATGACCATCGCTGGAGAAATCCAGGATGGAACAGGGTTGCGGGGTTTGGAGGAATCACGACCGAGGAGGATGCTCGAGATTCGGTAAGGTAAGGTAAGGTAAGGTATGGGAAGGCAAGACGAGACGAGACGAGACAGGGATGCATTCGGGGTGAGAATGGTATTGCTCCCGCTACCGTGTCCCCGCAATCGACATTGCCAGCGGTGTCGCAGTGCCGGAAGACGATGGTCCGAGAACGGTGTGCTCTCTTTCTTTCTGGGTGTTTGTCTTGCACTTTCGTTGGGCCGACATTTCAACCTCCTTTTCCGGCGTGATCAATCCACCGTTGTTGAGGTGGCTGAGATAGCCGGACCAAAAGATCAGCACCAGGTTTTGCACCAGCACACGGTGGTGAATGGGATTGTAGTAAAAGTTGAACGTGTGCACGATTGGCCAGAGTGTCCAGTGGCGCAGGATTGTGTCGGGGAGCATTTCCAGGGCGCGATCGGAGGTTTCTTGCATCAGGGACGTGACAGACGGAGTCGTGGTCTTCACCGAACTTCTTTCTTCTTTCTTGCTTTGATTCTTCTCGAGTTGCTCGCTCTCGCTCTCGCTCTCGATGTTGATGTTGTTGTTGATGTTGTTCTGAATCGCCATCCACTCCTTTCCAAAATGAGTGACGCAATAGTACGAGTAGATGTAGAGCGGAGCACCCACCAACTGGTCCGCAACGACCTTCCCGAGCGCGTTCATGAATTTGTTTTGTCCGTAGGCACCCACTGGCAGCCGCTTGTTGACAACAACCTCCAAGAATCCCCACCAATAGTGGAGCCAGCATGTCGCTACGACCCCAAAACCCGCACCGCTCAGGGCCCTCGAGCCGTCCCATTCCGCGTCGGGATTCATCAGTTTCTGGGTAGCGCTATCGCTGACCAAAAAGATGAACGAGGCCGCACCGCCCTTGACAAGGAGCGGGCGAGCAATGAGTGCCTCCGTGTACCTTGCCCAAGCTCTTCCAAAGAAGGAGGTGGACGATAACGATAGCGACGACGACGACGACGACGACGACGACGAAGCCGGTGAGGAAAATGCCGCGGTCTGCAATCGGCATTGGATCTGGGGTTTGCTCATCCCCGAACGGTAGACGGACGACATCGGCATCGAAATCGGCATCCTCTTTCTCCCCAGAGTTGCCGGTTGAAACTTCGTTGCCATCATCTTGAATGCTGGGGCAGGGCGTCGTACGGTACTTTCCACTTTTTGAGTTTCTTTTGCCAGTTATCTGTCAACAATTGTGACAACGTGGTTAGTTCAAGAACCTCAACACCAAGTAAATCTTACGAAGTACGAAGTAAGCACTTGGTATACAAGTAGTACGAGAGTACCGTTATTACCGGTACAAGTACTAGTACTACCGGTACCAGACATCGGCCATCAAAACCCTCAGAACTCAGAACTTCCCTTTCTCGTTCGAATTATTTTTGGTCAATCGGAAACATGCTACTGGGAAGCATCCTAGTTTCTGTCGTAAAAGGGTTCTTCTAATGCCGACCTCGTCATACAAATTGAAAATGATGGAAGTTGGGCGGGCAGATCTTTCGAAATTCTGATGGCGCACGATTCATTCATTCTGAATCACTTGCATGACGTCAAATTCATCTTCGTCATCCAATCACAATTTCCATTCACAGATGTGTAGCCATTTTCTTACCTTGCATGTGTGCCGCAGGCATGCCATTGGTTCGCACGGCATGGACAATACAGAATAAGATTTACCTTCTCTTCTTCGGCTCTTCTTCGGATTTACAGGTATCGTCGTATCGTTGGAGAATGACTCCTCAGTATTTTTTTTTAAATATTGTGGTACGGGTACGTACCGGTGGATAAATACGAGTACGAGTACGAGTACTATGTAACACCCCGTCCTCCGTTTTGGTTGGCACGTGTCATCCCCTCTCTAAAGAAAAATCCGAGGCGGGCGGGCCAAGGATTTTTCTTTAGATAGGGGATGACACGTGCCAACCAAATCGACTCCGAGTAGTATCATTGGGAGGAGGGGTGTTACTTGGTACCACTCTAGCTCCTTGTTATCCGAGCCCCCCCCGGGCCGAGGAAACAAGAAGCAGCTAGAGTGGGACCAAGTAACACCCCTCCTCCCAATGATAATACGAGGAGGAGCTAAAAGAGGAAAGGGGTGTTGACATGGTAATCTCTATGGCTTTGGAAGGACGAGCACAATGGAGGAGGAGGAGGTCATCTTGTTGCTAGCTAGTACCGTATCGGTGTTGCTTACTACACCAGTAGCGTTTTGATGCTGCTAACAGGGGAGTAGTAGCTGTTTGATGCTGCTACAGGGGGGGGGGCAAGGGTAAACTGGTACCAATCGGTGGTACCGACGACGTCACAC